>JBBPCS010000393.1:1981264-2026650 GCA_037974645.1 Hollardia meadi
TTTTAAATCTTACCCCCCCGGTCCCCCCCCCCCCCCTCCCACAGAAAATAGAAGAGAGGTTCAGGGTGAACCGCAGAGAGCTGATAGCCTTCGAGTTCCCTGTCCTAGTGGCGTTAGAGTTCAACCTGCACCTGCCCGAGCACGAGATCATGCCCCACTACAGACGCCTGCTGCAGACCTCCTAGCATTAGTGACCCATCAGGAGGACAACCAGCAGGTTCTCCTCCTGATCCTCTGCTTCATACAGCATCCATCCTCCCAACTCTCTCCTTGTCACGCCCGTCTAAGGTACCGCTGGCTGTCACTCGGTTGCAGCCGTTCATCTCTACTGACAACGTGCTCCTTCCTCTCCTGAAATCAGCCAAAGGGACACACATTTAACTTTTCTCCAACGTTTGACTTCTCCATTCATTCATCATCACTACACGGACTTCTGAAAGAAAGCGTTCAACCGTCTGCGAACGAGTTGTTTCTCTAGTTTGCATGTTTTCACGTGTCTTCATCTTCACTTTGTATATTTTAGACCTCTCTTGTTGATTGAGAGAGCTTTGAATCTGATGGTGGACTTTTTTCTCTCTCAGTTAAAACATCCAATGATTGTAACATTTTTATCATCTCTTTTCATTCATCTTCTTACTTGTAAACTTTGGTATGATTGGTTGCCTCCTGACCTGCATAAAAATGTAAACAAGGGCCTTTTAAGTGGCTGGTTTTGGCTGGACTTCTATTCCTCAGAGTGACTCATCTTCTCGCAAAGTCATTGTCTTAAAAGTGCACTTTTTGAATATTGCGAGACATGGGGGAGTGGGACATATTTTTTCATACTTTTAATGAGCTTGGGAACTAACCCTGAAAAAAATAAGCTGTGTTCAAAAGCACCACACAAGTCATTTGAATGGACCTCTTGAATTGTTTTGCTCTCTTTTGGTTTGTTCCCAATTTTCTAGTCACAACTATCCGCATGAAGAGTCACGATTGTTTGTACACGGGTTCTCGCAGACAAGATGGGACTGAAGGGTTCCATTCATTTTCTACCAGTCAGTTTCTGCTTGCTATGGACTTGCGGAGACCAGACCCACTTTTATCAGTGTCAAAGTTCCTGTGCTCTACGTTAGAGTGTATTGCTAGCACATTTACAGTGCTATAATCGGGTCTGAAAAGTCGTTTGGAAGTTCATGAGGGCAAAAACACCATTAAGCAGTGATCAGGATTAGTAGCAGAGTGGCAGCAGGGTGTTCTAGCATTGACAGAAAAATGTCCGTCACCCGAGGATGTGGACTAAGACCCTGTGCCAGTAAGTCAATCACGGATCAAACATTTGCATATAACTTGAATCAACAATTTATTGATTTTTAAATCTAAGATGTTTAAAAAAAACAACTTAATGTGACCAATTTAAAAAGTATTATTCCGTTAATTTGGCATGTATCTCAACTTGACTTTCTTTTCTTTTTCCTTGAAATTGCCTCACACAATACCACAAAGTATTGAGAGGCCACCAAATCAGGATCATACAGTATGGCCTACTTGGGAAAAAAATAAATAAATGCTGCTCCAAGTATTGATGCTATTCGAGTTGAAATGATCACAACATTAAACCAAATTGTAATGAGAAAAGCTGGTTTTAAAAAAGTACTGAGCGTATTTCTGTTTGCAAGCCCAAAGATATCGCGATATGATGCACACTGAATAAAAAAAGACTCATTATTACCTGTGTATGTTTGTAAATAAATTGCTTTGCTTGTTCAATCAAAACAAGACTGTGTTTTATTTTGTTTGCTTCATCTGAATCCAGCCTGTATTGAGTGAACAGAAACTGGTGGAACTGTTTGTTCTTGGATTTTAATTAACCCTTGAAATAAATAAACCCTGAAGGTGTGTTCAGACAGAAATCTTTTGCAAATGTTTTGCTCAAGTTGAAACGTTTTGAATTCGTGCCGACACACGGCTAAAGTCAAAACCTGTCAAAGTCAAAGGTACCTTTCTTTAACATTAAAGAGTACCTTAACACCAGGTTGAAATTCAGTATTTTGCTTTGTTTCACATCTGAACTGGGTCTTGTCAGACATGTGCGCACACCTAACAGTGATGTCACAGGTTACTGGAGTACACCTTTACATCACTACAGCAAGATGAGAAGTTAAACCATCGGACGTCAGCTAAAAAAAAAGGTTGTCAGGGGGTTTGAAGCTGCCCATTGAATATTGATGACTAAGCAACTATCAAAATTCAAGTAAAATAATAGTTTATTAAAGGTTTAACGCTCAAAAACAACTATCAGAACTGTGTGAATGTGTTTTGTTTGAGGTAGTAGTTACATAAACTGTCATGATTGAAATGTTTCTTAACTCTGATTGGTTTATGGAAATACGTGACATCACCCTTCACCAGCTGAGCCATGCCCGCTTCAAACCAGTGAGAAAAGCAAGGACGAAATCTGAAATACACAAAACTGTTGTAACTTTGGCTGAAGATTGTGTATTGATTTATGAACCAATCACTGAAAATAGGGTCTCGCACCACCATTCAGGCTCAAACGAGCAAGATCAATTAAGCAAGATTTACTAAAATCAGGCTTATTTTAAGGAAATTATTAAAATTATTAAATTCATAAAGGTGATTTTAAATAAGTCTGACCTAAGTTACTATTTAAAAAAACCCCCATCTAACTGTTGCTTCACATCGCTTTGAACCAGTGTCACAATAAATCTGCCAGAATGAAACAGAGTTCTCTCTCAGTTCCCTCCCCGAAGGTTTCTCTAACTGCTGCTTAGCCATCTCATCTTGACATGGGCTGCATTTATTGCATACTTAGAATATGAGCTCATACCTTTTTTTCCAGTCTGCAGAGTGTTCCATGCAATTAAATGCACTGCAATTATAATAAAACGAATTGTCACCTTTGACACAAAGGCTGCAGCCATGTAAGTGGCGTTTTCTTAAAATGTGACTTACAAAATAAGATTAGAGAAACGGACACCATGAGGGGCAGACAGCTAAACTGAAGGTATGTTACAGCATGTGCACCCAACACGCTCTCATACAAGGTCGTAAGATAAATCTTTTTGTACAAACCAACTAACATTATCGAGCTGACAGAACTTATTTCCTCAAAATGCAAATATTCTTTATTTTATTGCTGTAACCTAAATTACGTGTCTGGGGTAATATTTCAAGGTTGTGTAATGTCATGTCGCGCCTTATGCACTTTCTGAATTTCCAGCACTCACAATAAAGAATAAAGAAAATTCATCTCATTCACATCATGGAACTTGCACTTGTGTGAAAGTCTGAGCTCACTTTTGTTCATTTTTGTTTTAGTACTTCACTCTATACATTTAATATATATGGCTGTGTGGCCCCAAGCGTCAGGGCTTTGTCTTTACATTTCTCTTTTTACTGTCAGTTGATGTGACTTCAGTCGTTTCTTCTCTTAAACTGTCAAGACCTGCTCTTCTTGAGCCACCTTTATTTAACAAATGATCACACTGTCAGGACTGATTATCTCATTATTATATTATTATTATATCTCATTATCTGATTATGATTATCTCTTTTATGCAATAAATAGGTCCGACTGCAGAAGCCTTGATAGTCAAATGGACTGCACCTGCGGCTCTGTTGCAATCCGAGAGGTGAAGCTTCTTATGGAGAGGGAACTCTCCTGCTTGACACATATCCAGTGTAAACAAGGCCCGCAGTCACGCCAGTCTCGTGCTGCCATCAAAACAAACAGGCCAGTGCCGAGTGTGGACACATGGCATACATGGCTTAGTCCCGTCCATTGACAGCCTAATTCCCCCCTCGCCGCCTCATAAAAGGATCTATTGACAGCCCTTCCTGAGCCCTGCTCACACATAAGTGACCCTCATTGTGAAAATATGTGTACAATCGTTTGGGGCAAGCAGCGGTCTGTTGCCCTTCCCTTTAAAATAACAGCATTTGGCTGAAACGGCATTTTGCACCGTTCCTGTCATGATACTGTGACTCAGGGCTTTTACAGTAGTTTGTAAACAAGGAAGTCATGAACACTGGGGAATATTAACCGCTACAATAACTGAATGTTTGATATATTTAATGCCACATTCTGTTCTATAGAAATATTACAAGTTTGACTGCACTTGCTAAATCTTACATTTAGTTAAAATACCGGCATGTTTCTAATGTGAACACGTGAGTTTATAAGTCCACAAACGTCTTGCTTCAGTAACTGGAATCTTGTGTTTCAGCACTGGGCCATGGTCAGGAGGGGAAAGCACTGCAGGTGGACCTGAAAATCTGATCCTCTCCTTATGTTTGACAAGGCTACCTAATCCCTTTTGTTCCACCCCAAGGGTGTATTTCAGAGACAGACGAGCCCAGTGTAACAGAAAACCAGTGACGCAAAGCAGGACATTAAATGCTTCTTACACTTATTATTGATGGATCTCTGAAAAGAAAACAACTTTTGTGTGGTGGAAGCCCCCAATGTGAGTTCAAGGACTACTGTGGGAGGAAGCACAGGGAAGAGGACACAGATGGGACTAGATCTCTACTGACAAATTAGTTTCAGAAGCAGATGTGATGATGTACATGACATTTGATGAAGTACCAGTATTAGGAAGCAGAGCTGTTTTTCATCATGTAATAAACGTCCGAGCCCGTTTCTTGAGTAGTTTCACTGTGTGATTCCTGTACTGTCATAAATACACAAGTAATAGCTGTGGTGGGATACTCAAGATATACAACACCCATTTAATCCCACACAAAAGCATTACATTTTTTTGTTTTAATTAGAGATCCTGGGCTGTATTATTTAGCAGATTATGGACAGATTATTTTCTAGATTAGTCCTTTTATCTTTAAAAAAAAAAAATGTAATTCCAGGGATTGATAATCCAGGTTCACTGTCATTCAGACAGCAGTGGGAGGTAGCCAATCAGCCAATCAAAACAAATTATGAAATGAGACATTCTTTTAAATAAAATATCCTGTGACTTTGTATATTAGCCACTACATTATATTACTTTTTACAGTATGCTATAGGTTACACTCTACTGTACACAAGCCTGAGGATAAGCTAGGCATCAACAAGTGACTGTTTAGTAACAAAAGTAATTAAAAAGCATTTAATAATAAGCATAATAAGCATCCTTTGTTTCAGGATTACAATATCACTTCTGTGTCACTTTCAGTTTTGGTAATAATGTCTTCAGTTTAACTTCTCGACCAGGATTTGCTACTTTCACTTTGGTTTGACTTTCTAAAATATTTGTGGAATATTTGAGGAATCAATTCAAATTTGTCTAATCTAATGTTTGCAATTAAAGCCATTACACTCTCAAAAGTACTTTGACGCTTTAATTGGCTTTAGAGAAAAATATAGGGTTAATTTATGTATGTATGTATGTATGTATGTATGTTAAGTTTAAATTTATTATATCTTACTGAAGTCCACACCTTTACTGTGCAGTATATGTGTGTCTGTGTGTCATAATGAAAGATGATGACAGATCAGAGTCTAGCACATCTTACATAATAATTCTCTCCCAACCTGTATATTGTCTCACTGCAGACAGCAGGGCAGACCTGCAGAGGAAATTAATATTTTAATCTGCCAGGCAGATTCAAAGAACAGTCCCAGCTCTCACGGGGCAGCGGATAAATAAGTCATGGAGCTGGAGGTTTGTGTGACAACAGGGCAGGACACACAGACACAACACACGCCCGGAGGAAGCAGCGACTTTTGAACGGGATGTGAGTGACTGATGGCCTGTGAGGTTCTGTTGTCAACATCCAAAAGATTTGCAACGCTTCAACAACCAGCTCCATTAAAATGCTTTGGTTACTATGTTCTACTTTCACCCTGCAAAAAAAAAAAGAAAAGTAATTTACTGACTGCGTAAACGCATGGCAGGACTGTTTCTATTCAAGACATAGAAAATAGGTCGCTCCCACTCCATTACTGAGCACGATGCAGAGAGATGGATTCAAGCGCCACCTTGTGGTCAATCCGAACAATGTCAGCCAGTGGCGGAAGTACATTTATCTGGTTGTGTAGCTCCTGAAGGACAAATTTGAGCTACTTTTACTTTGAGAATTTTAATCTCACACCACTCTCTACTTTCTACAGCTTTAGTTACCAGTTAGGCTACTTTGCAAAGTTGAGATTTTTGCATAAAACCATATAAAAATGTACAAGTTCAAGCTCAAATGATTATTATGTTAATTGATTTGTTGAAAATGAATTGGAAACTGTTTTGATCATCATTTTTTCATGTGAAAACATTTGCAGTTATGTTAATATTAAGATGTGCTGCTTTTACATTTATGTATTTTTATTTATTTATTTAAAAAAATAATAATTTTAAGGGTTTGGACTGTTTCTCACAATTTTCAGAACTTTAACAAATCAAACAAGCAACCAATCAATTACTGGAGAAGATACTGAGCAGATTAATCCATAATTAAAATTATCATTAGTTGCAGTCCTGTACAAAATAGTAAAAAAAAATTGCTCCACCTAATGCATGAGTAATAATAATCTACAGATATAATAAAGGTGTATAACAGCTGCAGAGGACATTTACTTTTAATACTTAAAGTTAATTTTCCTGATAATACTTATATATTTTTTACGTAACATTTTAAATTCAGGAGTGTTTTCTGAATACTTCCTCCACCACTGAAATCAACTATGGTTTATGCTACAGAAGTGTCCACTGCACCTTAAAAGTTTTATTCCAAGATTTTATTCCAAGAAGTATCTGCAAAACATTGGGAAATAAGAAGAAAAAGGATCCACTGCATAGTTTTATGAGAAATATTTCATATGTGTTAAAATAGTTAAAATTCTTGGTTAAGTCTCCTTTATCACAATCATATTCCTTAATGTCAGAGATGATTTGTCCATATCAATGCACAGCACTGTTAACAAGCACAGTTAATCAGTTGCTCGTAATCATATTTTCACATCCAGGTTTAACCGTTCCATCTCTTTCTTACATTCCATAAAACATTATGGCACCAGAAAACTAAAAAAAACAAACATAGAATGGTACTGTTCCTTTAAAAACATTAACATCCCCTTTCAGTGATGTCACAACCCTATTCAAATTCAACTAGTAGGAGCAGTTAAAATCTCAGACATGTTGAGTGCAGCTGATGCAAGTGAACACAGTCCTTAGCTACACAAAGTTGTTTTTCCTTTAAAACAAAGCGTTTCCTTCAGAGGACCTGGAATGCTTTTATAAGACAGTGATGCATAATAACAAAATGCTAATAGTTAAAACAATAGAAATAACTTAAATGCGTAGGAATCAAAACCTAAGGACTGTACCATTATCCAATCATTCTCCCCTATCCCCTATTCTAGATTATAAAAGAATAAATCTAATATTTGTATTGTGTATGCTATTTACAGTTCAATGTAAAGCTTAATATCTTCTCTTCTTGATGCAACAAATGTTTTGTTCAGTAACTGCACAGTGTCTCATTTACACTTCAATATAAAACCATTATTAGCATTATAGCACCCTTTTACAGCTGGCATCAACATGTATCTTAGCAGATGTGACAAAGGGGGTTTTCGCTTCAAAGGGACACTTCGGATACATTAACTACTTCTAAAATGAAATGCTGCACGTTAATGTGAGAATAAAAGTCCAGCACGGTGCAGTGGAGAGCAACATGCAACGCCTCAGGTGCAGCGTGCACAAGCACTTTTGTTTTGGCTCTGAATTCCAGACCCATGACTTTCAAATTTAAAAACGACTGTGAGCTTTCAGCTTTGAGGGGGTTTATATCCACATCCATGTAGAAATTGTTGAACGGTAAAGGGTGCTCAAATTCCTACACTACTCTCCCAACATGGATGTGAACACGCCTGACAACCCTTTGAACTCAAAGTCAACACTTTAACCTCAGAGTTACATTCAAGTTCGGTTTGTTGGAGTCAAAACGTTGCGGGGCAAATACGTACGAGCTGCACGGGAAACACATTACTGCTCGGTGAAAATGCTACAACTAGCTGGCCTGCTATATAATACAGCATGTAGACACAGCCCTGGATGTGATACATGTTAATGCCAAGTAATATGAGGGCCTATGTTATTGTTATCCGTTAGCTAGTCATTGAATGATTCAAAAATAGTTCTACAAAAGTCCCATGCAAGTAAAGGTTATCAAAAAAAAGTCCTTTCCCACATTGTTTTTGTTTTGTTTTTTCAGAAAAAAAACTGACCACGTTTACCCTTTTCAGTTTTCCCAAATCAAAAAAAGCTCATAGCATATGGAACCGTCAGCTGATGTTGGGGGTGGCGTCTCTCCTACGTCCACACTGTTAAAGTGGCGTTTTCTGTTAATGGGTATGTCACTCAGGCTTTTCATACCGAGTCAGGCTTGTCCTGTAGTGTGAGGCAGAGGAGGAGGAGGGAGGGCTGGGGTCCGACATCTTCTGAGGAAAATCAGTAAACATGCAGGTTGGACAAGGCCTCTGGCACTCCCACTCCCAAGTATATTCCTGAGTTAAATCCGTGCATGGAAGTGGCAACGATGATGAGTGTGTCAGTAATCATAGAAACCGCTTGCGTTCACACCCACACAATCTCTCCCAGACAAGTAGTTCATTGTTCGCAAAAAAGCCCACTAGTAGTTGAGGAGGCGCTCCCTTTCTGTGCCAGCATGGTGCTTGTGAGCAGCAAACACCTTTGCTTTGTTCACTGAAGGACCTGTAAGAAAGAAAGACCACATTTAATTTTAAATCGCATTAAATCTGTGCTTGAATCATGTGCTTCACGTCTTTTCCTTCAAAGGTGCGACTGATTACTGACCGATATAACTGAGCAGCACTGGGAGGAAGATGAGGCCGTGTGTGGCCCCCAGCAACACTATGGCCAAATACATCCTGAAGTAGAAGACCTGGAAGATCTGCGACTTGGAGAGCGCCAGGATTAGGATACCTCCAAACTTTGTTAATGTGATCCCACTGAATACCTGTGGAAAGAAAGGAAACGGTGTCGTTACATATCATGTCATGCGATGATGACAAATCAGACTTTAAAAAAAAATATTATTTTGATTTAAATGTTTAAACTTCACCTTTTGTAGCTACAGCGGATACGTAAATTAGAGCTGTCATGATATCAGATTTTCACTACCCGATTACCGTGGTGAAATTAATTCACAATAATGATATCACAATATATGCAGAAATTCATTTTTACAAGTAATGCTATAAATCAAACTCATATTTAACTTTGTTTATTGTGTGTTTTTGGCAAATTAATTACTTTCAAAATACGAGTGTAGGGAGGTGGAGAGAGAGTCTGTAACCATAACTGTACAAAATAAACAAAAGACCCACAAGGCCGAACATCTTACGCTGGATTATTTACACAATATTATCATATATGTATTATTAATATAATTTCATTTTTTAATACCACGGTTATCATCATTACTGGTACATCGAGCTGCTCAATAAGTTTGATAACACTGACATCAACATAAAACTGACTTAACCAACATACAAATATCAACCCAACCTTGTTTCCCTCCTCTTGTAAATTTATAAGAGGTAAAGTGCGACTTACAGAGCTGCCCATGTGAGCCAGGGCCTCCTCCGCTCGCTCCACTCTGTTCTTCTTCACACTGATGGAAAAAGCTCGCACAATATGACTGCAGAACTCCACCGAGATACCGCAGCTCTGCAGCAGAGGACAGGAAACAACTCAGCACCAAAATGTGGAAATGATGCAATAAAAGCCAACTGAAGTTTGCTTTTGCTGCCTTGACAGGAAGAGTTAATGGGCGAGATGAAGATGTTTGACAGAGAAAATGTTCTATCAACCGAAATAAGTGCCGATATCTAGTGACATGGTGACATTGCTAGAACAAAGTCCGTTAGGGTGAACAACATGAGGAGTCAGGCGACCAAACACATTGCAAACAAGACCCAAGTTTAAAGGCATGATCTGTGATACACACCATCAATATTCAAAACCATTCTTAAACTCATTGACAAGTCTTTCGGAAATAATATTATCCAATGTCTAAACAAAATGATTGCCTACTTACTTATGCTTCGTTCACAAAATGTACCACTCTTTTGATGCATTTGTTAACATACTTTTAAATTCATACAACGCTAGTCCAGCCTTCGCAGAGTTATAATTTGGAAGTGAATAAAAAAAGTGAATGTTTTCAAATTAAAGCGATTCTGCCATTTTTCCCAGACTGAAGCAATTAAATTAGCAAGTAAAATGTCATCATACCTGATAGAAATATTGGCTTAAGACTACAAAAGGATGAATGCTGTAAAAAGATCCTTTAACCCCAAACTCATCCCCTCTGACAAGTCTTCCTTCAAGCCTGACATTGTCCATTTCAATTTCCTTAAAACTTACTTCAAAGTTGTTTGTCATTATGTTTGGGATGCAATTCCAGCGCTGCAGCCGCTTTAATGATAAAAGTGTTTCATGTTGATTTCTCACCATGACCAGGTTCACCAGGGATACCGCGTTGAGGCTGATGTTCCACAGCCACATGACGCCGAACATGTTGACCAGGATCATGGCGATGGTGACGCTGACAAGCACGGCCGACCACAGCTCGAAGCCCAACAACACCGTCGTCACCACAAATATGGACGCCAGTGACACGCTCAGGTTCAGAGCTGTGTCGTACGCGATGGTGAGGTACTGCTCGTAAAACACATAGAAAACGCTGTAAAGGAGAAAAATATGTTTTAGTGAAGAGCCCTTTAGTGAAAACTGACAAATTAGGTCTTTTTTGAAAAGGGTACAGAACAGGATGTGGCCAGTCCGTACTATAAATACCGTGATTTATTTTCTATGTGTATTAATACGCATGTTCTTTTTTATCAAAGCTCAATAATTAGCTACCTTATCCTGTCATATACTTCAACAGGGACTTATAAATCTTACTTATTCTACCATTAAACAGACACAGCAAATCTAATTTTCGAACTTTTTCTTTGAGTATTTAACCTACATTAGTGCTGGCATGACTCTTGTTGTAGAGGATACAGCAAACACAAAGATTATTTCAGTACTTAAGGTCACCTGTATTGTCATTTATACCGTTTTGTTTGCTGCGTGGTTATCTTATGACCTTCCCCCCTGCCCCCCATATCCTTGAACCTTGAGTTCAAAACCAACAAAACTTCAATTCCAAGTATTTCACCACAGAAAACCCTAAAGCAGTGCATGAAACTGAGAACAGCTAATTATTAACACTGATTGTGATACCATTTATACAGCATTTTAAGCAAAGGTGAGAGCACTACATGCAATACAAAAAGACTTACCTGTAGGCAAAAACTTTGTGGTCCAGGGACTGAGTGATATTCTTAGCCAGGTTTCGGGCCATTTTTAAAGCGTGTATGAAGTCTGGGGACTCTTTCAGGATGGTGTGGTAAGTCATGAAGTAAGTGGCTCCGACCCTCATGTTCCCGGGATACAGGTCGACTGCTGTGGCATAGGCTGCATGGCCGCTGTAGGAGCATTAACGCAGAGAGAAAAGAGGGGAAAATTACATTCTACAGTAAAACTGGCATACTGTGAAACTATTGTGAAACACACATAAGAAACAGAAGTTAAAAGGGAACGCACTCAATGACATGTCCCGTGTTTTCAATAAAAACCTCAAGAAAAAAGACAACATTTCAGCAGAGCTATAAAATTACCCTTTTCCACACTTGACGTTGGGATTGTCTGTCAGAAACATGGGCAGAAACCGCATGAAGTCGTCTCCTACCGGCCTCTGCTTCCCACTGGGAGTCATGGGCCGACAGTGTACACAGGAGGTATTTACCACTGGAAAACAACATGAGGAATATGTTCATCCATTCGACCAACAGGATTGGAGAAATATACAAGTAAATATTTGCTGAGACAAATCCGTGGACGGAAAACGAACGAATGCATGAATAAACAAACAAAGTTGCGCTTTGAGTTTTTTTGGCAAGAAAAAAAAAAAAAAATCAACCGAGTACCGGTTTGAAACAATGCTTGCTTTTAAACATAAATCTCTTTATTTACTGGCTGTATAAACATTTTGGTGATTTGCATATTTTCCATGAAACTGCATGTAGTTTTAAAACAAATTAACTGAATTGCCCAATGCAATTTATCATGTGGGCAAGGAACATTACTATTGACCTTTTTTTTTTGCTTCCCATTTCCTTAAATAAACTGACTCTTGCTTACACTCAGGTGACTTTTAACAATATAAAAGTCGCTTTATTAACTAGGGATCTTTTAATAATGCAATAAATCAATTTGCTGCATTCATAATTATACTTGAATTAGTTTGCATAATACTTTAAGAATAAAAACCATCATGTTGTGTTTAGTATTGGCAGATTTCTGCTCTTCCTTTTGCTAGATTAACATTTGTTTCACTGCATTTTGTGTATGACAAAACCGGCAAAAATGTCGAACTTAAGTCAAACAGCAGCGTGCGGTACAAGGATAATGAGTCAAAGGTTCAAAGCATGTTGACATTGGATAAAAATTTACCCGAGGCATTGCAGAAGGCCCCTGTGGTGTTGTAGTATCGACAGCATGTGGACTGAGGCTTCACCCAGTCAAAGTAGTCATCAAGCCAAGAGGATGGTGTGAAGGCAATGGTTGTGCTGGGAGTAAAAGGAAAGAGTGAAATTGAGTAGATCATATGATCATAGGTTAGATGAGACCCACTTTAGTCCTTTCGTGACCTTCGCCTATTCTGAACTGCAAAGCTTTCAGATTCTGGTGCCTGGCTGCCATCTGCATTCAACTGCAGGTTTAATGTGACTTAAAATAAATAATTTTCAAACAGGTTATCAGACAATTCCTGTAGCTCAGATTTAGTTTTGTGCACTTAAAACCACCCGTGCTCTAATCTGTTCATAGCTGAGACTTACTAGTTGCTGATGAGCGATGCGCTGTAGACCTGCTGGACAAGAGAATTGTTGTTGCAGCCCACTCCTCCACACACAACATTTTGGCCTTCTGGATTACTGTAGTTAAGACCGTCCTCCACCACAAAGTACACAGGAGCTCCAGTGTGGAGATACTTGGTCAAGTTCTTGAAGTAGTCCAGTACGTACGAGTCCTAGGAAGAGAGACAGATCATCAGAATACAAGTACACAAGTACAGGAATGCAAGTAAAGGCTGTTATGCATGTTTTATGGTGAAGATTGCAAAAATGTAAGGTTATGGGATTTCAAATAATCTCATTGCAACTGATTTAATTTCATGGATGGCTGACGGGAGCAGTAAAGCCCTCTGCAAAAATACTGATAAGTTGATTATACTTGGCCTACATCTATTAAAAAAAGATTCAAGCAGTGTCCACTAACAATCCATGAACACTCATTTCTGATAGAAACTGCAAAGACTTACATCAGGCATGGAGAGTTTCTGGTCCAGTCCGATCTCTACTTTATTCACCACAGCAATACTGAAGGAGAGCATTCCCACAAACACTGCCACCTAAGAAAAAGAATTACTCATCATAGAGTCAACAACCACTATTTTCTACTAAATGACAAACTAAATCCATCAACATGTTAGAATGAAACATGACCGCAAGAGTGAAAGTTGTGCATGACTGGCAGAGTGTCCCGGAGTTACTTACTATGATCGGTCTCACCCACTCTTTGAGGATGAATGGGGCATAGACTTTCTTGAAAAAACAAAAGAGGAAGCTGTCCTTCTTCATTTCTTCACTTTCTGCCAGCCTCACACAGCAAACAATGTCGAGTCGATTGTCCTTTTAAACACAACAGACACGACAGTATTTGATTGCGACTAAGTCTTTAGCTAATCAAAAGGTGGAATCATTTATACATATTTTACATTTACAACATATTTGTATAACATAAATTTGATGTTATGAAAACCTCACAATCATCTCTAACACCCTCCAGTGTCATCATTTATGTCACCACCATTTCCCTCAGTCTCACCTCCTGTCTTCTGGCGTCCAGGCCGAGCAAGCTGACAAAGCAGCTGATCTGCAACAGGAAATCAATAAAAACAGCCAAGCCAGCAAACATGGAGAATGTCCTCACTGCAGGCATGTTGGACAGGGCTCCTACAGAAGACAAAGTCAACAATTTTATCAGCATGTGACTTTTTGTGGCAACCGTGTCAATCCTGTCTACAAAAGCACTTTTCTTCGGGGGAACATTATGATTTAGAACACATATAGTTTAATTTACATTGTCTGTGTACATACAGTATGGGGTGTTTTAAAGAGTGATCTATTTTACCCAGGAAGAAGGCCACTGTCTCAGAGAAGGAGGAGAGGAACATGCTCGGGGCTACATCTCCAAGAATACGACCAATCTGCTGGTGAAGTTCCTCCTGGGGCATCCGCTCATCCCTCTGTCGAGAGACGCAAATGCAAATCACTTTTAGCAGGTTTTTCAGGTTTTATTGACAGCATGGGAAAAAAAAATAATCAAGATCTCTTTTTGAAATGACACCACATGACAAAGCAATGGGGAATGATATAACAGTTCAATGGGCTGGAAGAAGGGAGTGTACCTTATATGTCTGCACTATAATAAAGATGTTGTCTACTCCAACAGCCAGCACCAGGAAAGGAATGACTTCAATCACGATGAGGGTGAGGGGGATACCAAAATAGCTGAAGATCCCCAGTGAGGACGACACGGAGCTGAGCACAATCAGGATACCCGCGATACCCAGAGAAATCTTAGAGTCCACCTGCAAAAAAATATAGGCATATCGGTCATGTTCTTCCCTTTCTTTGCTTCCTTTAGCACTTGAGTGGCACAAAGTTCTCAAGCATGTTGAAATAGTTTTGTTGAATTCACAGGCATTGTGTCATGTGTCAAACTATTTCAGATATGGATCATGGCTCAACACTTGGAGCTAAAAATATATACATGTGACACACAAAACAAAAACAACAACTTGGGCTCTCACCAGCAGTCTCCTGCAGCTGTGGATGTGACCCAGGGCCAGGGAGATGTAGACAAACATAATGGCGTAGCTGATTACGATGGTGCTGATATCGCTGCTGCTCTCTCTGTCTATTTCATCTTCAATACTCCTCTCTGCACTAAAGGCTACAGTCAGGTTGGGGTTTTTGAAGTTCTTCATGAATTTGATGAATCTGAAATGGACACAAGAAATAATACCATTAGTATCTATGCCATTAATAGTGACTTTTGCTAGCTAAACAGAGCTCTCTCTGATGAATATTAGAAAAAGATCTCACTCTTTCTCCCATGCCAGAGCTTTGCCCAGCCTGACGGGGTCGTTCAGGTAGTTATTGAGTGGAAAGGTGATCACTAGAGCAGTGGCATTGTTGTAGTTGGTTTCTGTAAAGCAAGAAAAAAAAACAACAACGATGCAGTCATTGTCCAAGTGTACCCATTACTTAAACAATCCACCACATTAATAAAGATTATCAAACTGGCAGTTACAGCTGAGCATTCTTTTGGGTGGATGAACAATAGCAGTACAGATATTCTCTGGAGAATCATGGCTGCCTCTTAAGATTAATAGTTGTGGTTGGATGCTAATGCAGTTCTCATGGTCATCAGGGGAAGAGGTGGATATTTTTCTTATTCATGATTTTATTCATATTATCATTTCAAACAGCACACTTGTAACCTGAGTGCTGCAGAAAAGTGATTATAGTGTATATTACAGATGCAACCTTGGATTATCATTGCCATGTAATGTACAACAAGTTCAGTGACCAGAAGAGCATATATTTTTTCTTAGTGCAATAAAAGAATCTATAAAAGGGTTGTAAACAGAATATGTGACTGCTGTAAATGAAATTTAAAAAAAACTACCACTGGATTCTACTTCTCTGCCTCTTAAAAGTGTGAATCCAGCTCACCATCATAACCCCCCATGGCCAGCCAAGGAAAGACGGGACCACCAAAAGTGCCTAAACAGGGGTCATGGAGGAGAGTGGTGTCATTGAGGGACGCTGGTGCACTGTGGGAGAAAAAAAGACCAACAAAGTTAATATCCTGAAAAATCATTATTAAGTTAACCCATTCATCAGTATAGGTTTTGCGCATTATCTGTGCTGCAGTTACAAAGAACAGATAAAGAACACCTGAAAAACCAATGAGGAAGCTTGATTGTGCTATTTTTAAGAGGACACTTTCCCCCACAATGGTTCTTACAAAACTGATACACAAGCATTTAAAGAAAATAGATTCCTGTGAGCTGCAGGTATTAGATTTCAACACTGGTGTATTTTCTAGAGGTTGTGAACCTTTTTACTAGGCCAACTTTTTCTAGACTTACAACGGATTTCTGCTGGCATATAAGACAAGTTTACAAGGAAAGGCTGAATGTAAGACCGTATGAGTGCCAGCTTATTGGTTAATATTTGAAATGGAGGAAAAAAAAAAAAAAAGAACCAAGGAAAATCACCTGACACAGTAGAGGAAGTGGCTGTGATAGTCAGCATAGACAAAGAATTCATCTCCTATGCTGTGGTCCAGCACAGCGTGGCTGTTCTGGAAGTAGTTGAGGACACTCAAGATGGTACAGTTGTCATTGTACGGGGACAGCGGAGCCAAGCAAATATCCTTCAGGGTGACATTTTGGCCCTCGTATGTGGCCACAATGCCTTCGATGTCCAGCTGCAGGTCCAGCACCTGGTTGGTTAAGGTTAGAAAAAATATAAGTGGAAAAAAGAAAGGAGAACCAATAAGTTTCAGAGACGCAGCTGCTCTTTGCGTGCAAACGTTCTATCCAATCTGGTACCATAAGCAATACTTCTTAAAACACAAGCGGTTCTAATGACAATCTGTTGCTCGTGATCCATCTTCAAATGTCACCTCTCCCAATAACCAACCTGGTGCAGGATGTCTTTGTCCAGGATGGCTCCAAATGGGACATCTGATCCTCCGAAGTATGGAGAGTAGATGAAAGTTTCGTTGAGTGGGGTGGTTATAATGAGCTGCACAGTTCTAAAGAAGGGTCCGAAGTGGCTGTCAAAGTAGTCCTTCTCTTGGCGTGCCTGGCTAGTGGGAGATGACCACAGCTCAACGGGGTCTGTGGTGATGCGCATATAGACCAGGCCCCCGGAGGAGGCGACCACCAGTATCAGGCTGCCCAATATGACCACAGAGGGATACCGAACGCAGAAGGAACCCCAGGAGCTGAAGAGGGTCCGCAGACAACTCTCAAAGCGTTCGCCCAATGTTTCGCAGCATGATGCATGTACTAAGAGGAGAGAAAGACTGGGAGTTAGTTTGCGTCATGCAGCAATGAGGCAGCAATGTTATTACACCGTAATAGCAATGCAATTGCTGGCATCTTTTTACTGGCAATTTGACCTATTATCATACATTACAATACCTTGGTCAGGGTTATCACTGTTGAGAGACAATGGGTTATTACTGTCCAATATGGGTCCATACTCAGACATGATGGTCCGTTTCCTGTATGCACAAAGAAGCACACAAGCCAATTCGATATTAACTCCAAAAGCAAGCATCAGAACCACCGTACTTTTTCACAGTGGATGAGGGTTTGCAGGTACAACACTCCTACTCCTAGCAGAATATGTATGGAAATCTGTCACTCCTTTTACCTGTAACACCAAGCTCCCAGTAAAGCTCCAACAAAGACAAGCAGGAAGGCCATGTAGGAGATCCACATGATGACAGTCATGGCATCGATGCCAATGATTGTCCACGGAGGGGGGAGAGGGGGAGGTACAGGTTTAGGGCCACAGGCATTTGTGCAGTCCTGACAGGAGCAGGGACCCGAACCGTCTTCCAGGCCCTCAGTACAGGCATATGTCTTGTTGTTCATGGGAGTGTAACCAGACACTGGGACATCTAAGCAAAGAAACGGCATAATAAAGCGGGGTGAGTTCATGAATTATGCATTAGGAATATTTTTCTGCAACAGGATCATGACCTAATATACAAAAGTACAACAAGATTATTAACCTGAGAATGTTGGGATTATAGGAAAGGGAGTCTGTCCATTGTTGATGTTAAACATATACTGGATCCAGTTAGTGGCATTGCAGTCCTTAACATCTTTCCCACACAGCAGCGATAAGGCTTTCAAGTTGCTGGATGGTGCTTGGACGTCCTTACAGGCATTGTACATGGCTGAAAAAGAGCAGATTTGATTGTTTTTGGGGAAAAAGTCAAGATTTTTGTTTAGCTAAATTGCCCATCCCCATTTTATCTGCCCAAAATGGAACCGTTCTGACCATTAGTCACCCACAGATTTACACAACTGAGAGGACGGCTTCATGTAGTAGGGAAGTAGGGAACTGATGATGTATTCGGCATGAGAATAATAAGGCTGACGCTGTTTATATCTAAATCAACCTCTGACTGCGGACTCACCATTAGCAAACGTCTGTCCAATATAGTACTGCACTTCCACTACATTGGTCCCATTGAACTGGGTGGCATTCATGAACTGATTCTGGTGGGGGCTGCATGTCAGCTCACAGAAGAGGTTCATCAGATTGAAGAAGCAGGCAGGACACCTGTGCACAGAGATCATTGAATAATAATAAAACAATAAAACAAGTTTAAGAGTGTGTAACAGTTGCAAGGAAAAACAAATGGAACCCCATCCCAACCTGTCTCTACCCCATTATTTGGAACATGGAAAGCTGAGGCTTGCATGTTAGAACAACATGCAACATTTGAGCAGCACACATACTGACAGATTTAAAAGGACAGTCTACTCTTTGTGTTCAGAAATTCAGAAAGGGAATGATAGTGCCCTTCCAAGCTGCATGTCATGTGCTTCATTTGATAGTTAAAACTACACTGCATACCGAGACAGGAACTGAAGGGGCAGCTGGAGACTCCCTTTGAGGGTGCTCAACTGGTTGACATCACAGCAGAGGCTTCGGTCTCCATAGTCATATCCAGGACAAAGCTCCTGCATGCAAACACAAACCGGAGGGCGTCACTTTGACAGAAATGATCCATTTAGTATTATATTATGATTTTACTCCCCGTAATCTACTGAGGTTAGCTTAGCTTGAGCCTATAACTTAAGGAATCTGTGCAATATTGTGATAAACTGGTGCCAATTGTGTTTGAAGTTTCATGTCTCTTTATACTGATACTGTGTGGTGTTAATTGTGTTTGTTTGAAGTATCATGTCTTTATTTTGTTTTGCATCATCGCACCAAATGAATGAATGAGTTTCACCAAAAAACGGGATAATAAAGTAAAGTAAGTATTTTTCCACAGTGCAAAATAAAGCACAGCTGGAAAGCAGAAGTATGTTACAAAAGACTGCATGTACCATGAGAAGGTCGTAACCCTCGGAGGGTAGTGGGCGAGGAGGACCAGTGTAGTTGCAGTTGTATTTCTTTCCGGGCACCTTTATGGACTCCCCACACTCACCATACCACACACAGTGCTGGGCCTCCACCTGGCAGAAAGACAAGAGAAACACAGTGATCATATGTGCAGTGTGTTCATGGAGCAACTTCATTTGGACTTTTTGTTTCAGCATTCTGGTCTGCATACAGTAAATTTATTTTCTCTGCAGCATCTGTTGAATCTTACTGTAAGTAGCTTTTTACTGATAGATGCCTACAGCTATTTTCATCAAGTCAAAGATAACTCAAAGATGCGGAGTTCCTCTAAAGGCTAGTTTTCCCTGCTCAACAGGACTGAACCATTCTGATCTGAGGTTAACGCTGTACTTTCTTTTACTTGAGGTTTTATATTTGCCAGGTTAAACCATTGGGCATGTTTCATATCCTGTGTTTCTAGTATCTCATGCTTTGTATGTCTATAAATAAAAATTTCAGTTCTGCAAAAAATGTTTCTTTACAATCCTGTATTTGAAAAGTAGGCTTTGAATCAGTCGGTTTAGTCATATTACGTGAGGTCTTCTTGACTAACCTAACATTCAATGTCAAAAATGAAGTTCAGAAAAAGGAGAACTGTAGTCAGATCCCTAAGGCAACATAATATTAATCCACCGTTGTTATAGCTACACCTAAAATCAAATGAGCATGCAAAAAAATGATTTAAATATGATATGTTTGAGAAAATACAAAAACATACAATTACCATTGTATAAAAATGTTTAATACGTTTTAATACTATTTATAGCTTCTGCAGTCACAGATTTCTGTTATGTGTCTATTCAGCATCAGAGCTCTCACGTGTTTTTTGTTGGGACGGTTGACTTAGGGAAGTTAATTCACTTACTGCACAGACTGCTTTATGGAGTGTTACACTCTGTGCTACTTGTGCCTTGTGGGTTTGAGTTCAAGGACAGACTTGTTAGTTAGCTGATGGACAAATGTTAGTTGGAATTTTATGCAGATGCAGACTAGGCCAGTACTATAACAATACCAAGTATTTGTGCAAAGTCCACTAGCAAGACTCTAGCTGTAAGACACTTGTTTGAATGAGAACCAGAACCCTGCGTGGTTTGTTCAAAGTGGTTCATAAACATAACAGAAACCTGATGTACGACTCCCCTAACCCCCCAAAGAGAAACAAACAGGTTTCTGTAAACTTCTTTCTGCTTATCCACTGCAGCCTCCAAGTAATGATTATTTTCACTCATCCCACATCTTTTAGTTTTGTTTTTACCAGTATACTGATACCTTATCTTGTAACAGTAATGATTAATCAGATTCAGATCTGATGTTTGAGCATAGGTTTGAAAAAACAGTTGCATGCATTGCAGTCAGCTCATTGTCAGACCTAATTACCTTGAGACTACTGATGACAGGCGAGTGATTATCTACATCTGATTAAATCAAATCAAATGGATGGAGCAGGGACACATGTGACATCAGTTTTTTTGAAATGCCTTTTCATATTCTTCTGGTCTTTATAAAAGGATAACATTCTCCCAATGAAACTGCAATAGTGTGCGACACATTTGTAAAAATATGGAATTTATTTCGATCATTTCTTGGAGGTGAATATTTTTTTTGCAATCATCAATGTCATCAAAGTATACCCCAAGGATTTTGTTGTTTTTTGTCTTGTAATTGCTATGTACTGACTAATTTATTATTGCTACCTTATTCTCATCCTTTGATACAATTGTTTATACACTCAGACTTCTATGTTGTACCACAATTAATACATTAGATTTACACATGGGAAATCAACATACAAAGAGAATCTCATACATAATAGACAATAACCTACATTTCTAAACAGCGATACTCAAATTAATTTAGCCTTAGGCTAACGTTAGCTAACTAGCCTAGCTCACTTCAAACGCTCTGATTCCGATACAACCAGTATCAACAATACTCATCTTTACGGAATGTCAGCTAACATCCACTCATCCACTTTGGGGTTTTGGCTAACGCTACGAGGCTGGTGCAGTTTACAACTGGAAATAACACTACTTACTGTTCGAGCTACTATTAGGCCTATTGGGTAACGCTAATTTTACCCGGGATAAGAAGAGATGAAACTCTAAATAGCTAAACTGACCTGGATGTTTCGCTAACAACCTCAGGTTAACACCACACTAGCAACTGCCGACAGGGCTGAGTCATGTTTTAGTCACGAGAACACGGACGTTACACTTACCCATCGAAAATGTCCCTCTGACAGTAGTATGATGAAGAAAAGTATACATGAAATTCCACTCCCTAGTAAGACCCCCATCCCTCTCACTGAACAGATCGAATTGAAGTGTCAGTCCAGTCAAAGTTTCGCATATCTTGTTGGTGTCTTCTTCCTCGGATTATTTGTTTGGGGGTGGAGACAAACTGTTCCCTCAGTGCTGCCACCAAACGACGCTAAGGATGCACTACACCTAAAACCATAACTGCACGAGTCCACTCAGTAATTCACAGGCCCCGAAAAGCTGTTTTAATAATCAGCGCCTTAATATGAGCGGTGGGGTTGTTGGTTTAGTTTTTTGACAGCAATGAAATATATGTCTAAATTACAACATATCAGACTTTTGTCAGGGATATAACTATAAGTCCTGAATTTATTTCTATTGTTGTCCCTGATGTTTACACAGTCCAACTCCTAACAAGCCAGAGAAGGGCATCCAATGTCTGACATTAAGGAACAGTAGAAAATATCGACTAAAGGGCTAGATACTTTGACTCATATCAACAAACAATCTATTATATCTTTTTCAGGACTCAAAAAATCCCATCAGATAAAAGTTACATAACTTTATAGATTCATAGATTCAAAGTTCAATGTACCAAAAAGTGAAATGAAAAACAACTATGTAGATTAGCCCATTAGAAATACTATCCAGAAGTAGCCTTTGCCTTAAATGTATGCAGATTCTTGAAGGCAGCTTATTTCTTACATTACATACAGCATATATAGAAAGAAAACCTTGACTCGAATCTTCAAAGAGCTACGTTTGCTGCCACTGGCTCACTTTCATGTAAAGATCCTATAGCTAGGCCATGTTAAATTGAATATGATTAATGTACGATTGAACGCCAAAATTACAACAATTCCGGTTTTGTTACACATGTAGTATTGTCTTTATGCAGAATATTTATGGAAAGATATTATAAGATTCATAACTGATTAAAAAAGTGATAAAAAACTAACTAAACTAACTATTAATATTTTTTTTTACTAAAAACAATACCATATCCACAAAATATGCTAATTTAAAACCCTATTTTTAAAAAAATTATTACTCAATAAAACAATCTCTCCTTCAAACAAGAAGCCTGTTATTGTTATTTGTGCTCTTTTTTGATGTTTTCAAGTGAGCACAAACCTCCTGGTTTCCGTTATTGTTAATGATTTGCCTCTCTAAATAAAGTTTGGGGAAACGGTCAATCAAATATGATCAAAGCACACCCAAACAGTCCTGATGACGCAGAATAGTTGAGTGTTAACCTGACAATCCTTTGTGTTCAACTTTCAATGTTATCTGTGAATGCTTTTTCCCCTAACTTTGATTGTTTCTTTGTTACAAATATTTAATGGGAGAAATACATAATATTCAAAGTATTCAGGTTTATATCTAAACTCATAAACATTTAACCTAAACGTTATAATTCCTAGTTTACGCTCTTTAGCATTACTGTAAACTAATGCTTAAATACAAGCATTTGTAACCTAAACTCAAACATCTCTAAAACCTGCAAAGACTGAACACAAGTAACCCTAATTCCTAATGTATAAAACCCTTACATCTAACCCCCAACATATTACATAAACTTTTTTTTTTTTTAAACCAAGTTAATACATTTTAGACCATCTTTAACATAACCACTCCTAATTAACCTTTTTTGAAGCTGGTCAAAATCTGCTTTGCTCTTGTTTAAGAAACACCTTGTTTATTTAAATTAATTATTCAATTCCCCCCTATAGAACAGGGCCATTGAAGTTCTGTTTAACAGTCTCATCAGCAACATAAAGGCAGATTAAGGGAATAAACAACATCTAGAGTTCATCTTTAATCTACTGAAAACAAAAAGCCATTGTTTTTCTCTTTGTACATGACATATAATGTATACAATGAGGAATCAAGGATCCCTTTATCTCATCAGTCTTGGTTTTAAGTCACACTGACATACTGTAACTATAGACCCTTTTAAATCTGGGAACTCGAAATGCTTTTAGTGACAAAGCAAAGCATCAGGGTGGATCGTCTACAGGCTTTTCATCAAGTTGTTACTTGAAGTGATGCAGGCATTAAGAGTAGATGAGCGAATCATTGGGCTCGCAGTCCTTCTTACTGTATCTTACCCTTGGCTTAATAGTTAAATATGTGGAGAGAAAAACAAAATGTGTTTCCATAGAAAAAAAGAAGATTTATTCATGTTCACTTTTAAAGGAAATAATCACAATTCAGGATTAAGTGCATATTCACGAATGAAGTGACAAAATTGTACTGAGTATAAATTATAGGTGACTATTTTGGGGTATATTGCAGCACAATCACTGTTTTCTGTACATGTACCTGTGTAAAATCTGCAAAAGAAGGCTAAAGGTTTGCTACAATAGGATATTCCTTTAAAACTAGGAATAATATTACAGAAATTAAAGGGAAGTTCAGGTAGTTAATGCTCTTGTAAGAGTTTAAAGCTAGCAGGGAAAAGTCTCCAGGTAATAATAAAGACACATAACGCCACAAACGTCGGAAAACATTCCTAGTATGTGACATAACATGGAGCCATTCAAATAAAACAACTCATGTTTACAGGGAAATACTACTTTGAATCTAAAATGACATGTCACATGACCTAAGACAATTTAACCAGCATTGTTTTAAGTGAAAAAAACAAAACAAAACATAAAAACAATGGAAAAAAAGTGATTGAAATGCATTTGGAGGTGGTGGTTTATACCATCTACTGTTTTGAAGCTCTTTAGGTTTTTCCAGGCTTTTTAGTTTTGCTTACATTGAGTGTTGATCAGTAAAACGTTTTTTTTAAAGATTATTTGTTTGGGCTTTTTTTTTGCCTTTATTTGACAGCTGAAGAGCAGAAAGGAAAGGGGGTAGAGAGAGAGGGGATGACACGCAACAAAGGGCCACAGGCGAGAGTCTAACCGGTGGCCGCTGCAGAGGACTGATGGCCTCAGCACATTGGGCGCCCCGATCAGTAAAAAGTTGATAAGCTGTGAGTAAAGTCAGAGTGTTACAAAAGATACTGTCATACTGTGGGAAGTCATCAGCACAAGGACCAGAAAACACTTCCTGGATACACAAACTAATGTGCCATACTGATATAAAGCTCAGAGTTTGGCAACCTTTGTGGGTCCACACAAATATGCTTCATGCTACATGAGAGCTGCAGGTTTTCAGAATGTGACCACAATCACATTTGCTATATTTACCATTACATTCTTTACATAGTTACTGTGATATCACACATCAGGGGATACAGTGAACTTATCTCAGTCAAAGAGGCACAGCAGCCAGTTTGTAATACATACAGAACTGTCTTAGAGCATAAAGGTAACATATTTAAATGTTACATTTCAACAGCATTCCCCCTTACATTGACAACACATTCTATACATTATGTTTCCTCATTGACTCATCGTTCAGGATGAGTGTCGTCAGGCCTCTGAGGACACCAACAGCCAAGACATCAACTTTTCAAACCTGCCTTTAATCATCTGAGGTCAAGTGAAAGCACCACTGTGTGTTTAAACTCCAACATATCGACACTGTTGACGGATTGTGTGTCTGGCATGTGATTCTGCAACACATGTACCTTGGGTTGTGTTTTGGGTTAAGCTGCCAGTTTCAGTTCTTTGCAATTCTGCCTCCTAAAAAAATGGAGACGCTGCATCCATTTTTAATAGCAGTCCTGTCGTGCACAGCTTTTCCAGAGATTTTCATATGAGACGTTCACTTTCTGACAGGGATTGCAACACACACATATCTGGTCCAGCGATTCTCAGCTCAACTGAGACATGTACGCATTAGCTTCAGTCCAGCTTTCATCAAGAAAGAGTCGTTTGTAAGTTTGGTGCTCAGGAAAAAAAAAAACTCTTTGGAATGAGAGGGGGTTTTGTGTGACAAGTATGACTGCATGCAAATGACACAGGAAGCTGCATAAAGTGTCACCTGACTCTGTGGGCTACAGCACATATGATAATTGGTGGTACCACATAACTATGCTTTCACAGCCACGACATCAATGCCCTTTCTTAATGGAAAAGAAAACAGTATTTCTTATCCGTATCCACTAAATCTTCAGTCTGGGCCCAGGTACTCTGCGTTTTCCGCTGCTGGGATGTGTCCATTGGTGTGGGTCTTGAAGGTGGGAGTGAAATCTTGTTGATAATCAGGGTTGTTTATGCTATTCTGGGGCTGGTATTTCTGAATGCTGTGGACCGTGCCGTTGGAAGTGAGTGGGAGGATGGCCGGGGACGGGACCTCGTTGAGGTACTCGGGTCCGATGGCCCCGTTTCTAAAGCAGTTCAGGTACTCGGTTTCTGTGTCGTCTGAAGAGATGGTGGGGAGGATGCTGCAAGGTGGACCAGGGTGCTGGTAGATGGGATTCATCACATCTGAGACTCCATTCTGGTTCATGTAGTCTGAAAGAAAGCCAGTGACATTAGTGAGAACACCAGACGGTTTCTCATTAAGTGTACACACAGCTAAAATAGAAACCAGCAAGTCATTTATAAAACTGGACAAACCATAATGATAGTGCTGCACGTTTCAGCCTATCGACGACAAACCATTACATCACATCGTCATCATTACTTTGGCTTGTGCTGGGATTTCAAAAGTTTGAAGTCTGTGTTACAAACTGGAGACATGGAGTTTAAAAGAAGTGGATGTTTACAAGGTAGGGAGGGTCTGACAAGAAGATGCTGTCAAGATGTATTATGGGAAATCTAGGATCTACTAATTTGTGGCTCTTAAGAGTAAACCCACTGTGATGTCACCCACCACCGTTTCAAAGCCTCTACACGATCTGAGTAGCTGTACGATGGGAGTAGCTCCTGCGCGAGTGTACGTCTGCCATATTGGAGAGCTACTGTAGCTACGGCAACACCACTTGGACAAACCACGCCAGAACAACAGTAAAACCGTTTGTTATGTTATGATTACATTTGCTAATGACTATTTCACATAGCGGTGAGTGGTTGCCTGTTGTAGCATAGCTTTTTAAAATATTCATATTGCTGTTATTGTGTACTGTCCAAATATTTGGGCAAATTGTACTTTGATGCTTTGGCAATATTGTTTGAAACTTTCATGCCAATAAAGGCCCTTTAAGTGAATTGAAAAATGCTATGCTACGACAGGCAATGACGCATACAATGTCGTCTGAAATATTCATTAGCAGATGTAATCAAAAAGTTCTGCGTGTGGTTTAAGTGATGTTGCCATACCCAGCTCTCCAATATGACTCACACTACTCATATTGTGCAGCTACTCAGATCAGCCTCGAGTGTGGCATTATGGCTGTCACCATCTTTACGTACTCCACAGCAGGTTAGGTGTGGTGGTGCACCCCGGTAAGAAGTGAACTACTGTCATAACAATGAAAATCAGGGGTTAACCCTGAACTTCGCAAACTCGCAAATCCCACAACTTTATGGAAGGGCAATACTGAATCAGTACCCACTTAATGGCAGCAGGTGGTGAAAGTTAAAGTTTTATTATAACTGTGGCAATGCAATTGTGAGGAGGGGCTGTTTGCTGTCAAGAAACATTGCATTTATGAGTTATGTCATCCTATATGGGATGAAGATCAATGAGTCAACTCGGATGCTTTGAAAAGGACAATAAAACTTTAGAAGGTTGTGCACTGAAAAAGAGTTGCATAAGGGCAAAGAACCCCTGTATGGTGTTTTAAAAAATTAATAAAGCGGGCAGGTAATACATATTTGATGTGTTGCACTATTTTTTTTCAATCCCCCTCTACAGCCACCAAGACTGAAGATTTCTGCTACTGTAAAAGCATTTGAAGAAAGACTACACCAAATAAATGGCATATGTTCTTTAGCTGGGGCAGTGCAATAACTACAGCAATACGCTTCTTGTCCACTAGATGTGAACTGTCCTCACTGAGTCAAACACAGGGACAAGGGGAGAGCTCTACTGAGTTTGAATTAGTGATTTTGAAATTGGAGGATACTTGCCTGGAGCAGGCTGGAAGGCCTCGTCTAAAAGTTTGTCAGTGGGGTCAGGAATATACCGGAGGACGACACTTCCATCTCTGCTCGGGAATCCATTCTGTAACAAAGGACAGAGGGTTGTTTTTTTTTTTTTAAATCTGTGGCACTCTCTGTAAAAAAAAATCACACAAAGAGGAAAATAATTAAGAATGATTTTCTCTTACCAATAAGCCATTTCTGCTGTGCTTTCCAATGCTACTGTTGAAGCTCTGCAAAATAGAACTTGAGTTAACGTCTCATGATGACGCCGCAGCAAATGCAGAGCAGGAAATTGTATTTTATAGATCCATAACATATTTAATTAAAAGAGGCAGTCTCAGAGGAATGTACGACACAAAGATGGTCTGCTGTGCCCAATTTCAGATCAGGCAAATCCTTCATATTTGTTTTCTTTTACTTTGGGTTGTCTTTGATTCTGACTTCCTTCTTTTGTTTTTTTTTTGGATGCGAGTGTGATTCCTTCAGTCATTGTGACTTATTCTAAAAGCCTCTCAGGGAACAATAAGTGCTGTTTGAAAAGTGATAGCAATGTGTCTTTTTTGGTACCCGAGGAACCATAGCTGTCATTTCAGTACAAGCTACAAACGTCCACTGAGCAGATTGTTACTCATTCAGGCAATGTGACAAGCTTTGTTGTGTCTGTCAGATTCAGTCACAGGACTATAAATGGTGTTAAAACCATGGAAACGGAGCAAATAGAGTGGAGAGACTGACAGCTGTGGCAATGCAATTACTTTCAACAAGAAAAGGAAATTAAACACAACGAAGGAGCGACCATCTGTAAAAAATGTCTCGACCCACAGTGGGCCCTGCGCCAACAGTGTTATTACAAAAGCAGGCTTTTGCTGAGCTTTTGTTGGACAAAGATTTTAAAATCTTCGCCTGGTTGCCTGTAAAGGTAATCAAACTTTGAAGCTCATATGAGCTAACCAGGCTGTCAGTAGCCAGCAATGATCCCAGGTAGAAGAGCCAGACCTACGCATGGCCTTCACTGAACTTGAAGTAGAGGAGTTCTGCTCATTCAGCTCTCGTTAATCAAAGGGCACCAGGGAGGAAACGAGGGGGAGGGGACGACGATGAGGACGAGTGGGCAGAGGTCAGGAAGAGGAGAAATACTCCCAGTGGTGACATAGACAAAATGAGGGCATCTGGGGTTCACAGGATTCAGGCCAGGTACAACTGGCCACTTAGATTCGACTGAGAGCAATTAGTTTAACTCTCCCTGCTGGATGATCACCTAGATTCAGTTTAACCCTCAATGTTCTGCTTGTGCTGCTAATTAAAAGCTAATTGCTTTCAACATGCTAAAAAAATGACTCTGTGTTGATTTCCATTCTGACTCACGGGGTAATGATTTAGGCAGAATTCCCATTTCCCAAAACACAGTTAAAATAGCACAATTAACTGACGGCATGTTGATCAATGGTTGCACTGCTGGTGCAATTTCTTAATCATCTAATGTTACTTTTTCGGGGGAAACTTTACCCTGTTCCCAAAGCAGCTGGTATTCCTCTTTCACTGTTTGGACAGAGAAGGTCAACCGTGAGTGAGTCTGGTGTGTGCGTCTGCAGTAAAGGTACCTGTCTGTGCCTCATTACATGTACAGAGTCTTGTTTTTTCAGTTGACCCTCTTGTGGCTGAAAGTTTACAGCGTAAAATATTGTAACAATATTCTGGCTAAAATCTTTATGTGACTAGAAGAAAATGCGGTGGATCAGATCAACAGCTGCTGTGGTTTAAACGCAACAACCTGTAGTCCAGTATTTTCTGATCTAGCGATATAGGATTGGGTCTTTTATCATAAAGAAGTACTGGCAGTATGGCAGTAAATTTCAATAATTTCCTTTTATGGGTCTTTATTTGTCTATGCTATTACCTAGCACTTTGGTTTTCAGGATTAGCTTTTCTTTATTTAAAAAAAAGAAATACTTGTTTGAGCTCCTAGCATTTAGAGCAGCAGTATCATAGCACCTCTGAAAGCTATTGGTGGACAATCATACAGAGTGTCTGTTTTTTAGAATACTGTAGAATGCATTTTCAGTAAAACTATGCCCCCTTGTGGAAGTTCTACAGGCAGCAGTCAGTCTTTATCAAGTTTGACTCAGAGGCCAGATGAGTTAATATATTATTTTGCTGTTCAGTGCATGATTGTTTGCCTACAGAACAAAAAAGAAACACGGAGACACTGATGGACACACCTGAAGCAAAACCTTTCACTGAATTTCTCTTTTTTTTATATAAAGTAGCTTACTGTGGAGTGAAGCAGCGGGGTGTGGGAGGTGCTCGGGCTGCTGAAGAAGCCATATTGTGGCACCAGGTACTCGTCTGCATCCACCGCATCCTCCATGTCCTCCCCGCTGATCAGGCTGCGGTACAGTTTAGTGTCTGTGGGGCTCGGCAGGTGCATGCGGTCATCACCCTGAAACAGAAACACAATTAACACAGTCAGCTTCATGTGCTCAGTATGTTGTTATTATCCATCATCAAATAAACTGAAAATTGAAGACTGGTAGATCTGAGGTAAAATCACACCTGAATGACCAGATAACGAGAAGGATCCCGAGCCATCTTTGTAAACTCAGCTATGAGTTCTCGGAAACGAGGTCGGCTATCCGCATCAATCATCCAACCTGTACAGACGCATCAGCAAATATCATTGTCAGACAGATGTTACTTTGTTACCTGTGGGAAAATTAGCACATTCAAAAGGAAAATATTATGCAAAAGCAGAGGGGTTCAACCAGTGTCCCACCAAGCTTACATTTCACCATGATCATGTAGACATCTATGGTACAGATTGGTGGTTGAGGCAGTCGCTCCCCTTTCTCCAGGACCCCAGCTATTTCACTGGCTGGGATCCCATCATATGGTTTGGTCCCGAATGTCATCAGCTCCCAAACTGTCACACCTAGAGAAAGGAGGACAGTTGGTACACGTCAGTCTGATGATGAGCTGTCACTCGCTCCGTTTTGCTCCCAATAAAAGAGAGGAAATGAGAGTGACAGGATGTAAGCTTTCCAAATAACACAAGAGTATCAAAATAGAAATGTTGACAAACTGGCTCAGCTTGCAGTAGTGGGAGTTAGCAGGATGCATATCTGTGTTGGAGGAACTGAAGAAGGGAAAAGGAGGAAAGGAAGCCCTTCACTTCTGACAGGGTCTACTGATGCTTTTGCCATATTGAGAAGGCATGATCAAACTCTCGGGAAAAGAAGATTTGGAAGCTGGCCCACACAAGGAAGCTGTGTGTGTGTGTGTGTGTGTGCGTGTGCGCAGACATCTGTGCATATGTGTGCTCCTGGGCTGGAAGAACAATTTATTCAGGTTGTGCCAACAGTTTCTTCTGACCATCTGAGACTAGTGGTGTGTGTAGGTGTGTGCTACCAGTGTCCAAAAATTCCAGGTACTAGCTGTAAGATGTTCCCCTTTCTCGTTTTGGGTTTTAAAATGTTGACAGGCCCTAATAGATCCAAAAACAACTTCCTGTCTGAATCTTCAAAATGTCCTCGTTCTCTTTGCCTCATTCGCTGTTTAAAGACTTTAGCAATTTTAAAAAAATCGTTCTCCGCTGAGACTGTCACCAGTACTCAGCTGTTTTACTGAAGTTACAGATGGATCTAAGCTCAAGGGTTGATGCCTCACTCTTTTAGAGGAAGAGCATTTATTCACCACATTAAGCTCAAGACTTACCATAACTCCACACATCACTCTGGTGTGTGTATGTTCTGTTCAGGATGGATTCAAGAGCCATCCATTTTATTGGTACCTGTGGAACAAAAATTGGGAATGTTATAATGACCAAATACTGTGGTGATTTCCAAGAAAATGCATTATACCTGTAAATTTGCACTTGAAATGATAAAAAAAAGCACTAGCAGAATGTTCCTTTGAGTGCATCTGGGCAATAAGCTTGACTGAAGGTTAATTAGCTCACTCAGACAGCAGACTCATCCGTACTCTTGCCAATAAGCTCTCAACAGCGAGGCTGTTAACAGGATTAATAACTTAATTTGTACCTTAATAACATCTGGTCAAATGTGGCATCTTTATTCAAAGTACTGTAGTCCTTTCTACAATTTAAAACCATTGCTGTCCTTAGCATTTTCAGTATGTACGACTGACTGTAAAAGTGAAGCCAAAACATCTCGATGGCCCCCTGGTGGCTGGCTGCAGCATAGGTAATAAAACTCACCCCCTCCATTTTAGCGATTAGGACATGGGTCAAACTATAAAATCAAAGTAAATAAATTTTTTAATTAAGATGTTTTCTGTCATATTGGCTAGTTTTAATGCTGATGTATGCTCAAGTGTTAATTTTTCTGATCTGTTTGGTTTTAATTAGTTATTTGATGCTATAAAAAGGGGGGCTCCAAATGACATCACCAGTGCAAGATGGCAGCGCTCTTATCCGAAATATTCCGGCTTCATTTTTGCACAGTGGAGGAAGTGGAGACACCCATCTTTAAATATGTCAACTGTATGTACTGTAACTGTACTGCCACCTAATTGTACAGAATCCCTGTCTTACTGTCCTGCAATGTTAAATTAAAGAACACGTTTCAGAATAGCAACCACAAATGAAGCTAATCTCAACAGTAGCAGGTGCCTATGTTTGAGATCCAGTCCAACATTGTGCAGATGAAGTTCAAAGAACTGGACAGCCTCTACATCTGGTGAGGACAAGCATTGGACCAGTCAAATTTATTATATCATCTGTTTGTAAAAAATAATAAACTGCAGATGTAATTACGTTTTGATGACATACAAAGGTAATACAGATCAGTAAATGTGTTACTACAAGGAGATTTGACCATATTACTGGATTTTGTTCAAGTTAAGTAAAAGAACACAAATATTTTGGAATTATTGCATCATGGGAAAATTGCTACTGGTGATTACAGAGAGGAGTGTACAGGTCATCCGGTGGTTACAAGTAAACACAAGTAATGCACATTTTTCCGTGAGGAAAATAGCACTAAGAAACACTGATAAGAGAAGGAACCTATCTGATCTGTCATTTCTCTTAGAACTCAGTTCACTGACGGAACTATTTATACTACATCACTTACATAAGATACAATCTAGAGCAAATTTACAAAGCCAAACAAAACAAAAAAATATATATATATATCATCTTTTGTGGACGTGGAGTGAAAATCGTTCATTAACAGGAAGTCATCTGTCTAACAAGCACCAAATTTGTAACAGGATATAAATGCACCAATAAGGTTGCTCACATTTCGGCCTATTTGTGTGCATTCATGACAGACAGATAGGCCGACACTGCTGACACTGTAGACTGTACTTTACTCTCCAACCAACCTTTCCGCCATCTGCATGGTACTCTTTCTCATCTGCGTTAAGGAGTTTGGCCAGACCAAAGTCTGTGATCTTGACATGTTGAGGAGTCTTCACGAGGACATTTCTCGCTGCCAAGTCACGGTGTACCAGGTGGCGCTCCTCCAGGTAGTTCATACCCTTTCGTCAAACAACAATGAAGTACAAGTTCTTACGTAAGCGTCTTGCATCTGATATGGCTGGAAAAAATGGCTTCATCAGACACGATGAAAGATCTTAACGTGCTGATAGCAGGATAATAGACTTGTCATATCATTCAACAATATTTCTTCGCAGTAAAAGGCAACATGTAATGTTGTAGTCAACTGTGCTTTCTCGCAGTTGACTTGCACTGCAAAAATGTCCAGTTGCTTTTGCTTTCATCACATGCCCTATATCACTAGAAAAAGTATTTTATTCTATTGTCATTAAAACAATGACAGTCCCATAAAGGTTTAACCTACTGAGCAGAGCCTACCATGTAACTTGATGCCTTTACAAGGATTCTCTCTTACCTTGGCTATCTGCACACACCAGTTGAGCAGGTACTGGGAGCCGATATTGTCCTTGTTCTCTTTGACATAGTCCAGGAGGCAGCCGTAGGGCATCAGCTGGGTGATGAGCTGTACAGTGGAAGTCAGGCAGATGCCGAGCAGACGACACACATGCGGGTGTTCCACACTGGCCATCACATAAGCCTCCTGTGGTCCGCAGGTAGACACACAAAAAAGTGTTTTGTCACTCAGTGTTAAATATCATATGGGGTAGTTAGGTGACACAAAGAACAAAAAAAAACCTTTGGGGAAAGTGTCAACATTCTGAAAACCGATAGCTTAAGAAACACAACATTTGTGCAGATATCTAGTGTTGGGTTGTGTGTTCCTTGTCCTAGCAGACAAACCGAGCCAAACATATTTTATGCGTCTCAGCAGAGAGGGGAAACTCTCAGTTGTCATAACAGGAAAGCGACTTAAAGAAAAAAAAACATGGATAGTCAGCACTGGGCAGCAACAACAGGCTTCTACAAGTAGACCCATGCAAACGGACCTATAAACTGAGCTTTATTTAGGTTTCCAGTCATGCATGCATTACTTGTAAGGCAAATATTTTCTACATGCCTATTAGTGTATCAAAATTGTTCAGTAAATAACAGCCTGATTGTTAGGAGCTCTGTAATTCTGACAGTCTCATGAGCTTCAAGGCACTTTTAAATGCAAGCCCTTAAGTCATGAAGTTCAGATGTACAGTGACTGAGCAACACGGCCGCAAAAATCACAGGACCTGAGATGCACATTCAGCCGTTTGCATAATGCGCTTTGAGCGGGCTGCTTCCTCAGTGTGGCTACAAGACGGCATTCCTTTCCAGAACACCTCAGCCTTGAATTACAGACGCCCACACACAGCCCTCCAATGAATTAATCCCATTTCCTACAGCCGCTTTAAGAGAGTCACCATGTAGAAACATGACACGGTCCCCGTTAGAAGGAAAATAAGCGGTCATTAGTTTCAAATAAAGCTGCATGTGCTATAAATTACAGGACACATTACAGTTAATTTGACATCTGGGAAGTAGTAATTGTCTTTCACACATTGTAACAGACTGAGGTACTGCTGAGACTTTAATCAAAATATTGTGATCATTACTCAAGAAAATGAGCATAGTTTTTAATTTCACATTTCCATTTTTACACTAAGTTTAGAATCCAAAAATGTACCACATAAATCAGTGAACCTACATCCAAGATCTCTTTGTTTGCTTTGGGTGATGTGGCCTCTCTCAAAACCTTGATGGCCACTGGGATCTTCACATCCTCTCCCTCTGGAACCCACAGGCCCTGTGTGGACACAATGGTCTGTTATTTTACATTCTGTAATTACACCTGAATCATCAAGTGAACACATGTGTCGACTGGACATACGGATGTTAGCGCATACAGTACAATTACAAATGCTGACAAGTACTGCATGTACCCGCCAAACACTTTGAACTCTTGTGAGGACCCTTAATTGCCCCTTAAACCAGGTGTTGGAAAATAAATAAGTACATTTACTCAAGTACTGTGCTTAATTTTGAAGTTTTTACATTGGACATGTATTTGCTGTATTTTACATACAAAAAATATGACCAATTAAAATGATCTCCACCTCAACCAGCTAAAACATTAAAAGGCTGTTTAACCTTAATGCATCAGTGTTTTAATACTTCTACTTTTTAAGTAAAATTATGAATGCAGGACTTTTACTTGTAATGGAGTATTTTTACAGAGTGATACTGGTCATTTGACTTAACTATTTCACCACTGGCTATACCTGACCTTAGCCTTAACAACTAAATGGCTAACCCCAACCCTTACCATAACTTAAACCTAATTCCAACCCTAACCCTATAACTCTCAAATAGCCCTTTGAGAAAAATGTGCTTGCTTTTCAAAAATGTTCTAACTCTCAAGGTCTAAAACTCAAATTGGTCCTAACAAAAACAGGAATTCAAAAGCACACATGCACACTTCTTCTGGTAGTAAGACTATTGTGTTGACTTACATTCTCTCTCTGGGGATTTACTCTAACCTTAACCTAAAAGCAACCCTAAAATAGACAGTTAACTTTGTAGAAACTAGCCTTTTATACAGAAGATAAAGTCCCCATAATGTCACCGGCACTGAAAGTGAGAGTGGGGTCATTCTTGCATGATCTGGCAAAACTAAATGTGTCTTTTAATTGAAAAATTGACCATAGATGTAGAGTGAAAACAGTGACGGGTGTTGGTTATGTAGGCTTGGCACACTAAGTACTCCTGAGCTCCAGCTTCAATAAAGCTGTGTGTAATTTTAACAATACAGTGTTTTGAGACACAAACCTGAAGCATGTTTTTACCTTGTAAACTGTACCAAAAGCTCCTGATCCCAGCACTTTGATTTTCTTAAATTCAGGCTCCTTCAGGATCCGCAGCAGAGCCTGGTTTGGCGCCTCCCCACTCGGCGTCAAAGGTTCAACCAACTGGAAAATAAGGATTGAATATCTTACATACTGTCTCGCACACAGCACATTGTGTCTCTGTAAATGAACCTCGGCGTCTCAAAAACAACAACTCTCAGTATCGTGATGTCCCGATTTCCTTATGCAAGCGCGGTGACTCACTTCCCTCATCTTACCTCTCTCTCCTGGAGAAGTCTGCGCATGGTTCTCTTCCTCTTGATGTGGCGTCGGCGTAGCAACACAAAGACAGACAGGCCCGCAATAAGAACAGCCAGCAGTCCACCAACTATGCCAGCCGCAATCATGGAAAGACCAGAGCTGAAAGACAGGCGGAAGCTGATTTAGAAATGCAAACAGAAAACAGAGCTCCTTTACAAATTCAGTAAACAAGGAGAGATGAGATTGGAATGCCAAGCTCAATGTATACTTCAGCATCAATGATCAGTGTTACTGTATCTACTCACATTTTATTCTGGCAGCCTTCGAGACCAGGCGCAGAGCACCTGTAAAGAAATCAATGTAAAGAATGCGATGTAGCCATAAGATCACTGTGCTTCGACACTGCAAATTCACCAAGTCATCATATAGTCACATAGTTCATTTTTTCTCTACACGCTAAACAATCGTGGGAAAAGTTTTGCAACCAATGTCCATAAAATAACTTTCCCCACACTTCTGTTTCCTAAAATATTTATTTTCATAGAAAACAGTTCCATCGTGTGAGTGTAAAAACAATGAAAGGATGTTTTTCACCAGTAAAAGCATCCAAGGTTTCTGTAATTTGTTAAAAGTCCAAGTTCTTTTATTGAAATATGCAGAACAATTACAGCGAGTCAGTTGTTGGCAATGAAGTTCTTAATTCTCAGATCGCAGAGAAGCAGTCACTAATTACAGTGAAGCAGTCATAAATGCATTGAATGGATGCATCAATGACCAGGGTGAATTGAGGTCTGTTAAAGTGGTGAAAAATACAGTTTATGGAAATACTTTGCATTTTTCTCATAAAAAGTTCGAACCACTTCCCTCCTTTTTCATCAATATAACAACCAACCACCTCCACGGCTGACGTTGAACCATCAATGTGACCATTAGGTCTGCTTTCATTTCTATCAAAGCTATTTTGTTCTGATCTATAATGCAGTGTAGACCTCTGTCCGTTGAATAGTGAAATCAAAAGAAACGAATGGCAAAAGAAATCAGATATCTAAAAAATTATGGTTTCCATTGAAAAAACAGCAAAAGTAATGCAAATATAGCATTATTTTTGTAAATGGAAAAAATGGAAAATCGCTGGTGTTTCCCTTTAATCTTAGTCCTCAATATCTATTGTTATTTTCGATTTCATCATTCATCTCAGTGAAAATGGCCTCACTTTGAAAGCTGAAACGCTCTCCAATCTGTGCCAACAGAACCGCAGCTGACCCCTTCTGACTCGGATTAAATTACTGAATCAGCATTTCAAAAGACAAATGTTTGCAACACAGGAAAAATGCAGCGCCGGTTCCCAGGTTGGCTGAACAATGCCTTTACCCTTGAGTGCAGTTTTTGTGGCATAGCTGGCACACTTTCATCTCATCCGCGTATTTCCACACCAGCATGTCGTCCTCCCCTGGCACGCCTTGGGGACATCGAGACACACAGAACAGTCCATCCTGGAAGTTGGCACACTTTGTACAGTTTCCAGAACCCTGGACGTACAACAAGAAAGGCATTGTGATGTTTACAACTCTCTCGAGGAGAAGCAGATATTATGTAAACTGCACTGTCTCATAGTAATAATTTCTCAAAGCATGCTGCACCAATCTTCCTCATAAAGGTGCAAATGTTTAGCAATAAAAACCCACAAAGAAATGTTAAGTGCTTCAGGTTTAGGTCAGTACAACTCTTTTGTGTGAGACACAATCAAGTGCTGCAATTTAATACTTTCTCTCAACTTGTCTGCTTCCATTTCTAACAATGATACCCCGCATTTCCAAGAGTTACTTTCAACAACCTCAAAAATGGGTATGAACTTGTTTCCAGCCAAGGATGGGATCATGAGCATATAAAAACAGACATAGCCTAACTTGATAACACAGCCACACCCCTTATCCCTAAAAAACACCTCTTGTGGCTGCACTGCATCATGGTCTATAAGGGCTGCCGTTGATGGAGAAACACTTAATTGCTCATTTGTGGTGCTCTTTGATGCTGAGTGACTGACATTAAAACACTCACTGTTGACATTTTAGATTCATAAATAATGTTCACAAAGCTGTTCTTTCAAGTGTTTGGGGGGTTTAATTATTTTACGGATGTTTGTAATAATAGTTGCAACACATACAGGTGCATTGCAGGTTGCAGTCCCATTAATGCGTTGGCACTCGGGGTGACACTCCATGCAGGTTTTATCCACAATGGCCTCCCGTGGCTCCCTGCAAAAACAATAACAAAGGTGACAGACTCTCACCGCTGGCGCACCACTTTTCAAACAGTTACATGTGAAGTGAAGTCCTCCTTTTGAGGGCATGAGTTAAATTGTAAGCATGTCGAGATTCAATATTTGACAGAGATCTACGAAGATAAACAGATGTGAGTGAATGTGCCATTTCAGCTGCAATGTTTGTCTTACATCTACTGGAGGTTTAACGTCAAAATACCGGATTGTATTTGGTCTTAGATTTGCTTCAATAACAAATCCCCAAACTCATCTCATGTCATAGTCTGTAAATGCCTGTGGTATGAAAATAGACTTTGAAGGAGTTAACTCTACAGTACACACACATCTGATATTCAGAGTGTTTGTTTGTACAAAATAAGGAACACTACATTTCTAAGCTTTATAAAGGCATTAAAACCCGAATTCCTCCCTTACCCCTCCAGGATGTTGCAGGAGTCAACACAGCTCCCATCACGGCTGTAGTCACTGCAGGCGAAACACATGTCCGGGCCGGGGCCCCAGCAGCCGTCCGTGGTACACTTCCTGTCACAGGTGTCGTTCCTCAGGGCTGAAAACAAACATAAAATCTCAAACAGAGATCTTTCCCACATATTTATCCAAATTTAAATTTAGGCTTCATTAATTAAATCAGGCTTTTGCGTTGCATAATCAAGAGGGAACAAAATCCAACTCACCACATTTGGCAGCATCAGCGTTTTCCTCAATGGTAGCACTTTGGCCTTCTGATTTGAAGAGCCTCTTCCAGTGGCTTTTGTTGGTGTAGCACAGGTTCTGGTTCTTAATGATGACCACGTCTCCATCGCTGATTTCTTTCAGGGAGCGAAGGCCCAGGGAGGTGATACTGAGCTGAGCCACAACCACACTGCGGCTACCACTACAAAAAAGAAAAAGATTGAGAAGAGGAGAAGAAGAAAAAAAAAGATTTTATGACAGCCTTGAATAATACTCAATTGTTGAAAAAGAAATTCATTTCTTGAGATCCAGTGCTTGTGAATCTATGGGGGGTCTTTACAAGAAACGTACCGCTTGGTTCTTCCTCGAATGATCTCCAGATTCTCAAAAGGACTGAGTGAGCTCATGCTCTCTGGCCACGTTTGAATCCACAAATATCCTGGAGCAACAAATGGATTATTAATTTGCGGCGAAACTCTTTAGTGTGTCATGCGTTACTCAGGTTTTTACAGAGTCTTACCAGTAATTTCTTTAACCGTCTTAAACACATCAAGCTGGGCAGGGAGCATCTTTGGTGTTTTGGTATAGGTGTCCCTACAAATAACAAGAACATACAAGTTATCTGCCACTGGTAAAGGTGCCCAGTAATCTATTGAAGTTGATATAGTTGATATAGAAAGGCATGAAGGCTCTTACTGCTGTTAATGTCCTTCACTTACCCATGAATCGATGTGTGGATGATACCAATGTTACCATTGATTTTCGTGCAATTTCTGAAGGATTCAATGTTCGTGGCATTGATAGACAGGGTTTGAGTCAGGTCTCCTGTGCCAAGTCCATTACACACTGTAAACAATTAAGAAAACAAATATCAGCGCAGAATATACTTCAAAATTCTGTTGGTATAAAGCCATTAACCGCATTTTAGAGAAAGCAAACTGTGTTGGACGTAGTGTAGTATTACCACCCCTCAAGGTACAGTAAAAGTACTAATTATTCTCAACAAAATGCACTTAAAGTATCAAAAAGTAAGTACTCATTTTGCTAGCAGTGCGCTCCCTTAAAGTGGCATATTATAATATATCATAATGTTGGATTATTACTAGTGATGCATTAACATAAAAGTAGCATCAGGATATCGGTCAAGGTGGAGCTAATTCAAGAATTTTACATATTACCAAGTAGATTAATTCTTAGCTTAGCATGAAGACTGGAAACAGTGGAAAGCAACTAATCTGGCTATATCCAAAGGTAACAAAATCCACCTAGCAGCACCTCTACAGACCACTAATTAATACTCTTTTGTTTAATCTGTTCAAAAACTAAACATGAAAAAAATTTGGGGTTTTATGGGGAGTTCAAATTTAATGGACAGATATGAGAATGGAATCAATCTTCACATCTAACTTTTAGCAAGAAAGTGAATAAGCATATTTCCCAAAATGTAAAAAAAAGTATAAAGTGTGATATTGCCCTCTGCAAGGTTGTGAAGCTGAAGTCTGAGTAGCATAATATGGAAGCAGTCAAGAAAAGAGGAAATGTACTTAGTTTTGTTCCACCACTACAAACTATATATTGTGTATATGAGTCAGACAGGTTGCACAGCGACAGCTGAACCACCCACCTTTGGGGCACAGTCCGTCACACTTGGCGCACTTCCTGATTCCTCCCTCGTCCACCTCGTATGTGTTACCATTGCATGTCCGCACACACGCTCCGTGATCAGTCACAACATAGTTATCTGTAATGATTGCAAAATACAAGCCGGTTTACCTCATAATCATGTTATATTCAACATTTACAGGTTGACTAATACAAAGCATCTGAGCCCAAAAAGCCCAAAGAGAAAACAAAAAACATGAAACATGAATAACTTGTATGAGTTATGCCACACGTATGACTACATAAAAATACTCAGGTCATTCAGTATAGACTGACTATTACTGGGACAGACCTGTGGAAGTTAAACTGAGAAAGAGCAGTGTTGCATTAACACACCCTGACACTCAATCATTTTCTTTTCATGTTTATACAGTTTATAATTAAACTGAGACTTTAACCAACTCTGAAGGACAGCTTTTTTTTGGCAAAAGGCTGCAAAATTGGCTATTGGGCAAGCTGAGAAAGAAATGAGGACAGAATCAGATCTGAAGTGCTCAAGTATTCCTGTAAATAAATAATATATTGACTGGATTTTTCTTTTGTTAATGTTTTGTGTGTCAATTCATGAACATTCAGCTAACTTAGTATGAAGAACAGGGTCACTGTCTGAGCTGTCGTTGATGGTGATTATGAAACATGCTTGATATTTTCATTATAACATTACTAAAATTGATTAGTTAAAGAAAAATATTTTCTCGGTTTTTTTTTTTTTTTAGATGATCTTACGTGGGCAGCTCTTGACACAGGTGGCCCCGAAGTTGTACTTTCCATGCGGGTTGGGTACAAGCTGGTGCAGGTTGGGGTCGTAGCGCATGAGGCCCGGGCAGGAGTCCTTACACACCCCGTCGTCCTGGAAGTCCCGACAGGCCTGCAACACAAACAACAGTCATCCAGTACACTGGGACCATAACAGAGCCCCACACTAATGATAACACTGCATTCCTCTATCACAGCCTTGGCTAAATCCTCAGAGCAGCACGGAGAGGGAGAGCAGACGCTGATACTTGAGGCACTGCCAAACGAAAGGTTTAATCAGGACTTATGTGTCTCACTGGTATTGAAACCAATAACAGTCCTGATGATAAAAACTGATGCTGCTGACTGAAGGCTTTGTTTTGCTGGAGGCTTCTCATCCAGACTTAAAGCACAAGTATAAAACATTGAGTGTGTGTTGTTGCTTAAGCTCGTCTCCTCCCCTGCTCCTTCATCATATCATTACTCTGATCCCCCATAAGAAGGTGTCTTTTTTCCTCACCAGACAGTCGGTGGGCCGTGGCCCTGTGCAGCCCGCAGCACAATGCTCATTACAACAATCGCTGGGTGAAGGTCCTTTGCACCTCTTAGAGCACTGCTGTGCACAGTTCAGCTTTGTTACTGGAAATAAGATCAAGACAGAGTCAGTGCAATCACCTGTAGCAAGTATTTAGAATTTGATTTTTGATTTTGAAGCCATATTACAGCTGTAAATCATAATATTTTGCATGCTCAAATTAGTTCAGAAACAATAGTTTGCATGTTTGCATTTCGTTATTGTTGAGATGCAGTGATTCAGGTGCTAATTTGTGCCTACTGCCATCCCATTGTACAACAGCAGTGGGGAGCGCAGACTTTGGTGATCAATAAAGGCTTATCTTATCTAATTGTAATATGCAAAGAGAGACCCATTGTTTCTCAATAGTAGAGTATGGCAACTACCTCTTACTGTTATTAGTGTTTCACCACACACTATATGTGTGGATATAAAGTACACTAACAATAATATATGATATTTAAAACAGATTTGAGCTTTAATACAACAATAACAGGTACTTGAGTTTTGATGATAAAATTAGACTCACAGGTCTGACAGTTTTGAGGCCCAGGTGCCCAGCATGAACCATTGAAGCAGCTTGAGTCACATTTCTTACCTGTAAAAGAAATAAACAGGTTAAATGTTTACTTCACACCCTTGACACTATTTAACAATGCACAAATCTGTGCAGACAGTTAATGAGAACTGATTTAATGTGTGACTTTGCAGTCTTGGCCTTTTTGCTGTGATATGCACTATACTTACAACGTGGATTGTTGCTGGCCATTGGGAGCTCCATGACGGGTTTGCTGTCTGTGTTGACAATATCATACCACTCTATTGTTTCCACATTGCATAGCTGGTGGGTCCCAAACTTAACTCCTCCTTTAATAATCTCTGGGAGTGATAAAGGATAAATTTGATAGAAATACACAATTCATGTTAAAAACAAACAAACAAACACACCGCTATTTTTACGGCTTTATAATAATACTGAGATTGTGGGAGAAAAGTCACAGAAAACTTGGGAGGGGTGGACTGACCTGTCAGGCTGGTCAGAAGAAGTTCACTGGTGCCCTGAGCTGTAGCTTTGTCAAGATTGGCGAGCACAGCAAGGGCAAACTTTCTTTCATAGAGCGAATGGCCACGAATGATGCGCAGGTTCTCCAGAGGAATCCTGGACGCTGTGTTGAGTGCGATAAGGACATAGCCGCCCACTTCTTCAATGGACTGCGGAAGGGAAAAAAAAGTGGGCGAGCTTTGTTGTGAACTGAATGTGCAAAGTCATGGCTTCTCCAAGCGAAGTAATGAAAGAAAATAAAATGAAAACTAAACCTATATGCTATTTCCTGCAACCTAAATAACCCGCACAATACGGTCATCAATAATAATAGTGATGTATAATATAAAATGCATGTCAGTTACTGTATTACTAGCCCCACTTGAAATTAAATTTGGTTTCACTGATATATGCCGTTGATTTTACTCTTGAGCCAGAATTATGATCAGCTGGTGCAACAAGCTGCTGACACGTAACGATAGGTAATGTTCTTTTTTTTTTTTTTTTTTACATCTTTACCAAATAGAGCCCTGTCCCTCACTGCCATATCTTTCTACTGATGTTCAATTATAGCATCTTTTTAGAAGAGTACTATAACGATGCACTGCCACCAGTAAATTAAATATAAATTATATTATTTTTTTCCAAAAAAATCCAATGAGATAGATGGTTAAGGCAGTATGTATGTAGCCTGAGACACGAAACCAAGGGCGAAAGTCCAAAAAGCACTCGCTATTACTTGTAGTGTTTATTGCAGTGAGCGAGTGATGTGCGTATCAGCATTTTTTAATCACATCAGAGCTTCTCTCATCTGGATTATGACAGGTGGATAGAAAACTATCTATTTAGAGTCAAACTGTTCTCCTCAATTTTGCATTTTCAAAGTGAAAGAGCAGTGAAACAGCTCACTAAATTACACCCTGTAGAACTACTGCATGATATCTGCTGACTGTATGCTATCCTGTGTTTGCATGTGCAAGCACAAGTGTGTGTGGTCCTTCCTGACATCTGCCCAGTGTTCACAACCTTGTCAACAGCTGGGTTTTTCGAGCAAAGCTCCAACCAGACTGCCATAAACACACTGAATCATTTGTCAATACAGACTCTCCACTGATTTTAAATATGTGTCCTGAAGTGATAAGAGCAGTGAACCTTCTCCCATCTGTTAAATGCATGTTTAGCCTCCACTGCTAACAGAATACAGTCTTTACCCTGAGGAAGGACAGGTCATGGTGCTCCTCCATGTAGGTGATCTCCAGGTTCTCCAGGACCACAGTGCAGTTGCTGTAGGTCTTCACCATGTTCAGGTAGTGGTCCTCTTTGGAGCCCAGAAGGTTTAAACGGTTGGTGATGCCTTGGCATACTGCAGGGGGAAAAGCAAACAAGCAAACAAACAAAATAAATAATACTTGAAGAATTTATAGAGATTTATTGAAATGTTACTTGAAAAACAAGATGCAAACTGGCTGTAAATCATCTGCAATGTCACAAAAGCATTCATCCCAAGGCCCACAGCGCTAACAATCAGAAACATTCACTGCTTATGTAACACACTGGCCCAATTTATGCCTTTCTGTGTGTTTGTGAATTTGATCTGGACAGTCATAACTTGGCCAGCTTTCATGTGAAAAACAACAGTCTGGGTTCCATCTAATACAATAGGAATCAAATCTCGACGACAAAGCGAATTCTGGCTCATGAGTCAAAGTGAGCTGGCTGTATTTACACTGGCAAAGGCCTGACTCTTTCCACTGGCTGGTTAAAACAACCGCCGCGACCAGCATCGCCCATCCCTTGTGTCAGTTCAGAGAAAAGATTTGGTGTGTCACAGATTCCATGAGATCTGCGAGTGTGTTTCTTGAGAGAACTTTGGCTCTCGAAATCTCATAATTTATAAAAGTCTCAGTAATTTCAGCCTAGTTTAAGCTGAACTGATTTTTGCACAAGTTCTTAACAACATAGGGCGTAAATCAAAAGCTGATTCATGCAGTTTTTTCACATTTTAAGTTGTACTAACAACAAAGCCGCTGATAGAGAGATTCATAGCACTATAATTATGGGCGGATAATGTAGCATATCTGGCGTAACGCAATAAGTCTTTGCATAAAGTACAGGAATATTACTGATATGGATGTAGTTTTAAAGCAAGAATGTATGCCGTAAAACAGCAGGTCGTCTTCATCTGTTCAGTCGTCCCCTGAGCTGGTCAGACAGGTTCTGACTGGCGCTGCAGAGGGAGTCAGCTGTGTTCAACATTGTGACACCCCTCCAACACACACACACACACACACACACACACACACACACACACACACACACACACACACACACACACACACA
>JBBPCS010000393.1:2036604-2055041 GCA_037974645.1 Hollardia meadi
GATAACTTATCCCTAAATGTATCAATGCATGATCCTGGTGTTCTATATATGCAGCTTATAATTAGATTTTTTGATTTCTCCATCTGGATTTCCACAGTGATACATTCCATAGCGTTGTCTATGACAAGTGACATATTACTCACAGGTTTACTGTTATAACTTTCGTCAATGTATAAAGCTACTCCACCGCCCTTTTTATTAGTGCTGTTGATAAAGTACATGAGGGGTGGATTCAGGTTCCAGCGTCCTGTGTCCTCGAAGCTTTGAGAGGAAAACAGCCGGCGGCCACATTCCTCAGTGAAACACCGCCACCTCGTGGCCCGTTTGCTTCAGGCAGCTTGTTGTAGCATGTCTGTGCTATAAAGAGGCTGTAGGTGCTATAAATGTCTGGAAGCTGTCAGGTCGTCTGCTGTGGGTCCTCGGGCCAGAGATAAACACAGGGCTAGACTATATTTTAAGAAGAGTGAGCAAAAGTAGGCTAATGACCAGCTTTTGACCTGATATCTAAAGTGCAGTCTAGGATAAATGATTCATTTATCCATTAATGGCCGGGTGCAGGCTATATTTACTGTATGGAAAGCTGTGCAACCTTTACTGGTCACTGTAGGGATATTTTAAGGTGCACATAAATATATGTGGTGCTTTTATAAAGATATCAGCAGAGGAATGTAGACTACATCAGTTCATAATCTGGGCTAAGGCCTTATTTGTTTACGGGGAATTTAACATCAAGGCATCCGGCTGCACGTGCGCTCCAAATTGCACAGAGCAGTGTCGTTTTGCAATGTAAAAGTGAAACGCACGAGCAGAACGGTATTTCCTCTCTCCTGCACTCTGTAGGGCAGCAGCTCTCATCAGGCTGCCAAGCAGCGCAGCGCTGTGTGAGAAATCAAAGCGCAGGCGTCGAGTCGGGAGGGAGCCTATCTTGCGCAGACTGGGTACTGTACATGGCCATTGATGCTGCTGGATAGATGGAGCCCCTGATGTAAATAAGAATGGCGAGAGCAGCGGGTCTAACATGCGGCGTTGTCTCTGCTTGACATCGGAACATTTGATGCCACCATCGGGATTTTATAAAACGCGTGGCCCCCCCTTTTTTCCTCGTTTTCATCGGAATCCTGCCTTAACAGCTCGCCTGATGATTTGACACAAGAGCCACAGCAGACGGGCGGCTTCTTCTAATAAACACTCGGGAAAAAACAGGTCATTATGACCTTAGTATCCTCCAGTAAAAGAAAACCATCGGATTGCTTTTACGCGGCAGCATTCTGCTTGCATTTTTTGTGTTGGGATCCGTGTGCCGTGTCCGGAGAGAAGTATCATTTCAACGTAGAGGTAAGATAAATGGCCTTCCCTCCTTGGTTATTCTAAATGACCGTGCTCTCTCCTCCACATCATCTGCCTCGGCGCGCGAAGAAAAAAAAAACCCCATCTATGGAGACTCCCCGCGCTATCCGTGGGCACAATTACCATAACGCATAACATGGATACATTATAAGCCTATCAGGACAGCTCACGCACTTAACGGTGAAAATATCGAACACCCCTCGTTTGTAGAGTGCAATGAAACAGAAGGATGCTCATGTTTATAACACTGCGGTCCGCGAGCTGAGCTTATCCAGCCCACTGATGCCAAATATGCAGCCTAGCTATGATTGCACTGAGAGAGGTCTATTTGAACAGAGATGCCCTACAGCATCATGTTTTCACTGCGAGGCAGCCGCTACTTTTGTGATAGGCCAACGTGAAGTCATGGCAGCATCGTGGTGTTGGAGGAGATTAAAACGTTTACAGACACAAGTCGCACAACAGGATTCGCTTTTTTGTACCTTATTAATTGATGTCATTTTCATCGTCACCTCAGGCTCCCCTCCCACCACTCTGAAGACATTTAATGCTGAGGCTGACAGTCACACACACACACACACACACACGCACGCACGCACACACACATACACACACACGCACGCACGCACACACACATTATTCAATTTTATGGCTTGCTGAAATCTGTCAGATATCTCTCGGAGATCTGCCTTTGAACAAACAACACACACAGGAAACACACCCACAGGGGAAAAAAGGGATAAACAAGGCGTTTAGCTCAGCAGAAAGTGGGATGGAGGCAGAAGGGGGGAGGGATGGACGGAGGAGAAAGCTAGTCAGTTTAGCTAGTTGGAGTTTATCTCGTAGGCTCTGTAGTGATGGGGAGGCAGCGGGATGGCCCGTGCGGAAAGCTGTAGACGAGCATGGACACCTTGGCTTCAGAATCGAGTCTGGCACTGACCCCTGGATGATGCCCTCACCTCCAGCCTCTGTATCAAGCCACACTCTCGCTTTGTAGGGCAAGAGGAGGCAGGGCCACAGCCCTGCACACGCACACTGACCAACAGCCGCAAGACACAAACGTTGGCTAAGGTCACTGGAAGGGATTAAAATGCAAACAGATTCACTGATGACCAGAGAGCCTCTGAGGGAATATACATAGACAAATGTAAACCACTGCTGAATAGACAATTGCTACAAACAACAGGCTATTTACATGCAAATTCCACCTCGTCAAAGCTTCTAAGCATTTCATTCACATTGTGGTGCTAAATATAAATGCAGTCATTCTCCTCAGTGCCGTTTGTTTTCTTGTGATAATAGAAAAGCATCGTAGCAATGGTTTTCACCTTACAGTCTTTTATGGGATGCAGAGTGAATGACACACAGACATATTCTTATTGATTTTTATGATGGGATTGGCCACTTCCTGGGAAGAACTGGGTAGGACAACTGAACAAACATTACTTTGTCCTCATTAAACAGCTACTGTTTTGGTGCCCTTAAGCAAGGTACCCCAACCACCACTGTGGAGGAATTTCTGTGGTCTGTGTAGACAGCCTGGCAGCATTAGGTGAAACATAAATGCTGTAAAAGACATTGAAAAGTTGCATTTGGGACGGAATGTAATCAGATGTAAAATGAAGGAGATTCATAGAAGTTCATAGCTGCAGCTAAGAGGAAGACATGAAGAGAAAAGTACATTGTAGATGATTAACTTATGTATTATCCGAACAAACTTTCAAAATGCAAATGCACAACCTCCTGGATCAGCCTAAAGTCCTTTTTAATGTGTCATCACCTTTTCCATTCCCATGTTTTGTCTCTTCTCTGAGTTTTCTAATAAAGGCAAAGAGTCTAAAACAAGTCTAGTGGCAAGTGTACAAGTAGCCGTGACATGAAGGCCCAAATCTCTCTCCCTCTTCCCCCTCACAGGGATGGCTACAGAGGTACGGATACCTTCCCCGCACAGAACCGGGAATGTCTGTCCTGCGCTCGGCCCGCACCATGCACTCAGCCATCGCTGCCATGCAGCACGTCTATGGTCTCAATGTCACAGGGACACTGGATGAGAAAACCAAGGAGTGAGTATGCATATATGGCGTACGAACACAAGCTGCGGCGCACATATACTTTCACATGGATCGTTTGATGTCACATTAATGCAAATGCTTTTGGCTCATTCGTTGAAAATGCTGAAGGAACTGCTTTTTCAAATATTTGAATGAATTAGTGAAAGACAGAAATAGACATGTTCATCTCACCTCCCCCCACCCACTCAACCCCCCATCACCTCTCCTGAGACAACTCCCAGGTGAAGGTTTTAACACTTCTCCTTCTTCTCATTTTGCATGATGATGCAGTGATATCACGCTGAGGTGAGAATTAATGTTTTGCCTATGTATTGTGTGTGTTCTGTACTTGTGATAATCTGACGTGGTATGAATGAGAAAAAGAAAGATGACACTGTTGATTTCCTCTCACCCATTAATGAGATCTTGATCTTACACTTGTATCAATGACTGTAGTTTGGAATAGTTTAGTGGTATTTTGCACATTGTTTGATACTGTGGTGACCTGGCACTTGAGTTCAATTCAGTTCTTTATGTTGTCTCGTGATGGTGTTTACCAGCCAACTTTTAATTATAATACATTTTCTTCTCTTCTCTTCTCTCCTCTCCTCTCCTCTCCTCTCCTCTCCTCTCCTCTCCTCTCCTCTCCAAGTTGGATGCAAAAACCTCGCTGTGGTGTTCCGGACAAATTTAAAAGTGCTTCGAGGTCACGGAAGCGGCGATATGCGCTGACAGGACAGAAGTGGCAGCGTACACACATCACCTACAGGTGAGGGGTAGTGGAGGCGGTTGTCATGGTGACCATTGAGTACAGCAGCACTTCATTGTAAGGTTCAGATGTGCCAGTGTTAATTTTCTCAGCTCTCTCTCCTCTCCTCCTCTTTAACCACCTGAGATCACATGCTCTGTGTTGTCATAGAGACTGCACAAGTACATCACATATGTGGCGGGGGTGGGGGGTGGCGGGGGGCACATGCAAAATATAGCCAATATCACACAACCAAATCAACACACACATTTGCCCATATGTGCTGTAGTGAAAGTCTTCTACCGTATATTTTTTTTCTTTTCATAAAGCAAAACAAGCTATTTTAGCTGAGTGGCACGCAGATTGAGGGCTCCCTCGTATAAAACGCTTTGAAAATCCTTAGTGTAAATTGTCCATGTTCTCAGCAGAAATATTCAAACTCTCATCTTATCAGGCCTGATTAAGCTCCAGCTTTTAATAGGTTCTGAGGAGAACTGATAAAAGGGTCTCTGGCACAACTGCAAATTGACAGGTTACAGCAGTAATAGATGATAACACTGTCAATTTATTCAAATCCTTCCTTCCACTGCGAATTTGAATTGATGAGCCACCTCTCCTAATGGAATGTCAATCAGTGCTGAGCCAGTGCTGCTGCTGCTGACTGCACTTTATTCATGGAAATGAGTGAAGGGAGAGGAAGAAGATTTCCCATCCCTCCCTGCCTGCCAGGGACTGATAACGACTGCTGTGTGCGAAGTTCAGCAAAAGCTGCTGGGCTTGAAATAGTTGTGTCAAGTGCAACTTCTCTTTTTAGCGTCTCCCCCATTTTGAAGAGTAAAAATGTTCACTCGAAATTAATGGGATAATGAGGCGTGTGGTTGATGCAGTATGTATTTTATTTCTACTTTCTGCTCCTGAATTTTTCACTCCCTCTAGTCTCAAATGATGTGTGCTGCACCATTTACATCCATGCCTTTTCAGTATGTAAACTACAACCTTTTTCTCAGCCTCATAGCCTGTACGTCTTAGCAGCCTTTTTAGTAATCAGGTTGCTATTCTTGTCCTTTCCGTAGCATAAAAAATGTCACGCCAAAGGTGGGTGCCCGGGAGACTCACGATGCCATCCGGCGGGCGTTTGACGTGTGGCAGGGGGTGACTCCCCTACGCTTTGAGGCCGTTCCATACAGTGCCCTGGAGACTGGCAGGCGTGACGTGGACATCACCATCATCTTCGCTTCGGGTTTTCACGGCGACAGCTCACCCTTCGACGGGGAGGGGGGATTCCTCGCCCATGCCTATTTCCCCGGCCCAGGCATAGGAGGGGACACGCACTTTGACTCAGATGAGCCCTGGACCCTGGGGAACCCTAACCATGATGGTAAGTGAAAGATGGTGGCGGTAAGGAGGAAGACAAGGTCACAAAGAGCCCCCAATAAAGGAGCAAGGAAAGCAAAAGATGCAACAGCAAGAGATTGGAAAGGAAATTGTTAAAAGAAGATATTAAGGTGAGGCAAGAAAATAACGAAAGAAATCCTGTTAAATGCAGAATGTTGGCAAGTGCATGTGGTAAGGTGCGTGGAACGAGTGAGGAAAGCATTGAGAAAACATAAAAAAGAGCAGTCATCATGAGAGGGAGATAAGGAGTGATGGAAAGCAAATACTGGAAATACAGATGGCTAGGCAGGAGAGCAGCATGACAGAGATGGTATCACAGGGCAGCGCATGAAGGATGCTTAACCAAAAACAAAGAATGCAGAGATGTCTTTGATCGAGCTGTGCTCTGTAAAGACAGTTCTCCCCATCTGTCATCATTTGGATGTTTTTTTCTTCTTCTGCATAATAAGCTCCTCAGATGAGAAAGCTCTGCTATTTTGAGACATTAGATGCTAGCACATGATTATGGCTATTATTGTTTTTAGTGAATGTAGTGTGATGCAATGTTGTGTTGTGTTGTGTTATGATGGGTATATTAGGTAATTAGGTTACATCAGGTTAAAGTAGTTTATTACTGGTTATATCATGTTATATTGTGCTGTTCTGTGTTGTGTTGCGTTCCATTACATTGTCTTGTGTTTATTATAATAAGCATTGTTTATTTTTATATGTATATTTATTGCGAGTGATGTCTTGTGATATCGTTTTATCTTATGGGATGTGATTTTATAGCATGTTATGCTGTATGATGTTATGCTATAATAACAGTTGTTCTGATACCAGATACCACTTAGATTGATGATATTACGTTATTATGGGTTAGTTCATGACAAATACCAGTGGCCCACCTAATGTGTAATGTGGGCCACCCTGCCAACAGAGCATAGCAGGGCACAGCAGTCCAGAGAGAGAGATAAGGTGCCTTTCTTGCCCTGCATCCTCCCAAACTTTAATTACGCTGCTTACGGTGTACCAGGCTTGTTAGACCACCACCAGGCTTTTTTTTTTGCTAATACCCATGTGCCATACGCTTACATTTTATCCTCGCGTTACTGAAAGAGGAGGGTAACAGCTCACATTGTGTTTGTTCTGGAAAGCTGCTCGCCACCCATCCACTCCCCTCCATCTCTCTCTCCCTCTCTCTCTCTTTTGTTCTCCAATGGTAATTGTCTCAGACTCCCAAGTCAAATTCATGTTCACCCTTGCGTAGAGTCCCATGGTTATCTTCGTGGAGTGCTTAGGCTGATTCTGAAAGGCTCCTGTCTCAGCTTATGTGTCTGGGAAGCTGTGCACCCTTTAATGGGCTTTTACAGCAGTGTAATTGTAAATGTTGCATGTTGACATGTGCGCTAATGGTAGCTGTGGCCCGTCTCCTGGGAGTTATTGTGGGACATTTTTGGTTAGGTGGAAGTGGCTGGTTGTGTGAGATAAATGGGGGAGGGGGAAGTGTAACCTTTTAGCTGCTGGCTGGGGGTCAGTGGTTGTGCTGTGCAGCGCTGCTGGCAGGAGTGGATATCATGCTTTAAAGGGCGACAAACACCTGGGGACAGCTTCAGTCACAAGCTGTACGTAAATGGTGTACTTATTTCTAAATCAGGTTGACACTGCGAGCTAAGAGCTGACCATGAACACTGCCCGTGACTGTGTTATCCTCACATTTGTGTATGTTCAGGTGCATTATATGAATGTGTGTTTGTATTTTCACTGTTCTTTGGTGCCCCGGGCTGCAACGTGAGCGTGTGAGCTGCGGCTCACATGTGGCCTATCTTCTCTTGTGGAGCAAAAGAGGAAAATTACTCACGCTTTACAGTTTACCTCCAGTAATCTTCACTATTGTACCACATTAGCTCAGTGGACGTCACGTCTGGACCAGAGCACTGCGTGTAGCCGTTATTTTCACTGTTGCTTAATCATCTGCTCATTTGTAAATTATGTGTTTCATGTGTTGTCTATAAAATCTGAAAAAAAGGACGTTCTAAGAGTGCAAAAGTGTTGTCCTAAAATTGCTCAAATTTTTTTAAACAATCAAACAGTCAAATCCCAAAGGTATGTGGATTTACAGCAAATTCTCAAGACCCTGGAATGAGCATTTGGCGTTCTCTGCTTGATAAATGACTTAAATGGTGAACTGATTATCAGAATTGTTGTTGATTTATTATCTGGCGATTGACTAATCAATTAATCACTACAAGACATGAGCAGAGGTTGATCTTAATCAGCTTTCGTACGCTCCAACAGATTTCAATACCCCATCTTTCCTTGAGTGGTTCATGTTTGTCACATTGTAGCCATAGGCTAATAATATTGGGAAAACAATAATATTTAGAATGTACAGGTGGCTATCTAGATGTCCAGTAATTGTAAAAAAAACAACAACAAAACAATGCCCATATTAATCTTATTTCTTCGTGTATATACTTTGTTGTATCTCTGTTCTTGTCACAGTCCATCTCTTGTGTTGTGTATGTATTCTCCTGCTGTTGCATCATTGCACACGCACTGTATAGTTACACTTCTTTTTCTTCTGTACATACTGTACTGTGTGTACTTTGTTTTTGTGCATTCATGAAGCCCCCTTCCCCTCTCCAGGTAACGACTTGTTCTTGGTTGCGGTGCACGAGCTCGGCCATGCCCTCGGTCTGGAACACTCGAATGACCCCACTGCTATCATGGCTCCTTTCTACCAGTACATGGACACAGAGAACTTCAAACTACCTCATGACGACCTACAGGGCATCCAGAAAATCTATGGTAACCCTGCGCTTCATAAGTTAGTCTCTCTCTAGCCTGTACATCAGAGATGATGTAAGAGTTGAACAAAGACAATTCTCTGTAAATCATAGAAGTTAAGAATAGATAAAGCCCTTTAGAGCGATGGTACATATAGTGTTCCAACATTTTATTGAAGCTATATTAGAAAATATTCTAAATACTGAAGTCTTGAAGTAACTTAGTCATTATTACAAATGCTGCTGCAGCTTTCAGTTGGGTTTACTGCAGTAAACACCATTTGTCAGCTGTCACAGAGAACAGCCGACAGGCATTTTCGAAGCAACATGAGTCAACTCACTGAGCTAAAACAAAAATCATCAAATCATCTGTGCCAAAATTAAAGATGCATTGGTCAGAAAAACCCTACATTTAATATCTCAATACCTTCTTGCCTACTTTTTGTCTTTGTAGGTCCACCAGATAGAGCGCCGCAGCCAACCAGGCCCCCACCCACAGTACCTCCTCCTCGCTTCCACCCACCCTCAGACCCCCGTAAGCATGACCGCCATGCCAGACCTCATCGCCCTCCACAGGGGGCCAAACCCTCCAACCCCAACTCCAAACCCAACATCTGTGATGGAGGCTTCAACACCCTGGCCATCCTCCGACAGGAGCTTTTTGTGTTCAAGGTAGAGTAGATCATCAGCCTGAGTGAACATGGCTGCTAGTCTTAAAGCAGTTTGAGACGACGATGATGGTGATGATTCTCACCTTATCCATTTCTATAGGACCAGTGGTTTTGGAGGGTGCGGGACAACTCGGTGGTCCCTGGCTACCCCATGCAGATCAACTACTTCTGGAAAGGCTTGCCTGCCAAAATTGATGCTGTGTACGAAAATAGCGAAGGGAAGTTTGTGTTTTTCAAAGGTAAAAAAGAGCTTTTTCACGTTTTTATGAATTTTTTTCAGCGCACTGGATTGCACATGCACACACGAGAGCACATGAACACATTTCTGCCACTGGTTTCATGTTGTTTTCTCTGATTGCAAAGTTGGTGCTGGTAACGTGCCAACAAATGTAGCAATGCACCAACAAAAGCAAGGAAGAAGAAGACGAGGAGCTAGCAAACATGGCTGTAACACGGATGTAAACAACACAGGATTTAAAATATTTAAGAAAAACAATAAGCTTTGCAAATGCAGCTTTAATTTTTTAACCACATTTTTCTTCCCAGATTCAATTTCTGATAGTAAAATAAAGCAAGTTAATCTGCAAAATAAGAAAAAGTAAAAACAGTTCAAACAAATTAGCGTTTAACCTTTTATCCTTAGTTACACACATATAGTAATTATAACATTTTTTCCACAACAATGTACCACAATAATGTAATAACTGACAAATAACAAAAAAGACAATAAAGTCAATATAGCATACTACAACTGCAATTGCCTGCAAAAGTGTGAGCTCATTAAACATACAGTTATCTTCTATTTATTATGAAAGAATAATATTTTATTGAACATCACCATTCCGTTTCAATGTGTATGTGTGCTAGCACTCTAAACACACAGTAATCTGTTATCATAGCGACCGGTTGACTGTGAGGTTGTTTTGTGTTCTCTACGGTAACAGAATGGGTGCAGGTCCAGTACAGCCATCCATCCATCAGGCAGATTAACATGACATCTGTCACCCAGTGAGATCAGGGGGCCTCATGCTTTATTTATCCTCGCAGGGAGACTTAACTGCATGTGTGTTGTTTGGGAGTGTCTAGCTACTTACTGCAAGCACAAAACCACAGCAGCTCTTCCTCACTCTGCCTGAGGCACTTATGATCAAACTGAATTAAATGCAACAATACCTTCAATATAACTCGAAACAACAAGTCTCTGCTGAATTGCCTTCAGAGCATTATCTTGCTGTTTATTGTATTTTAGATAACACGGCGTAGATTTTATGCTGTGCAGATATTTAGAAAACCAGGTGATACATCTCACCTTTGAAATCACGTGAATAGAAATAAAAAAGACCCACTAAAACCCACACAGAAGGCTTTAATGAGCCGAGAGCTTTGCCTCGTGTGATTTTTGAGGTCTTCTTTATGATAACGTCTTTGTTCCAGAGCCTTCTAACTTTGGGTGTGTATTTTTAGGAAACCGTTTCTGGGTCTTCAAGGACACAACTCTCCAGCCTTCGTACCCTCAGGACATCTCGCTGTTCGGGAGCGGAATGCCCACTCAGAGTATCGAGACAGCTGTCTGGTGGGAGGATGTCGCCAAAACCTACTTCTTCAAAGGAGACAGGTCTGTGTGGAATGATTATGAGTAGTTATGCGATTGGGCAGAACTGAAATCTCTCAGAGCAAACAGGTATTATGAGGACCATTGATGTCAGAAATCTCTATTAAAAGCTTTTGTTTATACCAATAAATGTACTCTTTGTTCCCAAATACAGTCATTACATTTTGATTTGGTTTCGAGGACTGGATCTTACAGACTAAATAATAAAGTATGAAATATTTGTCAGCTTCTTCCCCTCTGTACCTGTTCTCAACGCAGTTTATCTGCGTTTTTGAACATTTAATGATTCTTGGGACTGTTCCCACTGAGATATTTAATAATTTTGCAGATTTGTTGATCAATGCATCTTCACTTTTGGCATAGATTAGCTTGCGTCCTTGAAGCGCTGGTGAAATTGCCTTTTTAACAGCTGACAAGTGGCCCAACATCAGAGAAACTCTTGTGCTTATGTTGCTTTAGAGATACATTTTTCTGAAACATTAATTCTATTATTTGTCTACTTGCATACATCTATTGATTGATTCATGGTAATTGGTTACCTGCAGTTGAACTGAAACCAGAGTCTTTCCAAAACAACCAAATCAGAGAGTCTGTTGTTTATCTCTGTGTGCTGCAAGGGTCCTAAAGTTTGAGAGGATGCCAGTGTGACTCACATGTTTGTCAGCTGTCATGATAAATCATATCCTGAGAGGTCAGGGGACCCTGTGGGGAAAACTGACAAATTGCTTTGTCATGATACTGTCATCCCTCAACCTGCTGCTGCACATCATGACAAACAGGACGTTGTGCCCATCGTCACAAACATGATTTTGTCTCTGTCTCTGTGACAGCGGGGTGTTTGTTCTAAATCAAACGAATGACACTAGAGCAAGATTTATGTTTGTGAGTGCCATTTGTGTGAGAAGCAGATCAATCACAACAACCCCTGAAAACGTGTGGATGATTGATTTACCCCTTTGTCTAGTCATGTGAGTTGAGTCAGTTCCTGAACATTAAATGGTCCGATTGAGGGGGAAAACTGTTTTGTTTTGTTTTTATCTCTGGGTGCCGTTACAGATAGCAGACAGTCACTGTGAACACAGTGTGCAGAGGTCCAGTGCTGCTCCATGATAAAACTTGGATTCCTCATCTTTAAAGCTGTATTATAGTTAGTTATAGTTTATGCCTTCTGAATTCATTATCAGTATCATTCATTCAGTATCATTCCAAAAATATCATTACATTTTCATTATTTAAGTATTGGTCAACCGTAGTTTTGTCTGACAGACTATTTAAGTCACCCACTGCAAATGTTATAAACTGATTCTTTTTAAATCTGAAGAGAATTGCAACTCTCACCAAAGTCCATCACTCTGTTTTTCTCAAGAAATGTGAAACTCCTAAACCTTCCACGTTTTTTGCGTAATTGACACTGAAATTGCTTAGTGTCACTGACACCGAATCTTAAGACTGTCCTTCACGAAAGATCCAGACACATTTTTTAAATATCAAAAATTGAGCCCACAGTGCATCAAAATGTTTGACTATAAACAAAAAAAAAATTGCTATCATGGTAGAATTTTATCTAAAAAAAAAAAATAGTTTTTGACAATATTTTGAATTCTATCATCATGTAAACAATAGCAGTCAATGGGAATTAGAGCATCTTTAATGAAAACATGCAGGACAGGGCGTCTCCAGGACCAGGACTGAGAAACACTGGATTAGAAACACATGATTTCAAAGAACTTTGTCATTTAATAAGTTTGAAATCATTATGGTCTGGGCTGTTCCGCTGACAGGTCATCATGTATTTGTCATAACCATGTGTAAAGCCACCTCATAATTCCTGCTAGCTGAAAGCACTTCTCTGTGTAGCTCAACATGATCACAATGTGCCGTTGGGAGCAAAGGTTGTGGTGAACAGCCAGGTGACACAACATGAAAATCAGTCATCGTGCTTTGTGAATTACAATGACAGTCCCGACTCCAGCTGCACAGCAGCTTTAATATGACAGTGTTTTTTTCAATGCGATGGAAGTGTTGACAAGCCTGGATTGAAGAGTGCAAACTCCTTCCATATTTGACTTGATTTGATTTTGTCCCTCAGCCATAGTGTTGATTTGACTTGGTAAATGTGTCCAGGTGTTGGATTAATTAAACTCTCATCACTCTGATTTGGGATTTGTGTGGGTGGATTTGTGTATACTCACGAGAATGTGTAATTTCCTCCTCCTCAGGATTAACCCGAATCAGCACATTATTACTGCAGGGTCAGGTGTCAGACAGAGCTGGCTGTTTGCATACACCTCTGTGTTGACTGTTGTATTTCTCTCTGTCCGGTTTTAGATACTGGAGGTACAATGAGGACATGAGGACTATGGATCCAGGTTACCCCAAGCCCATCACCATATGGAAGGGCATCCCTGACTCTCCACAGGGGGCTTTTGTGGATAAGGCCAATGGTAGTTTTGCACACTGTTTGTAGGACACACTGACATTTTTAAAAGACCCAGAGCAACACCTTAAAATACTGTAGAGAGACCTTGTTTGGCTTAACATGTTTTTGTCTTGTACTGTATGTGTTCCTATCGTTTTTAGTCCTAAATGCAAAAACATGACAGAAGTGAAAACAGGAAGTCGACTGAACATCATTTGCAATAACTGAAATTTTATAGTTTTCCAGAGTAAATGTATAAAGCAATGTAAAATCTTTTAAAACAGTAAGTAGAGGTAAGAACATTTGCAAACATTAAACCTTCAACAATGGAGGAACTCAATACATACACTGCTGTTGCAATAGAGCTGCAACAATAGTCGACAATACTTGACCAGTTGATCAAAAGCAAAATTAATCTGTAACTATTTTGATAATCAATTAATTGTTTAAGTTATTTTTCAGGCCAAATATTTGCAGTTATTCAAATATGAGGATTTGCTTCTTGTTTGTATCTTATATGTCAGTCGATTATTTAAAAAAAAAAGTTTTATATAGCCTACTACACTAAATAATTAATGGACTAACTAAGAAAAGCAGATTAAAAATAATGACAGTAATCTTTAATTGCAGCTCCTCACTACAGCCTCATTTACAGGCAAACAGCAAACAAAAGCAAACAGCACAAGCAAAAATTGACTCGTTTTGTCGAATGAAGATTATGTTGAGAGACATTAACACACTCACTGATTTGGCTCCTCTACTACACAATAAAGTGGTACATGCAACAATATCAAATCTTTGCCAAAACTAATGTATAAGGTTAATTTGTTGTGTCCCACTATACCTCCCTCCAGGCTTTACCTACTTTTACAAGGGAAAGGAGTACTGGAAGTTCAACAACCAGCTGCTGCGTGTGGAGCCCGGCTACCCGAGGTCCATCCTGAGGGACTTCATGGGCTGTGATGGCCTGCCTGCCGACCACGACTGGGACTGGAGCCCCCCGGTGGCGGAGGAACGCCACTATGACAATGGCGACGTGGATGTTGTGATCAAACTGGACAGCACGGGGGGCACGGAGAAAGCAGTGGCCATCGCTATCCCCTGTGTGCTGGCGCTGTGCATGATGGTCCTCCTCTACACCGTTTTCCAGTTCAGGAGGAAGAGCACACAGCGCCACATACTGTACTGCAAGCGCTCCATGCAGGAGTGGGTCTGAGGGTCTGCACTGTATAGAGAGGAGTGTGAAGCTCTGATAAAGGTCTAGTTATTACTTGAAGCCCCGAGTACAGCAATTGGAAGCACTGCAAAGGGTGCAGTACATAAGGATTGCCATGTTGGCAAATTTAAGAACTGCTTGGAGTCATAATGTGCAAGCTGCAAGGAAGTGAAGGGATCAGCAGAACTCAGCTGAAGTCAGTGTGGGAGCCACATCTTCTGTGTCCAACTAATATGTATGTATCTGCTTTGACTTGTTTCTGTATCTTGGAATGAACTCAATTAAGTGAGACAGAGTTAAGCTACTGTAAAGTGGACCTTTGTCTATCCTCGTCTCTGCACGCCGCTTAAAAAGCCCCCAGCACTTCAGTGGACAAATTAGATATAGGCTTCTACTTTCCTTTCCTTTCTTAATTAAATTGCTCTGAGCTGTGCTTTTTCTTTTTCTTTTTCTTTTTTTTTGGGTCCCTGTAAAAGATTACTCATTGTGTGGATGACTGATACACAAACCAAATATGACCTTTTCTTCCAAAGAGGATTACTGCTCGATGTTGCATTTGATGGGATATTTTTCCTCCATGGATCGAACATTGTGGCATCACACTCTGATTTTCTTTTGCCGTCGGTACTCCGCATCCACCCGTCTGCTCGTTAATCTGTGGGGATAGGAAGCAGCCGCTAGTGAGAGCTATAGGAACTCAAAGACTGCGGTGGCAGTCTATCTCCAAAACAGGAGCCACAAACCTCTCTGCAATATTTATGAGACTGCCTTAATCACAGATTGCTTTAACTCCCTCCTCTTTCTCTCTCTGTTTCTCTGGTGTGGAAGCTGGATACTGTGAGTGACACAGTAGGAACACAAACAGCGTATGAAGGCGTTAATTACTGCCCATGATGCAATTTCAAAAGCAGTAATTATGGACTGTTTGATCCACAATGGGTTCATCGCTCTTGAAAATGTGCCAGGCTGTGCTAAATACCTGGCGGCAACTGGGCTATCAGCTTTCATTTGCTGCCTCACCGGAGGTTATGAGAGAGAAAGGGAAGGTTAGTTGTGTGTGTGTGAAAGAGACAGTAATTACCCACACTATATGTGTACTGAACTTTACTGTAGTGTCAGTTATTGTGCAGCTAACATCCTGCTTCCCCTTGTTTTCCTGCCAGGTTTGGACGCTAATCTGAACAGTATCAGTCCATACATGGTAAACATCTTTACTAATCCATATTTCTTTTTTTTTTCCTTTTCAACTTTTGTACAAGGTTTATATTTCAAGTAGCACGGGACAAAGAGAAGGAGGGGAGAAAAGAGAAAGGAGGAAAAACATAATGAGACACATACAGTGTTTCTTATCAAAAGACTCTCTAGCATCTCAATAGTTGCCACAGGCACATCGACCTTGTATCGTGGACAGTGCTTTTTCCCAGATTGATCCATCTTCACACTTTTAGTTTAGTTTAGTTTAGTTTTTCAAGGAAGCGCAAACCATCGTTGTAAAGAAGAAAACACATCAAAACAACAGGAATTAATCTGCAGAAATAAAGAAACTTATTGTCTGAATTCTGAATGTTAGGAGGGGGGGGGGGGGGGGCATTAAAACTGCGTGTCCAGTAATGGAACACGTTTTTTTTATGAGCTGTAATTGTAACTATCCATTAGTGATACAAAAAGACTTATGTTATATTAACAAATTACTAATAAATGTTTATAGGACTACTCTAAAATCGTTGAAATTAACATGTCGGAAAACCAGAACCAGCTAAATTAAGTACGATGGCAAATATTTCACATGGATATCACGACCTGTGATGTTACATATATACGTGACATCATGCTCCTAATGATCCTAATGAAATATATTGTCTTGCAATTGCCTTTGGCTGCTGGTTGTTTAGTGTAGCGTTTCTCAGAGTTTGCCCGATGACCTGGCTGTGAGCATTCATGCGATTTTTTTTTTTTTTTTTAATATCTGTGGTTTTGTTGCTCTTTTATTTGAAATGCTCATCAGCATAAACTGTACTGGATATCGGACATTATCTTCTGTTGATATCAAGGCAATATCATTTAAAAAAAATATATATATCACAGAGAATGAATACTTCTTCTCAAACCTATCAATTATCTAAAGAAGGGTAAATGGGTCGAACCTTTATTCATTTGTGGCACAAAAACTCAAAACCTACATGAGGCCAATACATACTTAGATGTCATTCTGTTGACACTGTTGTACTGTTCGGTCCTTCCCGTTATGGTTAAACAAAGCATTGCAGGTTGCTGTTTGATCCAAAATGTCATTAAACCATGTAAAGTTACAAGCTTCAGGATGAAGGTTTTTTAAAGAAAGGAATCATCTTTGCTTGTCCAAAGCAGCACTGAATTGCATATTGCACACCAGTCCATGTTGATCCATGTAATTTAAGGTGGAAGCAGAAATAACGACAAAAAAAAAACTCAGTGTTGTGTGTGATTGCCTTATCAGTTTGTGCGTTTGTGGTCTGATGGCTCCAGCCAGTGTGACTCAAAGACGGCCAGTGAGGGGAATCAGGACTATATTTATTGCCGTATTTATTCCTCTGTGCTCAGAACTTCGAATCTTGCAGTGCATTATACTGAGGGCAAGAAGCTGTCAATAAAGTGGGTTTAAAATTCAATGTATTTTTTTTTTCTAGTCTTCCGACTACCAAGTAACCCTCCTCCTCCTGTTACTGCAACAAACAAATCATCTGGTGTGACGATGATTTTTCCAGCTTTGACAGATAAATCCCAATCTCGAAAGGTTACATATTTACACTGACACTGACATTTTAGATGTGGGTGTAAGCAGGAAGTCTCAATGTTCTGACCTGTCCCTGTTAATCTCCAGTGCTTTTTTTTTTGTCTGACTTGACGCACACTGCTAAGCATTAGTCATTAAAGGAAGTAGACGGGGCCGATTACCGAGCGATCGATACACCAGAGAGGGCACAGAAGATATGAAGAGCATTTGCAATAATTGCAATCAATATTAGATACACGCAGTGTAGACTCAAAGGCATAGTGTATGAGAAGTAAGCATACTGCATCATATGTACATAAAGATAGAGTGTATACAGTCTGCTTGGGAGATTTTTTTTATCCATCCATAAAGAAAATGCTGTGTTGTAAATAAACATGTGCATCATGAATGTGTCCTTGTATCCTGCTCGCACACACAAACATTCAAAACAGACACACAATGAAAGGTTTTGCCGTCCATCACCACAGGTAATCTTCTCCCACAAAGTGACAACATAAAGATGCACCAAGCTGGTTAAACTGCAGCCCTTAAAGAAGCATTTATTCAAGAAAAGTTGGATTAATTCTAGCACAACATGTATTTAAAGGTCCAGTGTTTAGGATTTAGGGGGGCTCTTGCGGCAGAAATGGAATATAATATACATGATTATGTCTTCATTTTCTTCACCAGAAAATCAGAATTGTTGTGCTTTCGTTACCTTAGAATGAGCCCTTTATATCTAGAGAGGCAGTGGATCTTTATCCATGGAGTACACCATGTTGCACCGCAATGTTTCTACAGTAGGCCAGAAGGGACAAAGCCAACATTGGCTCTTGGAAGATGAGGATGAGAGGAGGGGTATACAGTTGATTGTAATCTGCAACCTTGCCACTAGATGTCACTAAATTCAACTCACCCTGGACAACACAAAGAGAAATTTCCATGAGCAATGGCATCTACTTACAACGCTGTCGGAGTGGACAGAAACACATGAGGATGCTGGTGCTGCGATTTGCAGGGATTGGCATTGTGTCATAAACAAAGTATAGAGAAATTACAAGACTACTCCAGAGTCCAGAAGCTGAAGACCTTTATCATGAAGTACTCTGTTGCCTTAGCAATGACCCTGAGCTTTCGTCAGAAAACTTGAATTAGTAACTTGAATGGAAATTCTCCCCAAATTCTCCCCATAATTAAGAGAAAGTTAAAGGTGGAGTGCGGTGGTCATACTGTCTTAAAAGAAATGTATTGCCCTAAATTGTTGACAGAATTATTTTGTGTTACTGTATGTTTTACAGTTTTTCCACAATTGCTAAAACACTAAACCCTATTCTCTGAACCAAACCCTCAGTGGCCTGAGCTTCCTTGAATCAGTCACTCTTTTTTGCAAAACTCTAAACACATTCTCACTCACTAAAACACATTTTGCAGTGTGATGCACGTGTGATGCATAATGGT
>JBBPCS010000393.1:2055141-2070853 GCA_037974645.1 Hollardia meadi
AGCTTATTACAGTCACACACACACACACACACACACACACACACACACACACACACACACACACACACACACACGGATGGATATGGATAATACGGACAATCAGGATCGATATTTAAAAATGAGCAAAACAATCCGAATATAAATAAGTTCTACATTTAAAGAGAGTACAATGAGTGACTGCCTATTGTGAGAGCCTACTCCAGTGAAATTGATGAACTTCCTCCAAATTCATGCTAAATTAGGCTAAAAGATGACAGGAACACCATTGAAAGGGAAAACAATGAAAAATGGAGCATGAATAGTTGTTTTAGTGTTCAAGAGTCTTGTGCATAGCTTGACGGAATCTTCTAAGGAAGTAACGTGGGATCATGGGAGTTGTTGTCTAAATTGTTAAACAACCACCATGAAATCTAATGTCAGTCAGTAAGCAATGTTCATGGGCGAGGTTTCATTCACGTTACTTATTCACGTTATTTAGTCATGTTTGCCGACTTCCTTCCTCAATCTCTGACTCTCTGACTCTCAATCTCTTCTCTTCTGGAAGTTAGAGCGACAGGCGACCAAATGAAACACGTCATTATTTTTGAATGAGAATGAACATTGTTGGAAGTATAATTATAAAAAAGTAATTTTTAGACATTTTAATGCCAAAATGTTACATGTTATATCTTTAAAAGAAGAAACAAATAAGCAGCAGACTCCAACAGTAAATTTAATGGAGGTAAACAGAATTTTTCAAGCTTGACCTGATATTCTTTGAATTACAGGAGATTTTTAGACTGATATATTTGTTTCATGTTTTCCTATATATAAAACGTGTATAGGCCTATGTTTGAGATGTAACTGGGAGTTGAAATCAATATGAAAGTATCTCTATCCTCTTGACAAAGCATTACAAAACCCTATTAACCATTAAAAAAACAAACAAACTTATCTATCAATTCCCTGGAGCCTATCCCAGCTGGCATTGGGTGAGAGGTGGGGTACAGTTCATTGCCAGTACATCACAGGGCTGACATACTGTATAGAGACAAACAACCATACACACTCACATTCACACCTACAATTCAGAGTCACCAATTAACCTAACTTGCATGTCTTTGGACTGTGGGAGGAAGCCGGAGCACCCAGAGGAAACCCACGCTAACCACTGCACCACCGTTTTTACTTTATATGATATACTATTGTTAATGGTGTGCCCAATGAGCATTCTGATCACTTTTTTTTCCCACACATCTGAATTACTTTTGTTTAGTTTTTGTGCAAAGTTCATGAACGTTCCAGCAGGAGCTTCAGGCTCAGAGATGTTGGCATGTCTGGCAACAAGAATTGTATTGTGTGCAATGTCCAACATTTAGTCAAACAGTAACATTTCCTGTCTGCATGCTTTATAGTTTGAATTATAGCAGGTGGCTGAGTCACTTCCTTGAGGGGACAAATATTAACTAATATACTAACTAATATAATATGTCTTTTTTGATCAGGTTCATTTGCTTGTGTTCCACAGAAAACTTTTATATTTAATCATCACTATAGGTCACCTCCACATGTTCATATTATAATATCCCACGTGTCGCACAAGCTAACTGATCATTTAAAAACAGACATAATGGAATAATAATAAATTCCCCACCATTTTTTCATCACAAACACTGCTTTATTTGGTAAATCTATTCTCTTTATCTGTATGATAGGACAAAAAAACAAATTCAACCATGACAAAACACATATCTGATATTTCAATATTTGCAGGCAGAAAGTCCAATTCCAAGGCAGAGCCACTCGTTGGTGTATTCTACGAAGCCCGGAGCTTTGGTGAGTCCACTTCCTGTACAGACAGGAAACAGTGAGACAATGATCAACAATCATCAGACACGATGATTAAACTTTTGACTAAATTGAAATTTTATTCATTTAAAAAAATATCACTGATCACTGTGTGAAAACCCACATACCTTGTATTACGTTGCGGAGGTTACAGTAGTTGGTGCCGTTATCAAACAGGCTGTACCAGAATGCAGACATGGATGAACCCTGAACAGCAACCAAGTGAAACATGCTCATGACATTTTGTAACAGAGTCTATGTAAAAGAGCTACAGTATGTCTCAATCTCCTTTGCATTTCCTCTCAAATTATTCTCATCTCATTGATGGTACAAAAGATGTGCTGGTTGTATCTGACTCACCTCTATGTGGCAGCCCAGAGACATAGATGTGGGGATCATGGTGAAGTTAACACCCTCGATCTGGCCGACTGCTGAACTGTGATTGGCCTGAATGAAGGCTGGAGTAACTGGGCCCAGCTGGATTACATAAAGATCAGTATTAACTACATGACAGTCACCAGAATACATCTGAGTAAAACTGCATTTCTCTTCAAGTTTCTCACCTTGTACGAGCCCATGGCTTTAATCTGTTTCACGATGGCCATTTGAACTTGATCACATGGCACTCCAACCAGCCTGGGAATAAAAAGAGTGAAATATATCATTGTCTATCATTCCATCTGTATATTTGATCTACTTTCATGTACTTCTTCGTTTTTTCATCATGTCTTGTCTTGAACTGAATTGGTTAAAGGAACAAATCTAACTTGCACTCGATCACAAATTGGTGAAGTCTTACCAGACGATCTTGCAGTAGGCGTGTGTTGTGTCAGTTGGTCTGCCACTCGTGATGATGCACAGTCCCAAAAAGAGAGTGCAGGCCCCGACCAAAGTCCTCACAGCCATGATGAAGTTTGTTTCTCTTGTTCCAGAGTTCTCACAGCACTGTGTGGTGGTTTCTGCCGCTTGGGTTTATATAGCGCACTGTGTGAAAAGGAGCTACTTGATGACCATTGGCTTGTCATGTGGACCCGTGGAAAAGTGATTAGTGTGACACTTTGCATGAACTGCATGGCATCTTTCACACCAGCGAAGTTGAGTTGAACAGCATGATTTCAGCATGGGTCTCTGGGAATCTAGAACTAATAAGCTATGTGTGCCTCTTCTTTCAATAACTTCAAAACTTAACCACCACAGAAGAAGAATATGCAATTATTTATATTTGATGTAATATGCTGGAACCAGTTAATTTTGGGCACTTTTTCTTAAGACTACAAAAAAACAATAAACTTTAAATTATTATCTGACACATTTTTCAGAAAAACGACTAATTGAGTACATTATAGACTAATGTTTTATAGGCAAATTATTGCTAATTGTCATTTGATAATAAAGGTTTTGGGGATACCAGGGTATGAGACCTTAAAATAGACTATATATAAGGCAGTTTTGGGTCTCTGTTAATTAATAATTAATAACTAATAATAAAGAGTGTGGTCTAGACCTACTCTACATGTTGAGTGTTATGAGATAACTTTTCTTGTGAATTGGCGCTATATAAATAAAGTTTGACTTGACTTGGCTTGACAATATATTTCAGCTCTCATCTATTTTGATATAAAAATCGACCTTCTTAATCATTTTGCCACATTTGAAAAATATCTGTAGGATCTTGTATACTACTTATCTTGTAAAATAATGTAAATATAAGCAGAATCCTGTATAATAAGATGCAAGAGCTGTTCCTTTAACCAGACATTTTATTCATCACATTAACAACACATTCCAAAAAGTAGCTGATGTTTGATTGATATCTGTTGTTTCTCTCACTGTTTAATTGTACCTTTGTACTGTAAATGTTTTTAGCTGATTAAATTGAATTTCTGTGATTTATTTTATTGTTAACAGTACTTTTGTCCTTTTTTTTTCACAGGAAGTGAAGTTAGAGAAGCGTTGTTCTAAATGTTCCCACACTCAACTGCATAAAACTGCAATTGAAGCGTAATTTTTTATCACATTTTTCAGTCAGTGTATCATCTTTGGAAACATGTGCCTCTGTTTAAATGGTATATTACAGTTTTTCTCATTCGCTTTGGCCCATTTGTTGAAACAGTGTTGTCATTCTCTAAACAAATGCAGTTGTCAAATCTGTTTCATGGGACATCACAACTCTATTGCAAATATTTTAATTCATGCTTCACAAACCTGAATTTGTTACGTACAAATCTCTGTTTTGTTCTGCTTTTTTGTTGACACTGCCTGCTTACTGCACTATACAAGAATGTGAATTTTGTCCAAGTAAATGCTATTGTGTATCGCACTGTGATTCAGATTTAAACAGTAGGTAAATGTTTAGTGGGAAAAGTCAATAGTGTACAATATTGTAGTAGGCCTACACAGAAAAAGGATACGCACAATGTTGCACTTTGTTTTTAACATTATCATCAGAGTGCCTCTGATCCTCTTGTCAGAATGCCTTGACTCGTGTTAGTCATCGTTTTTAATCGTTTAATCTTATATAAACTGTTTTATTTGAAGAAGAAGAAAAATTCTCACTCAGGAATTGAACCAAAGCGAATAAGAAAAACAGTATTAAGGGCAGGGTTTGCAATTTATCATGGTTTCATTGTACTCATAATTCATTATCTCACTGTTATCACTTGAAACAAACATGCCTATTGATTCATTGCAAATGCTTGAGGCTCTGGACCATGTGGCTCTATCCAGCGTGACAATTACATAAAAGAGAACAACCAGAACACCACTGTGAACCACTGGCTTTTCATTCTCATTAATGTCTTTTAAATTGACTGAAAGCGCCCCACTCCCCCCCTCACGCAAGAGTAGTACGAGCTTATTTCTGCTTTCGAGTGGGCCACAGAGTGTCATTTGGATCATTGGGCCACAATAAACTGCAAAATATACTGTATGCCTCCTCTCTGTCTGCAGAGGGCACCAGACCACAACACTCAGCTGGAGTGTAAACCTCTATATCCAGACTCGTGTCTCTGTGGGTTGCAAACATGATCTGCCTTGATGAAGGTATATATTGCAGAAGAATGTAAAATAAATAAATTTAGAGTGGAACAAAGAAAACACAGCATGTTACGTGAGCTCAGCGGTGAGTTTAGGGCATATAGGCCATAATTTCAGTTACATCTCTAAATGAAATCTGATGGCTCTTACAGCAGGCCTGAAAAGCAAACCTGGCAATAAATAATAACAAGGTATCATAATATACAGACTAAGCATCAAGAGCTGTGTCTCATGAGGTCTGTCCGGTGGTTTTAGTCATGCCTCTGCTTGAGAAACTCCCTGTGGACGTGTCCGGTTGAAACATGTCAGCCATACAGGTGAATGGGAGTGACAATTGTTTAATACTTCCATGTGCTGTCACAATGGCTGACTGTATTGAATTTGTCTTTCAGTTTGTTATCAGAAGTGTTTCTTGATTGTTTTATACAGTATATTAGTGATGCTTTGCTTTGAGTTTGCCAATTTTATTTCAGAGATCTTTTTCATTTATGCTTTGTCTTTTATCTTGAGGCCCTTTTGTCATTTCAAGTTTTTAATTTCCCTTTTCTTTACATGTTGTACATATTGCTAAATTCAATTGTTTCATTGAATTCCTACAAAAAATATAAACGTATAGGGGAAAGAAAGCCTTGAGCATGAAAAGTGAAAATGAGCAGATTTGCTTCAAAGCACAACTGCTGCTCTGATCTATACAGACTAGTCATCTAGCCGACAAATAGATGGCATAGGCTCCACAGCATGCGATTGGTCATTTTCTCGACCATTTGCAGGGTTGGTTGGTGCGATGGTGACAGTGACAAATGCTGGTGTGGAGACCATCTGCTGAGTGAGGACCACAGAAACAGAAAAGAGTCACAGTCTGTCTCTCAAACCCTGCATCATCTTCACATGTTCTCCAAAACTATGATATCATCCCATTTTAAATCGATCAAAGCTATGTTACCTATTTATTTGTGACTGAATTTGCGTAATAAGACATTTGTGCCTATAAAGGCCTGAAATTTGGTTTCCACTCAGTCTCCTTTTATGAAGGTCTTATAAGTTGTAACAATGGTTGTAACTAATTGCTTTAAAAATCGTTATTCAATCATTTAATATTTTATAGGCCAATTATAAGTCATTGATAATAAAAGTTTTGGGGGTACCAAGGTATGGGACCTTACAACCTCTCACCTTCTAAAAACAGCATCAGAGCATAAGAAACCAAAATTTATTTTACATTTACAACTCTTTTTTAATGACTTACTGACATTTATAGTTGCAAATAAGTTCATAGCTTTTACTGTTGGCCTATTAAAATATTAGAAACTCATGATGACCCTTTACTAATGACTTAGTAAAAGTAAAAGTAGGCTAAATTATGTATTACTAATAAAGCTGTAAGTTACAACTTTAAAAGCTGACGTAATGCGTGACTTTATAGGGTGGTGCCCGCTATTTATCCACGTATTGTTTTTAATTCTATTTTGACTCCATATTTTCATGTTATTAAAATGTAATCTGCAGACATTTTTTTTATTTTGTCTGCCAAGACGACTGTTAATTAATAACTATCATGTATAAGTTCCTAAACAAATATTGGAAAGCAACTTTTAGGTTTCAAGTTTCAACGAACCTTTCATTTATTGACAGAGCCTCCGTCAGCAGAACTGTAGTCTCGTGATCTCTCGCGATGGGTCACATCGTAGAGCTAAGCTGCAAGCGGAGGAGTGGTGTCAGTATCCGGTTTCGAGCTCGGCCGGTGGTAGAAGTGGATCTAATCAGTGGAGTAATCACAAACAAGGTCAGCAACAACTGTCAGCACTTTAGACACAGTTTAAGATTAAAGTCGATCAACTTCCGCCCACCTCGTGCTGCAGTTCGTGCTTACTTCACCTTGGTTTTTTTTTTTCTTTACTTAAACGTGTTGCTCTAAAACGTTGCTCTTTGTGCATTAACGACTACTCTGTTGCAGTATGGAGCCAGATCAGGGCCAAAGGGTTTGTTAATTTGAGTTTTGCAGACCGAACAAGTTGCTTGGAAAGGATGAAATAAACCCAACTGCCAGACAGATCGTTGAAGTTTTAATATGGGTCAGATCTTGCAGTCCAAAGGTCCCTCCTCCTGCACGAACTGTGACCGATATGTTTTTTGTTGTTTGGTTTTTTTGCAGGGCCGCGATTGTTGGTAATCATCAAGAAAACTGATAATTCGAACCAGTATACTTTGCAGTGAAAATAAAAAATTTTAATGTCAAAGTTTTAACCAGTGATAGAATGCACACTAAGTACAATTTACTCAAGTACTATTAAGTACAGTTTTGAGGTACTTGTACTTTTTGCTCCACTACATTGATTTGATACTATTTACTTTACAGATTCAAATTATTCACACAAAATATAAATACTTATTGCTACTATTATAAACAGTTATTTTCAAGTTAATTTATTTTATGGGCAATCTGACTTAAAAACGCTGATACTGATAATCAGAATATGCTGAATATCGGATCTGATAATCGGTCTGTTTAATCGACTTGGTCAGTGAGTTGTCAGAGCCTCTTTTAGCAAACTGCCAAATCTTGACCAGATCTGATATTTGTCTTACTTATAAATAAATGTATAACATGTGTTCTTTCAGGTTGTTGGAAACTCTGAACACCAATCATGTCAAAGTTGAGTGGGAAGGTCCAGACAGTCCTGGGTCTGGTGGATCCAGAGCAGCTGGGCCGCACCATGACCCACGAGCACCTGACCATGAGCTTTGAGTGCTGCTACTTCCCTCCTCCAGCAGGCGATGAGGCGGTGGCAGACAACCCATTCCACATGCTGCACATGCACTGGCTGAGACAGAACCCGTACAGCTGCCATGAGAACCTGCTACTGCAGCAGGAGACCGCTGCCGTGCGGGACGAGCTGCTGGTCTACAGGAAGGCCGGTGGGGGCACCATAGTGGAGAACACCACCACAGGCATCGAACGGGACCTGCCCACCCTCAGGCAGCTGGCCAAGGAAACGGGGGTCCACATCATTGCAGGAGCTGGGTACTATGTGGACTGCACCCACACCGAGGCCACCAAGAGGATGAGCGTGGAGAAGGTGGGGCCCAGTCTCAGAGCCAGTGTGGCCAGTTTGGCCTCAATCTGGCATGTGTCAGAAAGGTTTAAACAGTTTGAATTATATTATTATTATATTACATGCAGTAATGTCAGTAACTAACTCCTCGCATCCTGCCCGTCAGCTGTCAGACATTATCGTCAGCGAGGTGCTTCACGGCGCCGATGGCACGGACATCCGCTGTGGCGTGATCGGAGAGATCGGCACCGGCTGGCCCATCACCGAGAGTGAGACGAAGGTGCTGAGGGCCACAGCTCACGCTCAGGCCCAGCTCGGCTGCCCCGTCATCATCCATCCCGGGAGGAACCCTGCTGCTCCGGCTGAAGTCGTCCGGATTCTTCAGGAGGCCGGCGGTGACATCAGCAAAACTGTCATGTCACACCTGGACAGGTGAGACGTCTCTGGAAACAGTTAGTTGAGTGGTTACAGAATTTTTTGACAGTGTAATCAGCCTTTTAGATATAAACTTGTTATTACTTGCAATCAAAATAAAATGCGTCAGAAATGATAAGTCATTAATTTCACCATTCTCCACACTGGAAGAACAACACTCACACACACATACATGTGAAAATTAGGGGGGGAAAGGTCAATAATACATAGGTAAAAATCTAATTTAAAGATATCATTTTGAAGTGCAAACCACAACACTCATTTGTTTTGTTCTTAAACAGAATCCGGTGCATCGTCAGCTATTTAGCAGTTTCTCCTCATTTGTGTCTTTGCTCAATGGAAACACTTCCCGATGAGTGCTCGTCTCGAGGAAATCTTGTTTACCGTAAACAGCCGTGATCAGTGTTCTCTTGCAGCAGGAAACATAATTTCATCTGTTTGGAAATGAGTTTAACCTGATGTGCTCTTTGAAAGCAATCTGTGAAAAATAAGTGAAAACTACAAAGATAACCCTTATTTGTAGTTTTATGAGTCAAGTGGTAATTTACAAAGCAAGTTATTTCTATAATTATATATATATATATATATAGATATAAATAAATATATAATAAATAAAACTAATAACAGTAAATATATAATATAAATATATATTTGTTTATTGGTCATGTTATGTTTTCTTTGTCATGTATTTGGGAAGGTGGGCTTTGGAAATGTTTTAACAATCAGAGGTGGGCTTTACGTGACCAAAGGTTGAGAAGACATATTATTTAAAAAAAACATTAGTCGACCCCTGTTAATCACTGCTCTGTTGGTATCCTCCCCCTTTAGGAAGATTACAGACATTACAATGCATTCTACTCTACAAATAAATTTTTTTAAGTCAACTTCTTAAAAAACACAAGCAAGAAAACAGAATAAACAATTTAAGTTCACGAACTCTCTGACTCTTCCTGCAGGACTATATTTGATGATGGTGAACTGCTCGAGTTTGCGAAGCTGGGGAGTTACCTGGAGTATGATCTGTTTGGAACCGAGATGCTGAACTACCCGTATAACCTGGAGGTGGACATGCCCAGTGACAGCCAGAGAGTGAAGGCGTGAGTAACACTGGTCAGGGTTAAACTTGTCTGGCTTTTTTGTGACTCTACAGGAGTGAACACATTGTCCACGCTTTACATTTTTAATATTCAATGTGAAGTGTTCAGATTTGAGATCAGATCCATCTTCTGTGAGAGAAACATATTCATTTATATTCCTGTATCTGGAAAAATCATTTAGCGCACAGTGCTGCTTTTGTGTTTTACTCTTCGTGGAGAGAAGAGCGTGTCCTCCAGTTTTTTTCACAGAAACTGTGAGACATTATCTCTGTCTGCGACGGAGGGAGGAGTGTGTGTCAACAGGAGGAGTGATGAATGAATGAGGCTGCACGCAACTTTCACATTCAGGCCACATACTGAAGACAGATTTAACAACGCGTGAAGGCAGATTGACAATTACATCATGTTCTTTACCTAAAATTGTTAGTCGTGTTGACTTTTTCACGTTTCTTTGTTCGCGCTCAGCTTGGCGCTGCTTGTGAAGGAGGGCTACGAGGACAAGGTAGTGGTCGCGCACGACATCCACACCAAGAACCGTCTCACCAAGTTCGGCGGCCACGGCTACTCTCACATCCTGAAGAACATAGTGCCGAAGATGCTGATGAGGGGCATCTCACAGCACCAGGTGGATAAGATCCTCATCGACAACCCGAAACACTGGCTGACCTTCAAATAAAGCAAAAGGAGACCCAAGGAAGGCGTTTTGGTGCAGTGAAGATCTTCAGATTATCACTGAACACCCCACTATGTGCACTTTGAGATCTTTGCGATAACCAAAAATTCTTTATGAATGTGCTTTTGGACCCTCAACCCAGTGATACATTTTTCAGCATGGCAAAATGTTTTGTAACTTTTGTATTTTGCTAAATAATTGCAGGCTGAAAGAGTTTTTTTAAAGAAGCTCATGTTAATTAAAAGTTGATTTAATGATTATACTTTATTGTCTTTGGAAGCAGATTACATGAAGGAGAGTGCAGGATCACAGTGCCTCACATAATCGGTCATGTTTTGGTCCCATTAGTTTCACAAAACTAGCTTTTTGTATGGTCTACAGCTGCGCTCACAAAATATTGATTTTAGTGTGTCAAAGTCACAGTTCTTTTGTATTTGCAAGTGACAAAAACAAAACATGCAAACACATTTTATGGGATGAAAATAACGAGCGTGTTGGTAATCAGTATGCTGCTCGGCTCTCGTCACAATGCGGCGGTGTCAGATGGGTTGTCCTGCTGCCCCTCAGTGGGTGTCTGGGTGTTAATGGGAGGCTGACGATGAAGGACATCGTCTCTCCTCACATCTGGGAACAGATGGCCTCACAGGGTGACTTCACGGCATGATCAATGGCGTGATCGCCACAGCTGACTGTGCACTGTGAACAGCTATATAACTTTGATTCATCTTCGGGGAGGATTAGATGGCGAGCCCGAGGATGTAATTGTACAGTATATATTACACAATTGCTGACAGTCTTGTCTGGAGGGGCTTAACAATCAGCAGGCAGATCGATGGACGTCGCTGTCAAGCTCGAGGAAACATTTGTGTCACTGTGACTGTTCAGTTTCGTGATGGTGACTAGTTGCCCCAACCAGCTGTCACACCGAGATGAGAAAAATGAGTGACAGTTCTGCATATATGAACGTCAGAATGGCCCTTTACACATTTAGCTTCTCTTTGAAGTATTGAAATCTCACTTTTTACAATCATGCATCTCTACATTTTCACTCAAAAATGCAACAACTGTCAAATATTTAAAAAAAAAAAAAAAGTATAAAGCACACACTTGGACTAACAGCACTGTGAACAGAGTGGTGATTATGTGAGTATAAGTTTAGCATTTATAATTGAGTTCTAAAGGTCAATACATTGGACTTTCAGTCTACACCTCAGTATGTTAGCCACAGCAGCTACAGTATGTTTAACATAGCAGCAAACTTAATTCTTAAAGCTAATCAGTCCACTCAGGGTGCAACAGCGACACTAATCAATCTGACAAGGACAATTCAGTTTTGTACACTTTGAAATTAATTATTATTCTGTAATTACACTGTAAGCTCTTCATTGCAAAGTGCAGTCCCCCCCCCTCCACATCTTGCTGGACTCCTGCTGTATGGAAAATGATGAGCTCTGTCTCTAATAATCCACCTGACATTGAGTTGAGCATGAGCAGTGAAGCGAGAGCATATGGAGAGCAGATCTTTTCCCGTGTTTCAATCAGCGTACAGCATGAAGCCGGAGAAGGTGCTGTACTTGTTGTTGTTGCCCCCGTGCGCCTTCCCGCCGTCCAGCTTGATGTAAATCTCGTCTCCGGGCTCGAGGTGGAGGACAACACTGTTGCTGGCGTAGTCGTAGTTCTGGTCGGCGTCTTGGGCGATGGCACTGGCTCTCACCTGGAGGGCAAATTAGACATTTCTGCTGATGAATTGAGTTTGACGTTTGGAAATCAGAACCGCGGACAGCTCCATCAGTGACGACACATCTGTCGTTTTCATTTCAAACTCCCTCATACAATTTCACTGTAAGCATTTTTGTATTAAAATGTCCGGGAACTTTTTGCGTAAAACTTGTGCGTAAAATGCGAAAGGTAAAAATTTGTTAATCAAATTATGTCTTTTTAAAAATTGTGTAAACAAAGACAAAAGCTTAAAAACATAAAAAATTGTCACAATTTTATCATGAAGCGTCCTACCTGGTTGTTTTTACAGAGATCGGCCCACATGCTGGTTCCATCTCCGCCTCGCATCAGCACATGGTAAACAAAGAAGTAAATCCCCGGTATTGAGCAGGTGAATTTCCCTGTGGAGGGGTCATAGTGGTTGCCAAGATTTGTGACAACGTCGTCGAATTTCAACACTTCATATCCCTCGTGCTGCTTCTTCAGTCCTGCGTAAAACGCGATCTTTGGTACTGTGTTGTAAGTGGCAGCGCTTATTGCACCATTAGGCCCATTTGCTCCTGGTGCTCCCGGTGGACCCGGAGGTCCCGGCACCCCTCTCTCTCCGGGCGGACCAACAGGTCCAGGTGGCCCGGGCTCGCCTCCTGGACCCCTTGGACCCATCCTCCCGACGCGTCCCGGCTCTCCTTGAGGACCTTGGATGAACGTCGGAAGCGACTGAACGAGGCGGTTGTCTTTGATCGGGTTGGTTGCCGGGGCCGTGGCCGCGGTCCCGTGAGAGTCGCACACCATTTGACAGGATCCGAGCATCTCATAGCGGGCGGGAGTCCCGGCGGTGTTCACCATGACCGGGATCAGAACCACCAACACCAGCACCAGCGCCACGCCACAAACACCAGTTGCGATCATCTGCGCTTTGCGGATTCGCTGTGTTCTCTGGAGCGTATGGTCTTCCAGCCTGCTTGTGGGCGATAGTTTTGCTGGGGGAAGAATTTCACCAGTTCTTGTATTGCACTGCAACGTTTAGAGATAAAGTAGTCCGTTAAATGTTGATGCGCAAAAGTAACCATCCACAACTTTTACGCGCCACAGTTGAACTGATTCATCTCCACTTCCACACTGCAAGAAATAACACCAATACAAGACTCTATGAGAGGAAAGAAACTACACAATCTGCGTTATGTAGTTGTGCAGCACAAAGTTTCTGCCCACCACAGTGCCACAGGAGAATATGGGGTAGAAATGAACCGTTATCTGCGTCTGTGTTTGGAGAGTGAGGGGAGGGGTGATGGATGGGATAGAATCCATGCGTTTATTCGAGAGAGTTAATGAGAAAACATACAAACAGTGATGCAACTTTGAGGCTCTGAAATGTGACATTTGTTTGTATCAGTTTAGCGGTTTTCAACACAGTGTGCATTACTTTTTGTATTGATGACTAACGTTACACCCCACAACAGAATTTAACCAAACAGCTCTAAAGGTCTGAAGCATAATTAGACCCATTACAGACAAAAAAACAAAAAACATACTCTTTTGGCACCTGGTCACACCTCAGTGGCTCCCCATGTCCAATTTATCATTTGGAGAAAATCTATAGAGCCACTGAAAGGAAGCTGGCAGTGAACGATGACTTCACACAAATATTCTGATGAAACGACTGAATGCTGAAGCATTTAGAAGAGGAATAGGGTGAGATCACTTAATTAATCACCAATGGTATTTCACCATCAGCACCTGTAAGTTACAAAATGCAATAAATTATCTAAAAGATGATCCAAATGGTTCAGGTTGATTTTTAGGATTTACAACAAAAATTTCCTGTCCAGATAAAACTTTTGTAAGGTTTGAGTGATGAAGGGCTAATTCTCCGTGAGGAGGGCAGATGATGATGTGCTCATGAATGCAGAGGCTGTCAGTCTGTGTCAATGGCACCTCACTCCCAGGTGGAGAGATAGATGGGGGAACATTCTTTAAAAAGATGTGGTTAAAAGTAAAAATGAACCAATACTGAGTTGTATTACTTTACAAATATTGAAGATCTTATTCTGTCACAGAGGAAATTGTTAAAAGGTCATCAGATGTGCCAGTGCAATATGTAAATGACTTTGTTTCAATGAGACACACTCCTGTCACAAACCTGTGCTGCCTCTCACGACACAAGTCTCATGTCATCTGGATTCTCATATACTCACAAAGTTTTAGTTATTATCTAAGACTTTTTAAGACATTCATCCTATTTCAAAAAGACAATATTAATGGTACAGACAAGACAACAATGACAAAGAGAGATAGTTGTACAGTAACACAGCCTCTTTATACATGTAAATAACAAATAAGAATACCATATAATAAAAATGCACGGATCTATATTGCAAAGAATTTAAGAAAACCAGTGTGAAGAATAAATGAAGTCGCTGGTTAAAAGAGATTCTCCACACAATCCTGTTATAATTTTAAATGATATATTTAAAGTAAATTATAGTTTCTCAATTTCAGGACACATAATGGCCTCTTTGGTCTGTCATATTAAAGAGGAAGGACACACAATTTTACTGATAGGAACTAATGTTATGGTCTATTGTAGGTACAAATATTGCCATAAATAGATATGGATCAATTGAGAACATTTCCAATATTGAGGTCCAGAAATGATTTAAAGAGATGCACGACCAGAACATATAGCCCATTGTTGCTGGTGACTGCTCACGTCAAAATTGGGATACATTTGGGCCCATTTTTCTCCAGTTAAATAAAAGATAATGAGCCACTTTAAACTAGCAATCATTGATGAAGAGTGAATAAATAGTGAATCAATGCTGCAATCAATGATATATTAACAATATCATGTAGTGAAAAGCAGTGTGAAAGCAGTTGGTTGTAGTGATGAACCCATCAGGAATGATCACCATCTCTGCTGTTCCCTCAGGTCTGTGAAGCATTTAGCATTTTCATTTCACAACCCACAACTTTACTGTTTTGGTTGAACCTTACCACACATTTTCAGACAGGACAGGCAGCTGTTTTCAGTCAAAATGCTTTTTAAAAAAACCCAAAACACACACTCTATGCGTCACGAGCAGACAAAGTTAGCGTCTAGCTAAGTTAAATATTTCCCTCAAGAGTTGGTGGAAACCAAAACAGAGCTAAAATAAGAGTAAAATTGAACTTACATGTGGTGAATAGAAAGAAACAGGAGTCTAAATGAATGCTGATGTTTTTGTCTGTGTCTTCTGGATGTGCAGGCTAAATTAGCAACTGTTTGCTAACACGTTAGCCATAACCTCTTTTTCAACCTCTCACCTGTTGGATGAATTGCTGTGACATTTGGTACACATTTATCTCCTATAGGATGAACCGCTATAACTTTGTTAGTAATAGTATCAGGTCATCTCTCTTCTCTCTATAAAAGTCTGTCTGTCTGTCTGTCTGTCTGTCTGTCTGTCTGTCTCTCGCATATGTAGAGAACCGCTCATCTGATCTGCTTCAAATTTGGCGAGTGATTCACTGGGGACTGGAGTGAGTGGAGTGTCAAATTTGGTGCGATTTGGACACGCGACACATTTGATATGAATAAATTTTCGAATAAACTGGTGAACGACCACTCTGTGGCGATGGGGGATGTGACAACACGTCGACCACCGGCAGCCAATAGTGTAACAGTGGGGGATGGTATGAAAACGGTGCGTCGCCAACACGCCAGCGCCCAGCACGATTTACCCGGAAAACAGCGTTTTGTGGCTCTCTGTAAACTCTGCAAATCGGACATGGCTTATAGGAATTTTCATGTCAGCTGTGTCCCGTCAGTGTGGACTCGCGGCCACAGCGGCGTTGCTGCTTTGCCTGCCCCGTACTGCTTCAGCTGATTTCAC
>JBBPCS010000393.1:2084791-2123771 GCA_037974645.1 Hollardia meadi
CACACACACACACACACACACACACACACACACACACACACACACACACACACACACACACACACACACACATTTTAAAACCCAATTTTTCATTCCAAGCCGAGACATGTCTGTGAATTAATTTCTTCATTTCCAGTTTTCTTTTGTTTTCTAACACAAAAAAGTGCCTTATTTATTGAGTGCGAACGTCCGAATGAGATGAAGTGCGTCATCATAGAGACGACCACAGCTGCCGTAGGAAAAAGGCACTTATCAGTGGCAGATTAATTCTGATTGGCTGAGTTCCTTTGTTTTCTCGTTGATGAGCTCCTCCCTTTGTGAATGGAGAGCGAGATATGGACATTTTAAGAATACTGCTGGGTGAATTTCTGGTGGAACTCCTTGACTTTGTTCAGCAGGACCTTCAGCTTGTCCATCGGTGGCAAGATGGTCATTCTGGGAGGGAGAGGGCAAAGAAAAGAAAGACAAAAATTAACTGAGCTGAATGTTGTAACAGCAGCCTTGGCTAAGAGTTAAAGGTTAGTGTGGATTATAGAAAGTAAATCAATAACTAGAGAGAGTGCAAGAGGTACATGAAGAAACAAAAATCATTCTCTTTCTTAATATACTTGCGAAGCCATTTTCAGACATGGAATATTTAACATTTCTGGGTTTATCTGTTAAAGCGACTCCTTTCTAACATATTCAGTAAGTGACTTCTATGTCAACACTTCATTCAGACATGGCAGCACGTCTATAGGAGGAGCCACAATGCTTGTGTGATATCCAAGGATTAAAGCAAGAACAATATACGGGACAATGTATTCAATTAAATATTATATGAATAGAAAACTGCTCTGTGCCTGAAATCGGGCATGGTGCTTGAGAACTGTAAGACCTGGATATCTGGGGAGGAGCAGAGGGAGAAACCAGTGGCGAGTCAAAAATGTTATGACTGTGAGGAATAAGGGAATCATTTGTACTCTCAAAGGCAGCATCATTGATGGATTTTAAAACTTATTTTGACGCTGAAGCCTCCATTAATGATGGTCGCGGGCCACAAGGGACGCTCGCTTCTCACAACGAATCCACTGGTGCATTTCTGTATCAATGTAATCATTTGACGCTCAAAAAACAACTCTGCTGCCTGTTTTACAATCCCCATTAGCTCACATGATGTATGTAAAGCGTTTGCTGATGTTCATTCATCCATCCATCCATGAAGTTGGCATGAATGAAAATTCAAAATATAGGGAGAGACTGTTTTTCTCCTCAACCATCTACAGTAAAATTGTCTCTTTCAGATTGTTTTATGCTTTATTAACTGATTTTGGGGTTTAGGGTTTCCTTTGTGCATGATGGAGGGAGATTGAGTTAATACATTTATTTATTAATTATTTTACGAGGTTGTAACACTACAAAGCGTGCATCTCTCTCTCTATGCATGTTTAACCCTGCATCCTTTATGTTTATTTGACTGCATTCAATTGTGCCATGTTTAAGAGACAGGTCCGACCTAATAACATGCTGTGGTGACCCATAAATTAAAAAGTGACTGGGCCTAACTTATAAAAAATTGTCTTAAATTTATACTTGAACTTAGATTATTTCAGACATTTGATTTATTAAAGTTGTTGAGCATAAAAAACCTTGCCTCAGCGGGTTTTTTGAATCCCATTTGGAACGTATGCCCCTGTGATCTATACATCTCAAATCAACTTTAACTGATGACACCATCCGCCCAAAACACCCTTGCAGATCAAGCACTCCCCGATGACATTAGTCCCCCAGCAGGACAAGGCGTGCTGCCACACCACAAAAACTGCTCAGGAGCTTAAAGTCTCGACCTGGCCTCAAAATTCCCCAGATCCAAATCTGATTGAGCTACATGGGACGTGCTGATCCATTGATGCCATCGGGGAGTGCTGTTGCCATGAGGGGGTTTATTTTGTCTGAAACGATGTTTGGGTGGGTTTTATGTGTCAAAGAACATCCAGATGAATACCAGGACCCAGGGTTTCCCACTAGAACACTGTACTGTAACCATGATCAATGTCATTCACTTCATCTGTCAGTGGTTTTAATGTTGTGGCTGATCTGTGTATATTCAACCTTAGTTTCTCTGGAGACAAAGACAGCTGAGCCTTACCAGAGAAGCTACACTGACCAGCCAGACTGGCACTCATTCAGACATGAGACCAACATCTTAAATTGCCATCAGCTTAACATAAGGAGATAGGTGTTAATGTTACATTCAAATTTATTTTACAACAAAGGAATAAGCATAGACACTTTGGCCAAAGTCAAGAGTTGAAACTCTAGTATTTTTTTTTAAGCAAAGAAAATTCTACAGAATTAGCTCAGTGTTGGTCAGACAAGTAAAGCAACTTAAAGACGTCCGTTTGAGCATGAGGGGCAATTGGCATCATTATTATTTGGCATTTTAAAAATAATCGACAGATTAATCAATAATGAAAATAGTTGGGAGTTGCAGCCTTAGAATTGTGATATCTTTAATTGACTGAACGTTGTGTACCTGAAGTGGTAGGTTCCATCCCTCTGTCCAAAGCCGCTTCCAGGTACAAGGCAGATCCCCGTCTCCTCCAGCATCTTAATGCAGTAAAACATATCAGGCTGCTGCCCGTTGTCCTAAAAGAGAGGAAAAGAACATTATAGCGCCATGCGAGGCTTAATATTCTGGTGGAATGGGACTATTTCAAATAGTAGTAGAAGAAGCAACTGATCAGGAATTCAGCTACTTTTGCAGTTGTCAATCACAGCTTAGCCTTCGTATTAAACATACTGCATGTGCTTTGTTGCTGTGAACCCACTGATCTGCTTTCTTTGTTATCATTCTTGTGTGCAAAATGCAAAAAGCAGAAATGGCACTATTGAGTATCTCTTTGAAACATGAAATGGGTCATCATAATGAATGATTCAGCCCTTTATTGGAGAAACTCCTCAAAAGCTCTCCAAGATAATTAGTTTTTGCTGACAACAACAACAACAACAACAACAACAACTGTGTTCCAAAGTTTCATGGAAAACATTTTTATTTTAGCACAGGTGTCTTTCAGAGTAGTACATGGCTGCAGGGCCAAATAAAGGAGCCAGCATCTGACTGAGGGCCACACAGGAGAACCCATGAACCCTTTTCATAAGATTGGTCTCATAATGGTGTTAAACACTATCAATTCCTTGAGCCACTCAAACAGTGGCTTTCTACAAGTTGTCAGTCTTAAAAAGTGTTGAAATAGACCATGCATGATTAAAATATAAGGCATGCATATATCATGTTCGGGGGTTGCACTTTGAAAAACTATGCTCAAGAATATCTAATTTCTTCTGGATAAAAAGCTTATTTGTAGAATTTGTTTTCTTTCCTTAGAATTAGCTGAGCATTGAGATCAAGAACAAGCTCAATGGGAGCAGCTCTCAGCTCGCTGGCAAGAGTGTCGCTAAAGAAGCACCGTCTTCATTATGGTTTCCGGGAAAAGCGCAGCACAAAAACAAACGGCACTACAACCGTGAGATGAAGAAGGTGAGCAGAGTCGCTGGGATTGATGAGGTGTCAGTAGGTTAAGCTTTACTCTGACCTTATCCTCTGTAAGGCTAATCAGATTCTCAGCTCGGCTCATCCACCCTCCCTGAAATTCCAACGGAGCGGTCAACCGTGGGACAGAATTGAAACCACAAGATATTGGAAATCATTTGTTCCCTTCGGCAAACAGGGAGGTGGAGACACAGGAACTGAACCCGGTTAAATAGTTTAATCCAGCACAGTGTAGAGTATTAGGTGTGTATTTAATGTCGAAAGTGGAAGTTTATTCGTGAATCTAGAGAAATAATAAGTAGTGCATTAGTGGGAGTAATTCTTCTTGTATAACTGTATCATCTCTTTTATTCTTCGCTTTCTGTTGCATCTGATCAATGTAAGGACAAGGTACAGTGAAACTTGAATCAGTGAATTTTTACAAGAGTATTTGAAGGACTGACCGTGGCTTCTTTGACAGCCTTTTCAGGGATGGTTATGCAAGGGAAGGAGTACATAGCCCCTTGCACAGGATTGCAGCTGATGCCTGGCACAGTATTGAGAACCCGTTCTGTGAGCTTGGCCTTCTCTGCTAAGGCACTCAAGGTGGCGGTGCGCTCCTGGATGTGGCAGAGAAACAAAATACAGAAACAGAAAGAAAGTTAAACCAAGGGGAGATGTTACTGGAATCAGGAAACGCCCGCAATAATATTTGTGATGCCTGGGATTGACTTGTGCTAGGATATTGTAGGTCATGTCACAATCACCTTTAGGCTCAAAATGAAGGAGGTCTAAAGAAAACCTTCCCCTGCCTTATTTTATTAGGTGGGAGTGAAACGATGACCTACTTTGTCTCTGGCCTTTTCTAACAAGGTTTTCTGCTTGGATTTCTCCAGACGCCTGTGAGTGCCACAAGACAGATGCCAGATATTGTACAGTAAAAGTAAACGGAGATCATATGAATGTTATGAGCTACACAATATTGTCACACACATGATCAAGGGGTCATGGCCTTGCTTCTAAATAAAAAAAAAGTTTCAAAGCTTCATGCAGGGTGTAACTCATGATACAACACTATTATGATACACTGACCATGATAATGAGGGAGGGCAGAAATTCTGTGCTACAAGACAATCATATAAGATGCATTAAAAATGAATGTAAGACAAACCCAGAAAATCCACAATCAATAGCGTTGTACTGATAGCATACTGCAAAGACAGTGTACAATGATGATTAAATCAGTGGATTGATAAAGTACAATGAGAGACCATGTTGCAGAATATTGGTGTATTGATTCATTCATCCCTACTAGAGATAAATGACACTCGTGGGACGCAGACTGTGCACCTTGATGAAGTTGTCATATGAGGGCTCCCCAGGCTGCGGAGGGTTGACCACCAGGTCCATCAGAGCCTGACCAGGAACAGGAGGACACAGACGAACAGACACCAGCTTGGTCAGCTGGGCCTTCACCTCATCGTCCATGTTGATGATCTCCATGTAGCCTCCACGGAAGCCACACCTGAGAGCGAGAGAAAACATTAGGATATAAACCTAGCTCACACAAGAAATATGTGAAACAGAAAATGAAAAAGACAGCAGACACAAAGAACTAGTTGTCAACGTTTTTTTTATGAGGTCTGACAGATTTTACCCATTAGGAAAGTAAAAACACTCACTCTCCCATGTAACACTTCGAGGTGGAGTGGAAAGATACCAGCTCCACTGTGTTTGAGTACTCTTGCCCCATCTCAAACAGCACCTTCTTAAAAGAGTGGAACTGGCAACTGTCAGCATACACATTATCCTGGTACACCTGGCGGATGAATAAAGAATGGCAAATGTCACAGGTGTACAGAACGCAAGAAAGCAGGTAGATGTTAAGGAGAGACGCTATACCTCATCGGCCATGAGGAAGAGACGTTCCTTTGCTGCAAATCGGATGACATCCTCAATGCATTGTCTGCTCTGAACCTGACCTGTGAACAAGAAGGAGGCCATTATGAAGACAGAAAGGGCTGAAATGGTGATTAGGCAGGCAGTTATGTCCATTTGCTGCCATCTAGTGGCTCTTCTTTGAGTAGTGCATGGAATGTGTGGTTATAGCACTAATTAAGGAGGAGGCAAAATGAGGTAACGCCTTATGAGCATTGACTGTATATAAAGATGGAGGACATGAGAGCTCCCCCAAAATGAAGCCAAAACATCTCACATGCCCCCTGGTGGCGGGCTGCATTATAGGTCATAAATCCCACCCCCTCAACGTTATCAGACGGGACATGGTTCAAACTAAAAACTCAAAGTACACGTCAAATACATTTTTTCCAAAGATGGTTTCTGTCATTTTAGGTAGTTCTTACCACGCTGATGTATGTTCAAGTGTTTATTTTACTCAGGAATTGGAGACGTGTTGTCTATCTTTATTTCTGTCAATGCTCATGCGGAAAGGATTTTATTTTAAGTGCTTCATTTTTGGCAGACCTGGTGGACCGACTGGTTTAGGATGTGTACCATATAGCTGGAAGTTCCCCAGTTCAATTGCAGCGTTTACTGTCTCTGTAAACTATCTAAAATTCTATTTAAATGTGTAAACCTTTAAAATTAAGGCCAAATTATCTTTGATTAAATTAGAGATGCATCAGTAAATTGACAAAAACAAAATTTTGACTCAAAGTCCAATTACTAGCTTTTGCTTTAGGCGTCATAACAACTGAAAACCGGTCTCAGGTCCTGTGGTGACAAGTGAGCTATCTCCATGACAACTGTGTTAAGTCCAGCCATTGAGGAAGGCCACAAGATGCAGCTGTAAGCCCGATTAAAGCTGGCAAGTGAACCTTGAGTCAAGATTTCTTTTTTGACAAACTAACGTTTCAAAGGTCAAAAATTAAACATTCATGCTGAACAGCTCAATAATTTGATACTTAAAGGGGAAAGAATGAGGAGCACATACCAGTCCATTAAATACTGCAGATAGACCGGAAACCTAATTTGACATTTTCCCTTTAAGTCTTTTTGTATTCTGGGTTTTTTGGAATGTTTTTCTGTCCCCCTAAACCTGACACAGTTTGATTATCTAGAGTGTGGACTTGAAATGATTTAATCTGTAAAAATACTGACCAATAATAAAAATAAACATTACCGGTGGGGTTTCCAGGGTTGATGATGCACAGGGCTCGGGGGCTGCAGTGGCTCCGGGCCTCATCCAGGGCGCGCTGCAGCTCGCTGATGTCCAGACTCCAGCACTTTTCTTCATTCAGGTAATAGTTGATCTGCACGGCGGCCAGTTCGGCCAGTGCAGCCGAGTACAGCGGGTACTGCGGTATGGAGATCATGACGCCTGTACGAGTCGCACCCTCGCCACACACAAGCAGCTTTAGCATGGTCTAAAAGTGTAGGACGGGGAGGTCAAGACAAAAATGTCAGTTCAACAGTTTTACCAACATACAAGTAGTCACATTTTAGAATTATTTCTAGATGGTAGCTTTGTCTACGTGACACTTTATACACATAAAGTGTGAGTAAAAGGTCAGAAAAGCAAATCGGTGCACTTTAGCTCTGAATTCAAGTTTGGTGCTCTGCATCTATGTTTTGGCATGAAGCCTTCATTAAACATACAGAAATAGAACACGTCATGTAATCAGTTTGATGAGGCCATATGATCCAATTCAGTAGGCTGGGAGTCTCCTCAAGGGGATCGTGCAAGAGATGGGGAACAAGATAGAAAAGAAAAAAAAAATACTACTACAACACATTTTGCTTTAAATTTTCTGTCTCTTCTCAATTCTTTGCCTTCTTCTTGAACAGTTGTAACTTGTCAGGACTCTGACAAAAACTATTTAAAATGAAACACTGTGAAAAGGAAATATCACTCTAAAAATCAGAGAGCTCATTGACAACCTATGACAAGGGATTGCGAGTCGATAATATCTGGCTTTTAAAGGCTCAAGGGCCAAAATGTTTGGGTATCAGTGATCAAATGTAGTACTTCTTTGATTTGTTGATTTCGAATAGATGCTACTATTTGCTATATACTTTTTTTCCCCACAGGCATTTCTTTCTCCTAGTTGCAGCTTTTGTGTGATGCACCCTTTAAAAATAAAACCTCACTGATGAAGGGTTCACTCCAAAATACAACAGTATAACTCAATTCAACGTTGTAAATAAATTTACCGCACATTGATCACTTTTAACCCATTACCACGTGAATTCAGCATTTTACCCCTTATTTCTTTGGAGGGGAAACACGCACACACGCTCAAAAGTACAATAGGGACAAAGTCACTCAACAGATGATTGGTGATTTGTACCATAATGCCATCGCTGGCCCCTGTGGTGAGGTAAATGTTGTCTGGGTCGCAGGGCACACCGCCATCCCTTCGTTCAATGTAGCGGGCCACATCCTGACGCACAGAGTCTATGCCCTGACTGGCACTGTAGGAGCCTGCAGGAGGTTCATGTGGAGACAATACGGGTCGCTTAAAGCTTTAGCACCACCAGAAATCGTACTTCAACACTAAAGGTGATGATTGGTAGATCGGGTTATGTTAAGCTTATGGTGCTTGCACAGAAGACCAATACAGTCATACACACCTATACTGTTCCCTCCACAGGACTGTAGAATGTGGCGTGCTCTACTTTTAGCATCCTCTGGGAATGTGCTGTCATTCAGCAGTTCGGGGTAGGAGCAGAGCGCCAGGACCTTGAAACAAAGGGAGGTGTGAGAGTATGAAGAGTAGAAAAGGACATTGTGAAAAGTCCTGCACAGATTATTGCATTAGACGAGGAAAAAAAAAGATTGACACCAACTTAGTTAAAGAGGAAGAATCAGTTTCATAGACACTGAGAAGTCAGAGGGGAAGTGCTATATTTAGATGAAAATTTGGGGGAAGGGCCTTGGAGCAGACCTGTCGGAAGAAAGTGATTGGCTGCTGGCCCATAGCATGCGCATCACCGATGTTGGCTTTGATGACCTCAGCAAATGGCTTCTTCATTCCCTGCAGAGCAAAAAGCACAACATACAGGACTTTTTGTGTGTAAACACGGAGAGCATTTGTTCACTTTGTAGACAGGAAATAATGTCATTATCTTCTCTGGTATTTACAGCGGCTGCCCATTAACAAACCTGACTCGAATTGTCCAAGAGAATAGGGTTCGTAAAGAACACCTGACTGCACCTAAACACATTTGACACTGCACCTGCACACAGGCTTAGACACATACATAACTTTATCATGAACATTCATGGTGCAACAGACTGAGAGACGAGCTGCTGAGCACACAGCATGATCGTGGTTTACTTTAAAATGCGTCCAGAGACTGGATTATTTTCATGATTAATTGATTTGTTGGTTTATAAAATGTCACATCGTGAAAAATGTCAGTGTTTCCCAAAGCCCAAGATGACGTCCTCAAACGTCCGTCCACAACCCAAAAATATTCCCTTTACTGTCACAGAGGAGTGAAAAAAAAAGAAAAAAAGTTCACATTTAAACTCAGAGAATTTTGACTTTTCTTCTTAAAAATTACTCAAATAGTTGACAACTAATCAATTTTTTTTAATCTCATTGTCAGCACATTTTAAATTAAAACTTTTCTAGTTTCTGATTCTTTTTTGATTTTCTCAGTCATTAATAATACTCGTCTGTGTTCTGAGTTTCAGAAGTGATTTAAATGTACCCTGTGGAGTTTTTGACCACTAGTAGCACTGTGGAGGAATGTTTTTAAGAGTGAGTAAGATTACTAACTTAACAGAGTTAGTATTTTGTGCACAAGGGGCTCTCATTTCTCTTTTTTGTGCCTCCTCCTCTCCTCTCTTCTCTGTCCTCCTGCCTGTGACCCAGAAATCGATCTCTGGGTGCCATCTTCAAGGATCTCTCAATTCTTAAAATGCTTCTCAATGAGAGCTGAGTGAGGAGAAAGGAAACTTGCCTGACAACTATGAGCTATAGAATGCACAGGTGTGTCCTTTGCTGAAGTCTTTTTTAGCACCCATGACATAAAAGAGGTGTGACACACAAACACACACACAGCTTTGATAAAGCAGGGCAGCAGCAGGACTTTAATGGACTTTTCTTTTGTATCAGTTATTTAAGATGATCAAATGCGCAATCAAACTTCCTGCCCTTTACCGTTTGTGTAGCCTCTCGGAAGATGCTGTTCTAACCGCATAATGACATTTCACCATGATGAATTAAAAGTAAAATGTATAAGTTGTCATGCACACTGTTATGGTCATCTGACTGAGGTTAAATACAGTGGTAGGCTATAGGGAAACAATGGACAGAGAATGCAGCTGTGCCACACGTCATATTTGATTGACATCGCTTTAATGATTGAAACGATGGCTCTGAAGCACGGATGTCTCATTTTGTTAAACGGCGTAGCCTCAACTCCTGTCTCCTCGTGACTTCTTCCTTGCCTCCTCCGCTTGCATCTCAGGTGGGAGGGACTAAGATGTGAGAAGAAGAGGAGGCAAGGAAAAGAATCAAGGATGTACAAACTGAGAAATGGGGCATGACTAACTTTTCTCCTGTTCTTCTCACATACACTTGCTCACTGACACTATAAAGTACACACTTTACCGACTGAAATGTTAGTTCATCTATTCTACATAGAATAGGGAAGGTTACACTGCAGCATAGACGGAAACCCTTTAGTAAAAACAAGTGTGTGGTGTATTTGCAACAACCTTGATGCAGATAGTATCTGCAGACATGGGGACAAAGGTACAACCTGTGCAAAGTACTTTATCATACTGATACCATTAACCTTCTGACACATAAACACAGAGACACAAAGGCTTTTAATCTTAGCGTAGACTGTGAAAGAATGGGATGTATAACAGCAAAGCGGCACTAAACGTAAAAAAAACAAAAACATAGTTGGTTGTTAATTAAAGACAAAAAGTATTAATGTACTGTCTTCCAGGCCATTAATTCTCCTGAAAGATAATCTCTTGAGCAGCTGAGACCACTGACCGTGGACAAACAGCAATATGCAGACATGTGCGCACACACACACACACACACACACACTACACACACTACACACACACACACACACGCTGTTAAAGCCAGATGTTTGGAACAACAAGACACTGAAGCCACCAGTGGAACGTCATGCTGACACCCTGCAGAAATCAAAGCAGCATGTTTGTTTGATTCATCTAATCCAGTTCAGCTCTAATTGGTCAAATTTAGAGGCGTCTCTGGGTCTGGACCAATAACGTTATACCAGCCGGGTGAATATTACCCCTGAGGTCAAAAGTACCGCCCACACTAATCTCTGCTCCTGAGAACCAACTGGAGAGGCCTCTGCTTTTTGTTACTGATAAAAAAACAGCCCAGCAAAACAATGCTGAGGTTCTAACAGGAGGTGAAAGTATGCTCTTGTTGTAAAGTTCAGGAAGTTGTTGTTTTTTTTTGTACTTCTTTACAAAGGAAACGTTTCACTGAGGTTAAACAGTGAATGCCCTGGTAAATAACATTGTGACCTAAGCAGTTAACAGTGTACCATAAAGTTCAGATAATAAATGATAAATGATAAGACAATTCACTTTGCAGTCAGGAAGTTGAGGCCAAATGCACTCATGTTCAGATCCATGCATTTTAACTGCAAACTCATCATGGATTCTACAATGGAGAACTTTTAGAGGTTCGCATAATCTGGCAAAATATGTGGAAGGAATTTCTCTATGGTTTGTCCACGTAGCAACTCTCTCAAAAGGTCCCCTTTCACTACAGCTAGCTGCTCATTAGGACGAACAGAGACCACTAGGTAATAACTGCATGTGAAGCCTAGTTGTTGTTAACTGGTTCACAGTAATTTGGCTCAAATTCTGTCTTGTTTATATTCCACTTTTGGAAAAGCTATGGCCCGCTAACACAGCTTTGGTATTAAAGAAAATAACAAGAAACAAGGCTGTATTTGTGCTGTAAATGAAGAGCTAATATCTTGATTAAAAAAAAGAAAAAAAAGGTGCGTAGGAAACTGGAGTAGGCGATCGCAATGTGTGTTCATGTGTGTTTAATTCATGGACAAAAGTGAGAATACCTCTGTGGCCTGTTTCCCAAAGTAATCCAACCCCATCCAAACCGCAGTTTGAAAGGAAGGCGTTCGTAAGAATGAAGAGGAATGGGTTTTTTGATGACAAAAGTTTTAAGAAGCACAGTTGAGTGCTAGATGGGAGGACTGTAGACAATTACTTTGGGCACATATTTTGCTTTCAGGCTTGGTGCTGTACTATTAAAAAGATTGGCAGAGGGACAGAATGCAGTCAGTGAACAAAGACTTTGCAGAGTTTAGTCCCAGAGGGCAATGTCTCTGTGCAGCCTTGGGCTGAAAATCTGACTGTAGATCTGTTTTTTTAAGGATGCAGGATATGTTTTTTTTTTTTTCAACCGACACCACTAACTGAAAAATTACTTGCTTCTCCTGGCCAATACCAATCAGATAACCACTAATTTCACATGTTTGTGTTTCAAAAAGATGAAGTCCATAACTTGTTGTTTCTGCACAGCTAAGGGTAAGAAAGGCAACGATGTAGTGAGAAAAGATGGACGATTTAACATTCCATAGCTCCAATAAGATTGGTTGTGTTAAAACTCCTAGAATTTTTCCCTCCTCTCTGAACCCTTGTGGAACATGTATTGCAAACTACGTGTTGTCTTCCTCTGAAACTGTAAGAAAGATCCACACCGGTGATGACATGTTTGGCTCTCTCGTCTGCACTGCGTGGCTCTACCAAGCTGCAGCGTTTTGACGTCATAAACGCGACTTCTTTGTGTTTATTGGAGGGTCACAAACCATCCTTAAAGATGCTTACTGCCAGTTAAAGTATCAGAGAGTGTAGCTGCTGTGCTTCTTATGAAAGCAATTTGGCTTTGTGTTATCGGCTCTATTTATCGGCTAATAATTTAATTTTTGGTCAATAACATAATATAAACATATATCATTATATAATATGAATGATGAATATTGTGCATCCTTAGTTTTTTTCAGAATACTATCAAATTTGGATATCAAATTGTTTTAAGCATGCGGTGTCAAAATTATCTAAGTATCAATACTTTCGACAACCTTAGTAAGAAGGATGGCAACTCTCTTTATAGGGATCGACTGATATGTTTTTTCAGGGCAGATATTAATTATTAGCAATCGAGGAGACCAATAACCGCTATTTAAAACAGATATACAGTATATTTGCAGTAAAAATAAAAATCTTAGTGGCAAAGTTTAGAATAACCAGTGATGGAAGGTACAGTAACTAAGGGATTTATATTTAAGTACTAAGCCATTTATAATTTAAAATTTTTTGAGGTACTTCCATTTTCTGTTACTTTATACTTCCACACGCAAATATTGTTCTTTTTACTCCACTACATTTATTTGATTACTTCAGTTAATAGTCATTTTGCTGATTCAGATTATTAATACAAAATATGAATAATATATTCACTACTAATCTGAAAAATATTTGTTTATTTTATCGTCAATCTGACAAAAAACAAACAAACAAAAAAACACTGATACTGATAATTGGAAAAATGCTGAATATCAGATCTGATAATTGGCCAGGCTGATAATCGGTCTATCCATTAATCTTTTATTTCTCCTCTGGAAAATGCTCTTTTTGCTTGATGACTGGGTTTACCGGATGAATCCACCTCTGATTTCTTCTTCTTTTTGAACATATCAATTTGAAAACACCTGTTGTTCGGTTGAGAAGAAAATATAGATCCTGTTAAGAGTGGGGGTCAGCTGCGGATAAGCACTGGTCAAAGCAAACAGAACGTAAAAATCGATGGTGCCAGTGAGCCATCTGGTCAAAAAGGTCACTGCCGTCATTAGAGTCCCTGCTGGCCCATGTTGCTGTGTTTTTCACCTGTGCAAGAACCTGTTTGCAAACTCATCTCTTCCTAAGCAAAACACTCAAGAGAGGACATTTTTCATACCAGACTGCACTCGGTACACTAACAGCTGGTTGCCACATCACCCTAAACGGTGCAAGAGGAAGAGATCAAACACAGCTGTTTGAAAAAAAAAAACTGAAAGAGGAAGAGAAATGCACAAATGGTCTGTTGGTATAAAAATCTGTCAATTTATAGAATATCATGTATTAAAAGAGTTGACTTAAAATGCTGGACACAAGAGCCGAGAGCCTAATTTCAAAACTACTACTGAGTGATATCTATACTTTTAGGAGTACCATTCGCTACAAAAATAACAGTCTATACTTGCCTGTTTGAATGAAAGGTAAAATGGTGAACAGATCAGCCAAGTTAGACATTTTGGATACTGAGGACTGCAGGAGGTAAAGTGACAAATATGTGCGACACAGATATTGACAGGGCATAAACTAAATGGACTTTCACCTCTCACTGAGCATTCTTATGAGGAACAGCTAAAGAACTACTAATGGAAAACAAAAAGGGCTAAAAAAAAAAAAAAAAAGGTTAGAAATTAACTTTATGCAACAAATCTGGATCACACTGGTCTGCAAGGTTTCTCACATGATAAAACCCCTCAGGAAATGCTAACTAGATAGTGGACTTTCGTAAAAAAAAAAAAAAGGTGTGTATGCAAGTGACCACACGTTAATGCTTAGATGGTCATAGTGAGAACATAACCAGGAATGGAAACCTGCTTATCTGTAGCGGTCTAATGAAAGACACCACTGTGTTCATGCAGTACAGTACAACTATAGGCTACCATGTGTCATATAGGGAACAAAAACGTTTAAATTTCAGAGACTGAAGAGTAAAAACGTATATAATGGTAAAGTCCTGACTAATATAAACACCAAGTATTTAGTCTTCTATTTCAAATAAGGTAGGCCTATAGTGAGATTAGATCTCATCGTTTCATTGTTAGGTGGAGTAATGCATTCCTTCTTAAATGAAAATATGCTGGGCATACTGGTCGGTACGCAGCATTTTGGCACCGTGACTATGAAGTCCTAGGCTAATGAAATGAAAAACAAACATAATTTCGCATGCACAGAAGGGAAGTGGGGTGAAAAGCATGTATAGCCTACAGACAGTATGGGCAGAGATCAGACGGCCTGTTGTACAAACCTCAGAGAGCTCCCTCTCCAGCTCCACAGCCCGCTGCACGATGGGCCCCCGCACCGCGTACTCCACCTTCTTCACCGTGGGGTTCATGGTGTCTATGGTCAACACCTTGGCCCGGGCCGACACTCCATTCTCGGTCATTTTCTCTTTGAGGAGCCCGCGCCGCGCCGCACTCAGACTCGATAAAGCTCTGCCGGGAGAGGACAGAGGGGGAGAGGTCAGTGAACGGACCCCTGGACCTTCGCCGGGCCCCTGCGCTCCGCCGCAACCGGCGAACAACTCGTTTCGCCCTCGGCTTAAAAGCCGGACGTTTCTGGGTGATAGCAGCTGCGTCCGCGCGGCTGACATGGTGCACCGTCTTTCAGCAAGTCGAGTAACTTCTAAAGCCTCTGCGGTGCAAAGGGAACCGGTTGCTTCACTCGACAGGAGTGAAATGAAAGTTGTATAAGGGAAGGCACCACGCTCCTAAAAATACTGCCCAACCTTTGAACCGTTCAGAGATGGCAGGGCTAATGGGGCTTCGACAAAACTGTGATCAAATCCTGGGGTGTTTCTTCAGGACCTGGTTGCATTCAGATACTCGAAGCTTTTCACGCTGACTTTTCGGGGTTTTTATTCAATGAACACATGGCAACAGTGCAACTATCCCACCCCTTTGTGTGGCTTTATGTCGACCGTTATCCTACCCCGTTATTCTACGCACCGTGAGGTTCGGTTCTTCGGGTACTGGGCCGCTGACGTGGCTCAAAAGGGATAGAACTTGCGGACCGGGTGCAGCTTCCAACTTTGTCCGGAGGTCTCTGCACCTCTGTCTGTTTCAAGTGCTCCATGCGGTTTGGGAGGAGACTTTCAATTCATTACTTGGTGAACACAATACTTATGAATGCTCCTCCTATCTCGACTGGAGACCACTGAAGTCCTCCATCAGCTGAGGTGGTTTAATGCAAATTCCACTGGTAAAATATGTCCATAAATTTGTGCAATTAGAATATTTTTATTAAAGTGCTAGTACCACCCGTGGCTTCAATGAAAAAAAAAGAGAATATTTCTATTGGCATGTAGTCAATGTTTTGTGTCTCTGTTGCTCAGCAGTGTGTGTAGTCCCTTGATGGTAGGTGTAGAAAGAACAGGATCGTACCAAATTACACTGGTTCAAATTTTCCATTTAAACTGGGGAGATCCTGTGTGTAAATGTCCTTTATCTCAGACAGGACCTCCTCCCTCTCAGGAGCGTATATACACAAAATGAGCATAAAAAAGCAGAGCATCTGTGATTAGAAACAGCATACTGGGATGATACTGATCCTCAGTTTGGCTTTCAGTAAAACTCTGTGCCTTCACACATTAAAAGTTCCTTGTGCAGTTATAAACAACACAAAATACTGCAATTTTCATTCATGTGTGTATCAATAGTCACTGCCACCACCAGTATTATAGCATTATGTGCTGCAGAATATATTCATATAAGTATGGATTATAGAACAGAATTCCTGACCGATGCTTTTAGTTTGGTCATTTCTTAAAGTTCAATACACATATTCTCCATAGTGTCCACCGTCTGTGCCTCATTCCTGTCAAGAAAATGTGTGAGGGATGAATCAGCGAGCAGTTAAAAATTAAAACACTACTATATTATCCAACTTCCTTCTGCACAGTCAGTAAGTTTTGCAATGAGACATTCCACAGAGCACAAACACTATTGTTATTACATTAGCAGATGGAAACATGTGAATAAACCACTCAGTACTACAAAGACCCACAGAAAAAAACAAAAAACAAACTATATTTGGGATTAAAACAAGGGCAAACAAATAATTTCATCATGCTTGAAGCCAAATGATTCAAGGTGTCAGAACAGCAAACAGCAGGCACTTATTTATCCCAGTTTTCACATGATTCTCTAACACAGAGCTCTACAATGTGCAGCTGTCACGTTAGAAATAAATCGGCACGTATATGATTGCATTTATTGGTGAAATAAATACATTGCAAATTTACACGATCAGGAACTTTCTGGCGACATTTCTCTCTTGCTTTTCTTGTGGTAACAGTGCTGCTTTTGCCGTAATGTGTTTTTTGATATTCGTCATAGCTCTCCATTACAACAACCTGTTCCTCTTGACTGAAGTAGGTGGCACATGATTGGTTCATTTCATGCGGAAGAAGAGTCAAATGATGCACGAAATGCACACAGAGCCTGAAGCAGAAAAACCTGAGTTAACAAAGAATGTTGATAACCACGCTCGTGACACTCATCATCTCCAACTGAGCTTCAGGGTTTGTCGAGCCAGCTCCCACAAAGTAAGCTTGGCTACATTGAACTTGCTTCGTAGCATACCCATCAGTTCTCTTTGGTATGACATTTTCTATTGATTTCATATTTTAATCAGGATTAAATTCTTCAGTAAAAAAAAAAACTGGTACAAGTGTTAACAGTGATATAATTTTATACTGTACACCAATTAACAGAGGTCTGTTAATCTGTCTTTACAAAAGATGGACAGATGGAAGCTTATTTTTAGGCTTCAAAAGAAATCAAAACATCAGCAGCTAATTCATATCACAGGTGAATAGCAATTTACCTGTAAATTGATTCATATATTATGAAGTCAAAGACAGTGGCTTTACTAAAAATTAAGATGTTGTTACAAAAACTGTTCAGTTAAAACCCTGTGGCTGTAAGTATATCAGAGAGAGTCTTTGAGGCCACTGTGCGCAGCGCAAAGGTGGGCACTGACAGCGGGATGAGCAGGAATAGCTGGTGCTGTGGTGTCTGAAGTCCATAGCTTTTGCACTCTTCTGTAACTAGGTAGCACTGTAGTGGCTGGTGGGAGAATCCAAGGACAAAGTCTTCAGTGTTGCCTCTCTGAGCCCTATCCTCTGTGGAGACACACAATATCTCCTCCTGGGTGAAGTAGTGTGTTATGCTGAAGATGTAGAAGAGCTTCAGTAGCTCCCAGCAGCGGGCCTTGGAGGGTAATGGAGGGTCACCAAGCAAATGATTAGTCTGCACACAGGAGACGGATCGGCGTGTTTCACGGTTGATGAGAAGAAGTGCCAGCACATCTGGGCGCAGGGATACAGACCCTGGCAAGCAGCGCTCTCCAACAGCCAGGCAGTCTCTCAGAGTCTCCACTAGGGGTGTCCAGAAACGAACCACCAGCCCACTCTCAGCTCTGTGCAGGGAAGGAGTTGGGCCGCACAGCACGCACACATCTGCCCCAGGGAGCAGCTGGAAGCGGAGCAGACGATGGGCCACGGTGGGGCTGCCCTGAGGAAGGAAAACTGGGTAGTCACAAGAGGCTGATCCAGAGGCCGAGAGGGACCGAATCAAAGCAGAGAGCAGCACAACTTCCTGCGGTGCCAGGCGCCACCACTTTTCAGTTGCAGCAGCAATCCGCCCATGGACGATGAGGCAGCCAAATTCACTGTCTACAGACTGGGCAAAGCCATCCACAGCCTCTTGAAGAAGAGTGGGGTTAGGGGGCAGAAGTGAATCAGCGCAGTGTGTCAAGTTACCCAGGATGCCCTCTTGCCTCTCCTCCAACAGCTGATCAATGAGGCCGAAGCAGGACCGCAAGTCCTTCTTCAGTCTCTCAACATTCCTGACATTGGCCAGCTCATCCTGCCCCAACACCAGCACCATACAGTTCCACACATTCTCCAGGAGGCGTTGTAAATGGACCTCCTCCTTTTTGCTGCTGCCTGCACCACCTTGGCCACCTCCGGTCACAGCGATGAGCATCACACTGTCCTGGAAAACTCTCCATACCACTTTTCCCCCGCCTTCAGTCGCACAGCAGGACAACACTACGCCCTGACCACCCCCGAACATGTGAACACCATTCAGGGAGCCGATGACAGAGAAGGGCAGCTGTCTGGGGGCACCTCTTGTGAAAAGAGGAACCCCACTGCTGGCTGTGAGGCAAAGGAGCTGTGTTGACCCATCCTGGACCATCATCATGGGGTTAAGTTAGCTGTGGTTCAACTGTATGGGCAGTCAAGACTATTTTTTTTCAGTTACAGTTAGCCAGTCAGCTAACAGTCCTCATTGAACCGATTGTATAATGATAATAATTAAAAAACTAAACAGCAACTAGTTATAATTGGTTCTAGCGTTACATCAGTGATAGTGAGTACCTTGGTGAGCCGTTAGCATCACGTTAGCCTTTAAACAATTTTCCTGCAAATAGCTAAACTGGGTAGGATAAACAAAGACGAGACAAAAAAGTATCATGCAGCAAGCCTAACCTACCTATCATGGCTGGACTTGACGTATGTCTTCGCGTTTAAGTTAGCTAAATATATTCAACATGCTAGGTTAACAAAAGAAGTTACCGTCGTTTCCACAGTAACGCTGTCCCATGATTCATTCTTCAAACTAGCGAGGGCGCTTTCATTCGGCTGGTCGGGTTGCAGTTCTGATTTCCGAGCTCCCTTACAACCGCTGAAGGAGCGGGACAAGAAGACCGACCTGGGTTCAGTCCCTGGAGTTCCAGGAAGTGTTCACGTCGACGTGACAGCCTTTAGTTCACTTCTCGCGAGAGTTGAACCAAATGCTTTCTGATGGTCTTGGGCACACTCGGGGGTTGCGCTGCGAGCCTGCGGGTCTTAATATGATGACTAGCTAAGATGCTGTTACTAGTAGTTTGATTATTGTTTAATGGCCGATTGCCCCTTCTGTGTACTGCCAGCTACATATGCATTGCTATAACCAATAAGTAAATAGGTAGTTTGATTTGACTACGATTAATGAAGGGAAGTAATCAAGTACATTTATGTAATAAAAACGACTGTACTTTAAACTTTCAAGTACCTGCGCTCTATTAGTATTTCTACTTTATACTTCTTTAAATTCTGAGTTTAAAGAAGCCTATGTTTAATATTAAATGAATGACTCAATCATATGAATATACAATTAAAATAGGCCTAATCATGACCTTTTGAAGTCTTTTCAATTGTCATTTATTGACACCTATAGTCACATAATTATTTAATGTCACCTTTAACCCCTATCACTTATACTTGTACTTTTTCTTTAGCTGTTAATACTTTAGAACACAATACTTACTTGTAAATGAGTATATTTTACATTGTGGTATTTCTGCTTTGACAAGAAAAATCAGAAATACTTGACATTTGGTCGGTACCAATTTGCATAATACTTGTTTTTCTAATAATTATTACACTGGCTGGCAATGGATTACAAACTGATTAGCTGGGTCCAAAAACAGTTCTTGATGGCATGTTTTTTAAATCTCTTTTTAAAATAAAAGTTCAAATGCAACTAGTCAGAGTTAACCTCTTCATTTCTTCTATTTCATGATCTAAACACCAGCTGCTTCTATTATTATCTCTAGAATACATTAAAATACTTCTGGGAGCACTGTGTCAGCTGGCTTTCACAACCAGTTATGTCGGTCAAATCATTTAGTGTCATACCTTGAGTAGCAAGAAAAGGAAAACACCAATCAATAAAACATTGGAATAGTAAATAATGTTTTTTATTCATTAAATACAAAAAAGTCCAGAACAATGATGACTAAAATAGAATAGAAAAGGCACAAATATTTACTTGAAAAACATACTGTGCCATGAAAAATAAACCTGTCTCCTTTCTTCTACTGTGGCTGAAAATAGATGGGTCATCTTCCTGACATGATTCCAATGTGTTCTACACTCAAGAGATCCCGTGGCAGTATAATGGCTTGGCATGAGGAGCAGTGCTGAGGTCAACTTTTCCCTGTAGCATCAAAATGAAGGCCTGCAGAACAAGAAAGTACCACCAGAGACACGAAAAGTAAATAAATCAGACTGAGGATTTGATTTGAATGAGCTGAAATGGGTTTGTTTTCGTAAAGAAATTTTATAGGTTTCAACTTTCTTTAGGATGAGGTGAGTAAACAATAGTTTTGACCTTTTACAGTCCAAATATATTTGTACAAATAGAGATGGATTACAATTTCTCAACAGTATAGTAAAGGAGAAAATCTTGGTGTGGCAAATGTAAAAAAAACCCAAAACTTAATTATTTTAAAATTGTGCTCAATTATTACAGATAATCTCAAATAATCCTATTAATTCATGAATTGTAGTTTATGGCCTTATTGTACTCTAATTTAATCTGTAATCTACATCTGCATATATTATATATATCGTACCACCATATTACCATTCATATTGTTCGCAAAATATAGCAACTAACAGCTAACTTAAGTGTTTTTTAGTATTTTTAGGAGAAAATATTACAATTAAAAGGCTTTCATGATAATGAATGGGTTGCATTTCACTGAAAACACAAAACTTTAAAGGAGGTACAGAAGTAGAAATAAAATATTCAAAATACTTAGCAGCTACACTTCAGACCCAAAACTTTTCAGAAATCACACCAATTTCTTGAGCTGTATGTACCGGACGCATGAGTGTGTCACCAGGGTGGCGAACTGACCAATGAATACAGTGGTTTCACAAGAAAGAGCAGACTTTCTGCGGCCTGAAAGGGTTGGTGCTGGAGGACACACCGGTGAGCAGAGGGTCCTGCAAAGCATTCTGCATGCAAAACTGTTGAAGGTCTGCTGCTGCCTGGGAGACCTGGTGACAAAAGGGGAACCAAAGTGTAAACCAAGATATGGGGTTATCTAGACAGGTTAAAGGGGCACTCCCATCGATTATACAGAGTACTCAATCAGCAAAAACAGTTGTATAATGTCTATTGTAGCTCTCAGGGAAGCTTTTCAAAATTTGGGTACTGAATTGCATTGTGAAATTGTAGGATCCAGACTTTTTCCAAGTGTGACCGATACTAGAGAAGAAAAATCAGCATCTTTTGGACTCTGCTGCTTCAAATTTACCAACTTTTTTGAAAATATTTTGCTTGCAAGTGCCCTAGTTTTGTGGAAATACTGATATTAAAACTCTGGAATACTTTAATGTCTATCTTCATTTAAAATGACCTTATGAGGAAATAAGATACATTGTGTTTTGCTTGATACTTCCCAAAAGCAGTATACTGCAGAATGTACTGCTGCTATAAGGATTTCTGGAGTACACCAACATTACTTTACTGCTTAAATCTTATCACTCGTTTCATTGAATCTAGCTCGTCATTGAGTTCTGTTGTCTTGTTGATAGATTGATCTCATAGATAGATTGATGTCTGTTTCAGACGTATTTAAATACTTCCCCTTCGGTTCAAGCAACGCCCTGCTATGTCTGTTAACTAGCGGCTAACCAGCGCTGCTAGCGTCTGGCACAAGCTAGCCGCGTTAGCAGATCGGGGTAACGGTTGAGATTTCCCACCAGAAACACAGAAAACACATGAATTACCTTCACTCTGTTTATGCTCGCTTCGAACCGGAGCTGCTTTACGACTTTCTTCATGGCTATAATATTAGAGGAACCCGACATTTTTGATGTGTTTTTGTGAAAAAATACACGCCGAACAGCGGGTGGGTCTCGGGGCTGGATGCTGGCTAAGACAAAAGCAAAGATGATGACATCCGGATTCCGGTCTTTCACACTTGTGGCTGCAACTCCCATGTAAACACACTAGAAGGCGCAGTATTAAAGACAGAATATAACGGTTTTAATTAAAATATCTTTATTGTACTGTGCCACCAGCAGAGCAGATCATTGTCAATATATGCTTGTTAAAATTATATTTCTAGAATATGTAAACATTTAAAAAAGTTTAATCCAAATCTTGAAAAAAAAAAGATTTCTAACTCCAATATGTTCAGATCATTACTTGATATACTCCTTTGAATATAGCTTAAAATCTGATTTGTCAGTGTTGATTTGTTTGAAATGAAAAGAAATGAACAATGTCAGAATAAATAAAGTGCTTTCTTGTTTGATCAGCTTTGGTGAAAGACCTGTGCATTCCCATAACAAAGCATCATAATGCTGCCAAAAAATGTAGAGGTCATCAGTGGTGATGGAATTCAGCCATGAATTGTTGCTTACATCTACTGCGAAATCACACATACACACACGCACACAGGCACTGGAGTTCTTCAAGTGAGGCTGTTCTCATCTTCACCCAGTGAGAAGATACTCAAGTCTCCGCATCGAACTCTGTTTTTCGACTTGAAACGAGTATCATCTTCAATGGTGCTGGACTCTTGCCAACATCCTCGATTTGAATGTCTGGGGGAACTGATTAGAAAAAAAAAAAAAAAAAAGTATTAATCGTTTTAACACACTAACAGGAACTGGGTCTGATCCTCGTTCCTATACAGGTACCCAATACATTTGTGGTACTTTTGAGGTTACAGTTTCATATCCTACACTGGCTTAAAGCATTCCCAGTAAAATAATGCTGCATTAATTAAGTCCCAGCATTGCAAACATTTCACTATATACAGGTAATAGCAATTAACTGACTGAATAATACCTGCCGTCTGGTATCAGCCGGAGTGTCCGGTAAAGTTCGCTTGTGGATGGCACAGTAGCACTTTGTGAAGGTTTAGGGGTGGAGAAAGTAGCATAGTTTGAGGATTTGGCCAGTTTAGCGTTCGTGGAAGACGCCCTCATCTCTGGCTCACTTCCTGAAATGCAGGGGATAGTCAAAGTCAATGAAAAAAATTTTTGTAATGTCACTTGCCCTTTTTTTAAAAAAGCGTGTACCCACTTCAGATGGGGTGCGCACTAATGCTTTTAGCAAGCAGCTACTGTGAAGATTTAAGCTTAAAAAAAAAGGTTGTACATAACAGCTTTTTAAATACATTTGGGATCTCTGGGCTTCCAGAGATTTGGATTATGCCGGATGAGCTGTATGGAGCCATTTTATGCATTTTTTTTTTTAACATCTTAAAACAAGTCCCCAAACTTCATCAGTTGTTGAGGAGAATGCTGCAACACTGTATTGCTGTGAAGCTCCAGAAATATTTTGTGGACTAAGAAATCAGGCAAATCAGGCGAAAGGCCTGATTTGCCATCAGCTTGGGGGTTAAGTAGATAAGGACTGAATCTTTATTTTGAGGTGAACTGTTCCTTTAAAAGAAAACTACTAGCTTTATTAAGGTTTTTTTATATGTCATCATAAGCGTTCTTTATTCATCAGGATGTGATTAAACGTATCTTTTCCCTGATGTTTAAGCACTGTAGTTTTCTGACAAATCCTAATTTATGTTGTCATCATTTCAGGCCTAATTTTTTTCCACAATTCATACTCACTACCTGTTACAAAAGAAAATACCCTGTTTTTTGCAAGGAAAATATTTAACAATTTAGAGGTCAAACTTACTAATTGATAAGGCACTTTGTCCATCAGACGAAGAACACCTTCTACGGTCTGTAAAGGGAGTCATGTTCAAAAATTGGTTCTTGAGCCAAGCAGCACGGTCCTCCTGAAAGGCTTTTTTCTGTGGAATGCAAAAAGATTCAAAGGAAATAGCAATGCAATTACAACACCCATAATATATGTTGAATAAAAAATGTGGTACTAAAAAAAAGGCTTGAGTACTTCTCGTCCCAGGCGAATAGCAGCCTCTGTGAAGTTCTTTCTCTCCCTCTCGAAGTTTCTCTTCTGTTCCTCAAAAAGCCTCCATTCCTCTTTGAGGCGCTCCTTTTCCTCCAGTGTGTAGCAGTCATGAAGAAGAGCTTCCGTCTCGTCGTCAAATGATGTGTTGAGTTGTTGCTGCAGAGGCAGAAACTATCACTTTAGACCAAATTACTCTTTAGAATTTTAAACTGACATTTGCTAATCGTAACAGACAAGCGCTTATTCATCTGAACTGCAATTTCATCCAAGAATTTGAAGAAATCTCTTAAATCGGTATAAAAAACAAAACAAAACTCAAATGCAGACCTGCTAAACCTCTCCTCTCTGACAAACAAGCAGAAACTGACCTGGAGGAGCTGTTGCTGTGCACGAATGAACTCTTTACACTGCTGCACTTCACGCCTCATCTGTTCCATCTCGTCCTCGTGGGTCTCCCTTGGTATCACATCTCTATTGGCCTCCAGCTGATTCTGCACTTTGGAGGCTTGGCAAACAAATACAGCAACAGTCAATCTAAATTTCCTTGCAGGCATACTGTACTTCTGTGAACGCTCGAGCGAAGAGGTATGCACTTTTTAATGACCTCACATTTAAGTTGTCTCAAAGAAAAAGTTTCACAGAACAAAACGTTTAATGTATAAAAATCTAGCTCCACTAGAGCTTCAGTTGCTTTTGCAGTATATTTAAGGGTATGTGACAGTGCTGCATGTACCTTGGCTGTCTAACTTCTCCATGTGGTTTCTCAGTTTCCTCCACTGCTGGCGGATGCTGTTGGTGAGCTGCTCCCGAGCATGCTCACATGACTGGTCCAGAGTTTCCCTGCTACAGTCACCCGGCTTCTCCTCTCCATCCGAATCAGCCTGAGCAAAGCAGAAGCAAACGGTGTAAATTTTCTCACATGAAAGCTCTTTTCAACATGCTCATGTTGATGTGTACAAACTACTTTTTTGGATCAAAATTCTCTGGTGTCTCCCTAACCATGCTAAAACAGGGCTGACACCTAGGCCTAAAAGGCTTCTTGAAATTATACAAATACCTGCTTCTGACTGTCATCTGCAGTGGCTCCTCTGGTAGAGGGCTGGCGTGGACTCAGGATGTGAATCATCTCCTTCTTCATCTGCTGGAGGACTTTCTTAAGCTCAGCGTTCTCCAGCATCAACGACCTCTGACTCGCCTCGTAGTCACTGAGCAAGGACTTGTACATCTCACCTTCGTGGCTGCAGAGAGCAATTTACAAACACTGTACGGTTATCCGATTGGTGACGGCACATTCGACAAATGCGGTTAACAAGTGACAGGATGGCCTTCATGATACCTGGCTGTCGCTTTTGCGGTTTTCCAGTGGCTCCTTTTTCCATCTGCCCGTCCCAAGCAATTCAATACATCAATGGCTAGTTGAAAAAAAGAGGCAAAAGTTTAATTATTTTCTTCTGAAATCCCACAATCCCAAAATAATGAGAATTTTTGACTAGCATGTTTACCTAGTTTCTTATCCTTTCTGTCGACCAGTAGCTGGCTGAGGCGTTCCTTGAGCTTTGCAGCTTCTCTCTCTTTTCTCTTGGCATCATGACTGTACTGAGAGGCCCGGCTGGCAATGATACTCTGGAGCTTCTGAACCTTTCCCGGAAGACAGAGTCATGACTTTTGCAGGCTTACGCATACTTGCACATTTTGTAAAATCAAAAACATGTGTCGCTCATTATAAGATAAAAATGATACCTCATCTTTTTCTGTTTTTAAGCAGCTCTGCAAAGTCTTAATTTTGAGTTGCAGCTGCCTCTCTGTCTCATGTAGACCAGATTTCTCCCTTATGGACAGTTCCAACTGATCCTGGATTGAAAATACACATATCTCTCATTATGAGCAGCATTACATGGCAGTGTTTTGCAATAGGAATCAGTTCTTGGTTAAAGCTACAAGAGTGGAAAAGGTCTAGTATACTAAAGTACCCTTTGCACTGCTCCCCTCTCCACGTTTCTTACTGTGATGCAAATAACCTCGCCTTCATATGCTAGTTAGATAGCAACGGTATGTTTAGCGTAGCAAGCAGACAACAGTTGAGACAAGTGAACATAACCATCATTGTATTATTCAAAATGATAGAAAGTAGTGAACTGTACCAGCATGTTTGCCTTTGTAGTTTAGTATTAATATTCATTTCTTTTTTGTAGGAAAGGAACGAGGAAATGTATTGTATACGGAATTGAATATTTATTAACTGCCCTTTAGTGGTCAACAATCTATTACTGCACCTTACAGACACAGTTTGTGGGTACTCGGGAGTTGGATCCAGTGATACGTGCCTTGAGTCTGGAATTGTTCGTCTGCATGTGTTCCAACGAGCTGGATTTCTTCAGATGTTCTTTCTCGAGCTCCTCTAAAGTGCACATGTTGCGCCGGTGAATCTGGAGCAGCTCATACATGACATTCAGAGCTGCCACCGTGTTCAGGCCGGCTCTCCCTGGTGAGCTGCCCTCGATACATGGGGAGGAGAAGCCCAGAGAGGCGAGCTCCTGTGAAATACAGAAATTAAAAACGTCAAGTGCAAATTATTTATTGCAATAATTAGCATTCAACATGGGGACATTTCTCAAATTTTACCGTCACATCTAATGTGAAGGCTGCAACGAGATTTATGCATTATATCTTTATAAACGCAAGATACTACGTACCTGATTGATGTATGAAATGCATTGAGGAATATTATCCTCAGTGCAAAAGGCACTAATCACGCTGTAGGAGCTCTTGGACAAGGGCAAAGAGGAGTACATTGACACAAGGTTGTTCTGTCTCGAGGGAGACATTGTCACATGCGATATGCTGGAGATCTCATAGTTTCCTAAAACAGACAACAGAGAGAGGGAAATGATGGCACATTGTAGGCACATTACATCTACTGTAGGTACTCCTACTGAGAGGCTTGAATTAGGTTGCTGCTCTGAAATGAGAACAAAAATATGGGTCACCTCTGGCAGATTCCAAAAAAAGCATAGCTGTTGAGCCTTTCTATTCTTGACATACTCTACCACATGCACCCATTAGTAGAGAAATTTACCCGTAGATGTCCCTATTGGCACAGTTGTCCACCACTCTCCCATATCACCGACACATTAGGACACGAGGATGCAAGGTCATGAGTTATCAACCCAGGAGGTGGATTAGCAGTCAGGCGTTGGATCAGAAGCTTCCACGGGAACTGAGCCCTGCAATGAAGCATCAAGCCATGAGATGGACCAGCAACAGATAATCTGGGCTGCTGCTTCACCCACACAGGATTAAACTGTCTGATGTGTGCCAGTGGGGGTTACATAGATTGGGGTTTAAAAGGGCCATCCTATTGGCTACTGGCAACTAAATCGCAGAGTAGTACGATGATCTCACTCTAAAGGCAAAAGATTTATACACACAAAATGAGACAACTCCATTACAGAGAGGCTAAATCCGAGTGTGCGTGTGTGTATTTTTTGACTTTTGTGCCTTCAGGACAATATTGTCATCCTGACAGCGCTCTGGTGAAACAAGCTGAACCAGATAGCTTCACTTGCTACACCCACAACTTTATGGTGTAATGAAATGTCCCAACTTGTGTTCCGTCAAGCACATTATGTTGACGTACAAAAAACGGGAAAACGCCGCAGCCGTGTTCAGTAGTGCAACAGTAAACGCATGCATGTAGGTGAAGACATAGTGCACCCCAGCAATTCTCTCCAATGTGCTTATCTAAAAACCAGGAAACACACACAACGTTTATCTGAAGTCACACTGAGGCGGAGACAAGTCAAGTGTGCTTCGGTTTAATGGCATCAGTTAAAGATGTCGTCATAAGTTAGCTAGGTGTACGTTACAAAGCAGTGTTTGCAAAGTTAGCTAACGCTAGCTAGTTCGCTAAACACCTGTTAGCCAGAGCCGCATTTCTCATTACCGTTACACGGTTATAGCTTAGTTAACTTAAATAATTCGTCAAGCTTTAAGTTATGTTAGGTGGTTAAGTTAATACACTTCAGCTAGGTAACTTAGTCTAATATTCATGATTTGTCAGACGAGTTTGTTGCAAACAAAGACGTTATATCGGAGTTTACAAACAATGTTAGTTCACACTGTTTGCTAACCTGGATAGTAGCTTTATGCTAAGTTAAACATACTCACGGGCACAGTGGGAAACGGGTCAACTCAATCCGATGAATGGCAAGTTCTATGATGTTGACAAGACTAACAAAATGCTCCTTCGTCGAAAACACCAGAGACTGCCTTGCCGAGTTCAGCTGTCACCTCGTCGCCAGCAAAAACAAAGCAAAAACCTCAACTATTATTAATCTGAACGCAGTCGAGCAGAGATGTCCCGAAGGCAGGTAGGCTCAGGCAGCTGATTGTTTTTTTTGAAGTCCTACTCCTCCGTTAGCTTTAAAGCAAACGTCCTTCTTATTGGAGGCAGCGTTGTCAAGCAAGCAGTATCTGAGCCGTGCATTGGATGTGAACACGGACAGCGGACGATTATGCAAATGAGAAATGCTGTCAGGTGTCACAAAGCACTGCAGCGGTGCCCCTGTGGTAGCAAGAGGTAAGTGTCACCTCTGGAGTTGCAATATAAACAACATATATTTTACTGGTTATTATTGGAGCATGATATGGTAAAAATAAATGTCCCATACATACATTGTACCTTTTAGACACAATGATTTGATTTGATTTTTTCGTAATTGTCAGTGAATATATGTTTAGCTGAAGACAAATATAGTGTATTAGAATAAAATATAGAACATAATTAGAATAATTTTTTTTTTAAAAAGAAGAAAATTCTTTTGGTCCAAAGTGCAAAAAAATACACAGAAGAAGTACAAATATACAAAACAAAAGCATTGACACAATCCATATAATTCACCTGTCAATGTATTTACATACAGAAAATATGTACAGTGCAATAAGATACTAGAAATTACAATGAACTTCACTGTAATCGTGTGGCTTTTTTCATTTACAATACATTCATGCCAGGCTAAGTTGATCTCTGACAAATCTTTTCATCACTTTTGAATGATTTGCCGAACTGAGGAGGAACTGATGATTAGTGCAAACTGAAATATATAACTAACTCATCTGAGCGGAGAACGTTTTGCATTTCACGTCTGTAGTGTTCAAGAAGTCAAGTAAAAAAACACAAGAAATTGTACTTGAGTAAGAAGATATTTTAACATTCTCATCACACATTGGTAGAATCAAAAAACACATGCAAACAGCCCAGACTCTTTGTGGCCTCATAATATGCCAACTCTTCATCCAAAGCAGCAGCATGGAGAGAGGCAGCAGGAAGCTGGTTCTCCATCAGTCTGGTATCTTCCAGAATCAGGCTGGTCCCTGCACTCTGCTATGAAGGCCTGCAGCTGGGACACTGGCACCTTGTCTTGCTGGTGATGCTGGAAAAGAACCAGTGTATAGTATGAGGCTACTCGCAGATAATTAAAAAAAAAAAAAACAACCCAAAAAACGATGGTGACCTGAATAATTTCTCTCCACAGCAAGATCTAAGAATATTTGAATGCAGATATATTGGGCTGACCTTGATGGTCTCATAGGTGTCAGTAATGAGAGCGATAAACAGGCTGAGCACCATGTAGATGAAGAGGGAGATGAAGGAGTAGAGGTAAAGTCTGCTGAACAGCCACACCATGTAGCTCTTGTCTCTCATCTTCAGGAAGGTGGCGTACATGTCGTCCCCGTTGATGAGAGAGAAGAGGCACTCAGTCACTTTGTCGAGTGTTCGGAACTGGGAAAAAAAAAATGTTTTCATACTTCAGTGTCACCAGAACAGAACTCCTTTGTGCTTGGTAGGCTTTTTTAGGACACACGGACACTTGGAATAGATCATGATTAGAATTTCCATACCTTGTCATGATAAGGCCCAAGGACAATCCAACCACAGAAACAGTAACCCAGGTAGATCATCGCCGCACAGCAGCAGAATCGAATCACATTTGGGAATGCTGCCCTCAGGGTTAAGATTAATATCTAGAAAAGAATAAAGGTTTTCAAGATGTGCATTTAGCTATTTTAACATGTTGGCTCATGCATTATGCAGAACTAAAAGCAGTGTCGAGCTCTCACATTGTACTTCTTGAAGAAACCAAGGTAACGAATCACGCCGACCCAGACGAGCATTGTGGCTGTTCCCAGCAAGATACTGCAGACATCATAGTTTGTCAGGTACTGCAAGAGGAAATTAGATAACTATTATAGTTCATTTTCATACATCATGCTCCAGAGATAAGATGTACAGGTTTTCCTGTACCCTTTACCCTCAGCCCAGCAGTGAATAATCTAGCCAATAAAGCTCAATGAGAAACAAACCTTTGTTTGTATTCCAATTTTGAGCGCGGACCCGGTGATGGTCAGCGTGTCACTCACAATGATGAGGATGTACCAGCCATTCACAAACTCCATGCGGTCTGACCAAGTCACATTTTTATTGAAGTAGGCATGGAAGAATATGTTGAACTCCTGCGCGAGAGAAACGCGTATTGCAAAACACATCAATTAAACAAAGCAAAATATGTTCCTACATGTTTTCCACATGAAATTAACGCACATTTTTACTTAAAACGGCTCCCAGCCATCCAATGCAACTCCCTAAAAAACATTTGATTGTACAAAGAAAGAAAGAAATTGCCAAAATGAATTAGATTATTTTGAGTATTTGGTGACATATTTTCTGTCATTTCTTTTTGAAACAAAAACAGATTCAAATAAAAGTACTACAATTTAAATATATTAAATCTAAAAATAGTGGAAAGTCTATAAAATACCCATTTTGTATGTTTTTAACTGCATAATGTGAACTGATAAGCCCCACAAATTCCCATAAAAAACACAGAGCACCGGATGTGTCCTATAGTCCTGCATCTGATGGTGGTTTGCATCTTATGTTTTGCGCTAATTAACACATTCATTACTGAATGAATGACCTGAGGGCTCAAGTGCAATAGTAGCCTAATGTACCAAAATCCTGCACATCATCAGTGGTAGTAAGTGTAGTAATCTATTTACTTGTTTTCAGGCCTGCCCACAGAAATGGATGGACCCCTGAAAAGGTCCAGTGAATGGGCCCTCCCTAAATCTGCTTTATTCATATGAAGACACGAGAGTGCTCTCTCTCCTACATGGACACATGCAGAACGTCTTTGCTATTATTTTTTATTATGAAATCTACTTTTTAAGCAAAAATAAATAAAATGTTTATTTTTTGTTTCAATAGATAATGGTGAGTATTTTGGTTCAAAATAAAAATTGGTTATTTTTTACTTATATTATGATGAACATGACTATTGCTGGCCTTCATGGGCCCCCCTATAGTGGCTGGGCCCTAAAAATTTCTCCCCGGCCCCCCCCCCCTTATGGGCGGCCCTTCTTCATTAACTTACAAACTGGAGTTGGATGCCATTGATGATAGATCGCGTACAGAGGATGAGTGAGACGAAGCAGGCGAGGATGACCACAGAATCAAATGACAAGAGGAGGTAGTCGTTTTTATCAGCTAGAAACCAGAGCCACAGATTTCAGGTCAGTTGTTGCATTAACAGGTACGTGAATGGTTGAGACGAAAATCACTTTGGGTTAAAACTTACAAGTGCCTTCCACATTCCAGTCTCTGCATTCATAAATTCTCACATCATTTTCCACATCAACCTTTATCTTTCCACTGTGTGCACGGTTGTCAAACAGGATCTGAATACAAAGAAAGAACCATTTGGTAAGTGGCAAGTTAAATGATGTGTCAGCATATATGTTTTCATCTGCTACAATGTCCCAACAGCTCGGACGAGGTATCTTCCAGGCCTCGTCACCAACCATTATATGGAAGTCATAACAGTCCGGTAGCTCGTGGTGGCGCACAGTCTGCAGATTGATGGTTTTCAGAGTGAGGTAGATGCTCACTGATAGCAGCCTGGACACACAAGCATACATTAGCAGGCAGCATTCTTATCACCTGACACCAGAATTTTTTTGTTGTTGTTGTTTAGTCACCTTTTGAAATCTAAGGAGAAGTTCACATGTGTTGGCAAACTGCCGGCGTCAAGCGACTGCATGGGATATATGGAAATACAATCTGTAAGGAGGAGACAATATGTTCAAAAGCAGTTAGATTAGTTTGTCACGGGATGGTCCAGCAGAGGAATTTTTCAGCATTCCTCCGACTACACTCTGCAGTACAAGCTTCCTCTTTCAGTCACGCAAATCCACATTATTATTATTTTCCATTCATGCCATGAATCAGCCTCTAGCACAATAAAAATCTGGATACACCCTCAGGTAGTTGTTGGGACTTGAATACACAGTTCCACAGTTATGTATGACTGTATTTGATGATTAAATGATCATTTTTTATGTCTTTTTAGAAAATTTTTTGCTGATGTACCTTTGTCAACATGTGGATCAATGTGAAAGGTCTCATTTCCAGGATCGATGCTGCCGTTTCTGTAAAACTCCTGACACACAGACAGAGGGGTGTATTCCCCATCAACCATCTCGTATGCAAGGTTACCTACGGTCAGGTTTTGGAGATTGATGTACTGAAAAATAAATACGGAAAGAAGAGTGGAACACTTTTTTTCTTCTATGAAATCCCTGTGTGATATGACACTAAACTGTTCAAAAAAAATCTAAAATGTCAGCACCTTGTTGATAACGTAGTAGATGTGATCATACACATCTACTTTTGTGTACAGCGCATAGCTTCCCAGCCGGTGATCCTTGTATCCTTTTAGAAACAGATGTCTGAATGTCATCAGATTCTCATCTTTGAAGGTGACCATCATTTCGTTGCTCAGGCCAAAAGAGACCAACTGAAATCAAGATGGTAAAAAAAAAAAGAGCATACATTTGAGAAAAAGAGACGTTCAGCCAATACTTGAGTACAATAGAACCGAAGAATTCTGTATAATACCTGGACTGTGATGATTGCGATTTTTAATATTTGTAACATCAGTTTCCACGGTTTGCGACCCCTGGCTCTGTATTTCTCGCAGGGGTTCATGAAGAAGTACTTGAGCCTCCGTCTGAAGTCGTCCACCACCTTCGACTCCAGGCTCTGAATGTGAGCGCTCCACCTGCAGTTCAACCTCCTCTCCTCCTCTGACCTCGCGGCCAACAGCTGCTCACAGTCCTCCATTATACTGAGGTATATGGATAGTATGTTACAATCTGTGTTTTTCTTCATTTTGTTAAAGATCGAAACAGAACACATCATAAGGGTTTAAGAGTTCCAACCATTCCAGTCATTCTGATGTTTATCAAACTGGTTCTCCTGCATGTGCTGCTCACCACTCTCTAAAATGATAGTCTGGAGTGCACGCTAGTAACGCTAAAATTAGCTATAATTAAAAAAAAATCACAGCATCATTTATCTATTTTTAGCTCACCAAAAGCTTAGACGATAATTAAATTTAGAATCTTTGCAGGGAAATCACGACAGCAAACAGAAATGAATGTAAGTCAAAGGCACTTACATTGTAGATATAGTGTTAGTATTTAATATTTCTTTTACATCCTCTGGCTGGAATCTATCTATACATTTGTATTACAGAGAACAAAAGTTAAAAGGGAAGGATTAAGTCAGCATATATGTAATAATATGAATTACCTGACACCAGCGAGCCACAGAGCAACTAGTCTAACACTCTCTGTCTATGAAGATGAGTTGCAGACGCAGTCACCACACCAGCCTTCGCCACAATGACTGTCACTCCTCTGCGTCACTTTAAAGCTTTTCCAGTTTTTCCAAAACAAAAATAGAACTGCCCAGCGACAGAATCTCTGGAAGCAAAAAGACACTGATTCTGCAACCTGAATTTGACTTAAAGAATATTGTGCTGCAAGAGCTATCAGAGTCTCCGCCGAATATTGTGTCCTCGCTTTCTAAAAATAAACTACATTTGTTCACAAAACACAACACAGCCAATGAAGGAAGAAAACGCGAGTTGAGTTCGTATAGACAATCTTTAGTATGCAATAGATTACTGAACATAACCAGGGAATGAATCAACAAGCAGGACATGGTTTGTATTTCATGACAGGCTTTGCGATTCAAGACGTGTGTAGTGATGAAAGTTTAAATCAACTTTTGGTTGACTTAATGCTACATGGATTGAATGGTCATGGTCATCACTCGGAGCTCCGTCACTCAGGTCAAAGGTAGCGTCTTGTGAGATCAGACTGACACACGTATAAGCTCAAGTAGAGATTCCAGTGTATGAACCTTTCTAACTAGCTGCCTGTTCAGTTTATCAGGGAACCACACCTTTGATGAAACAAGAAGAGTAGGTAGGAGTGGATGCTTTTGACATGAGTATCGAACCTCAACACACCAAAATGTGTTTGAAGCGTAAGAATCAGGAAGTATTAAGCAAGTAGCAACGAGATTGGGATTTAAATAATTATTTTTTTCCTATTTTAGGCAAACGTCTTGTACACTTGCTTGTGTGTGGACAACTTAACATTTGAGACGTGGCTTCTTTTGTTTCTTTAAAAAAAAGTTGTTTGTAGATGTCGAAACATGTCTTGAAACTCAGGTATTATTTTGGCATCATATTCAATTAGCACCAGCATCAAAAAGAAAACAAACACAGCAAAAGTGACAAATCGTATCCATTTTCTCTGGTTAAAAGCTGACCGGTATAGTCGCATTATATCTCATGTAGGCCAAGTTCTCACTAACTGCCCAATCAGAGGCAAGAGCCACACCAAAAAGAGTGTGAGACAACGATGAGAGAGGGTTCACGTATGAGGTGAGTGGCCGAGGATTGTGTTGGTTTGTCCTGTTAACTGCATGAGAACTGTCTTACTGAGATGGGAATTAAAAGATGCTCCTATGCGACGTTGGGGTGAGTGAGCGTGACCGGAGTGGCTGGAAGTTTGGGTCCCCTCCAGTGCTGGTGCACCCCGGTGCTCCGGCGTCTATGTTGGAGGGGGATTCCACCATGACCTCATCTGGCAGTGGAGGAGCCCCCGGATCTCCGGGCCTCGGGAGGCTGGAGGAGGTTGTGGAGGAAGCTACGCCGATGCTAGCGGCGCCAACCCCAGAGGGCAGGACACCACTTCTCTGGAGCGACGGCAGATTGAGTGAGCCTGCTACGTCTGAACCGGAAGGGCTTCGTTCTCCGTCTGGGTGGAATAGCAGGGTGGAGTTGTTTGAAAACATCGCGGGGAGGTCGGTGGTTGTGCTCGGAGTGCTGAGGTTGCTGTCAGATGAGGAACTGGAAGCCCCTGCTATGGAGTGACAGATGAAGAGGGGGTTAGGGGGAAAGGAAAGTTGCATTAAAGCGTCAAGAACACACACATCATAGATTTGAAATGGACAAATTTCACTGTGACTTGGCCTACTCACCTCGAAGAGACTCTATCTTCTCGTTTTTGGCCTTCTGTACTTCATCCGTGATCTTGGTGATGATGAAGTTTTGCGAGCGCATCTCCCTTATGGAATCAGTCAAGGCATCCAGGCCCCGGGGGTTCTCGGCCAGTATGTCCAACAGCATGGCTGTCCTCTTGGTCTGCGTGGTCCTGCAGCTGATTTCCTCGGCGTCATCCCGTGTCAAAATTCTGCGAGAGCGCAGGTAGTCGAGGTGGCGTTCGGCTCTGATCTTGTCGCAGAGGTAGTGCCGCAGTCTGGTCAGCACCTGGACGTCCACGGCAGCCATGTTGGAGAGGCAAAAGGAGAACAAAGTGAGCTGTTAGGAGGGATAACTTGTATTCCAGGGTCTCTTCATGGCACAGAGGTGTCTAGCTTCTGGTAGTGCTTTTGTCTGTATTTACAATAAAAGCACACTCAACCTGCAGCCTGTATGTTCAACATTCAACATATTGACAAGTCCTAAAGAAGAGTAAGTGTTGATGCAGGCATGGACAAGGTGTGGTGGGGTATTTCCTCCTTTAATAGGCCTTTAACGCCAAATAAGGTACAAGCATTGTCAGCAGAGGAGTTAATCCTCCTGTATTTTCCACGTGCTTTACCATCTCACGGTGAACATGTATTTGGAACCAAGATTTAGTTTGAATCATCGTAGGCTACTCACGTCTTTTTTAATCTCTGCCATTTCATCTTCAGCGAGCTGAGGTGGAACATCCATCCCTCTCACTCGCAAAGTAGAAAATCCAGGTGTTCCGGGTAATGAACGGCGACTGTGATGAGTTGTTAAGGTAGCAATAGCGAATTAACTACACCAATAAGTTATTTGCGAGCGTTAATAAAAAGTGTCTCTTCATTATGTGTCGTTAAAAGGTGCGCATCTAATGTCCATTCACGTTTTCTGTCTCGACAATCCCCGGACTTCCTGATTCTGTCGAGGTTTGACGTCGACACGAGAAGAAAGACAGCAGGGTCGTCGGTTCACACCATATAAAACACCCACAGCTCATTTATAAAGTCAAAAAACTCCTCAATAAAGATTGAACGTTATGATAGCAGACTAGTCTGTGGAACACGGTTTGGACCAATATATCTACTTTCGCGTTACTTCACATTTATGACGTAACACGACAGAAAGTATCCAAGTATCCTGTTAGTGTCAGGTTTGTAGGTCTTTTAGGGCGTTTGGACGACTTTAAACCACAGATAATACCGTATTGACACGTGCATTTAATTTGTTGGTGCCACTTCATTAGTTTCTGAGCGGAGAACCTAATACAATCGTTTCAAGAGAGAAAACAATTCAAATCCAAGCAATGTAAAAAACGGGTTCAGAAATTATATTCTTATTGATAAGTTCAATGACTAACATTTCCATTTTTTGTATACTAGTAAATAATTGTTGAGAAAAAAATATAGCTTGTATACAATATCATATTTGGGATATTTATTTAATATGGTGTTCACCTTAGTCCCCACTAGATGGCAGTAACCTGCTGGATTTAGAGTAGATTGGTGGGGAAAAGGAATTTGATGTTGTGAAAAGTTACTAAAGCTGTCAGACAAATGTAGCGGAGTAAAAAGTACATTATAGCTCTATAGTGGAGTAGAATTATAAAGTAGAATAAAATGGAAATACTCAAAGAAGTACCTTGAAATTGTATTTATAGATTTCACAAGAATTGGTAATTCACACTATAACTGTAAATACAAATCAATTCAATAGCCAACATTTGCAGGTGTCAGGTGATCAGTAAAAGTTTTGGTTCCATAGCGATGGAAGCAGAACAGTTGGCCCGATCAATGCAAATGATAATAATAATAATAATAATAATAATAATAATAATAATAATAATAATAATAATAATAATAATAATAAGATTTATTTGTGTAGTGGCAGTCATTTAAAGGTGAAATTCTTTGTAAGCCACAATATCACTGGTGTGTTTCTGCTATGAGTAATGGTAACAATATTTGATCCCCATCTAATCTTTTCTTTAAAAGTATACTTTTGAACATTTTATAAATTATGAGCCTACTTCTGCATTGTTTGTAATATAGTCTTGTATGAACAAAGTAATCAAAATGATAGTTATTACTACTTGTTACACAGTATACATTTATGTTGTTTGTTACACTTTCTTGTCAAAGTTGTGAAGTAAAGCTTTGTAAAAGTACACAAAAGGCATAGTAGTTATATATTCTATAAAGCAGGAATACTGCATTTCAGTTAACTTATAACATACGTTGATGTAAAGTTGGTATTAATGCACTTGTAATGAATACAATCAATTGCAAGTCAAATAGTCTACTGCACATTAAATTGTAAATAAATAGAAATTGAAAGACTTTATTGTGGTTGTACAGAATCCAGTGACATTAGAACTTATAACTACTGCACTAGAAAAGACAGTCATCATATTGCATGTGATATCTTTCAATGCTTGTTGGAGTAAAGTGTGCTTATGGCTCAGGGAATGAAATGTTCTCAAGTCTTTATGGTGTTGTAGCACCTGCCGCAGGGCAATGTTTCAAACAGGTGGTGTCCAGGATGAGAATGCTTTAGGCTCTGCAGAGGTGGCAGGAGCTGGAGACGTCCTCCAGGGAGGGCTGAGGGCTGCTGCGGATTTTCAACACGCCTATCTATGCGGTGTTTTTTGTGGAGGGATGATATAAATGAACTAACAGAGAGGATAACTCAGCTTTCTAACGTACGCGACGTTCGTGTGGAAAAATTCAATCGATTCAATTGTATTTGATGGAGAAACTGACGGTACGTGTGACGTCATGACGTAGCAGTCATCTGCGTCGGTCGGAAGACGTATGCTTTAGTGATGATTGGAATTTCAAACGCTTAAAAAAAGAATTTCAACCGGATGATGCGAGCTATTAGGCTTGTTCTATTTCCACATGCTCTAACAGGACTACACCTATAGATTTAGAGTGGATTTTGGAAGATCACTTGAAAAAATAAACAAGACAAAATTTAAGTTTTCGATGTATTTCATGGATGTGAAATATGCGTAGGATTGGGAAAAGATGCGAATTGGACCTTTTTTTTTGCTGACATTTTGAACACTGTTCCACAATGACAAACAAAAAGTGAGGTGAAAATGTGTTGAGACACACCTACCTTTTTGATTTTTGACATTGCAAAGTGTATTTTAATCTGGTGTTTTGATGACAGGTTATTAGTAGACTACACCTTTCGTCAGGTCTAAATACATTTGATCCAGCAGGTTATTTTCTGTGGTCTTAAGACGAACAAATGTGACGTGGTAATGTGGATGGAAAAAGTATTGGCCCATCTGCGTTCCATATGTCCAACTTTCCACGTGCTGATCCGTGTTAATTATTTTCAAGTCCTATTCAACGTTTCTGACACAGGCTAAGTACTATTCCGATTTAGTCCACTGGGTGGCGCTGTTGGGTTTCAAGTAGTACACAAGTTGTACTTCCATTTAATGCTACTTTAAACTTATCCGACAGCTACTTTG
>JBBPCS010000393.1:2123871-2164055 GCA_037974645.1 Hollardia meadi
ACACACACACACACACACACACACACACACACACACACACACACACACACACACACACACACACACACAGCACACACTGATAGAAGCGTGGGGTGAAAGAGGGCATAACTGCATTACTTGGCTGGCAGATGATCCCTGCATTTAGCATACTGAGGCAGTGCTCTGTCATCTGCACGCAAACAGCTTTATTTTTGAATCTGACTCAGGCACTGACTTAAAACAGGGATTCTTTTTTTGATTGAAGGTTCTGGGGTTTTCCTTCACACTAGGTTCTCTTTTATTCCTTTTTTTAAAGACAAGTGATTAATAGTCTATTTTAATTTTATTCACTGCCTGTTAGAAATATATAGTCAAACTAGTTTTTGTTCAGTGTTATAAAATGTGTGCACATTTGTAATGTATTGTCTACCTGCTACGTGTCTGTGTCTGCAGATCCTGTTCTGCACCCTCAACACCCACAAGATTGACATGGAGAAGCTGCTGGGGGGCCAGATCGGCCTTGAGGATTTTATCTTCGCCCACATCAAAGGGATTAAGAAGGAGGTGGAGGTTTATAAATCTGAAGACGCTCTGGGCCTCACCATCACCGACAACGGAGCGGGATACGCTTTCATAAAGGTAAGAAGAAACGGGCCTTCTCACCCTGAACACACCACCTTTATATCTTTAATGTCATGTGTACCAGTAGGTTAATGCCGGTCTCAACATTTATCTTGCTCTTCCAACATGAGAAATTAAATTGTATTAAGGATTAGGATTAATACAAGTAGGAAGCTGTGTTAATTGGTTCAAACTATTCAGTGGTTTGCTTTTGTCAGCCAAAGTTGTGTAGGAAGAAACATGTAGATACTATATATACTGTATGTGTACTGTATGTCTCCTATGGGGATTCAATTAATGACCATTTTCATTATGAATCTATTGTTTCAATTATTGGAAAGTTACAAATGCATTGAAAAATAATGAAGACTGCTCATCATAAGTTACCCGGGCCCGAACGTGTTCAGTCTGTTGATCGTGTCTGACCAACACTCAAAAAAGCATCCATTTATAATGATATGAAACGCATAAAAACAACAACCAAAACATCAAAAATCTGCTTATAAAACTAATAAATGTGGACATTAATCTAAAAGACGAACTTAATATCAATTTGGTCATTGCTTAATCTTCTGTTGTTTAACTGATCAATGATCTAATTCTTTCTGCTTTACTTCCATATAATCCCAATTATATTACATAAGTAAAGTAGTAAATAAAATGCTTAATAAAATCCAAAACATTTATTAAGTAAAAATATTAAAATCAATTAGACGAGTGTTTCCTGCTTCAGACGAAGCATCTGCTCATATTTGATTTGAAATGACCTCATTGTTGATATGACAGTATGTAGAAAAAAAACCCTCATTCGACTTGGTATGTTGCCTGGTCTAATGAGCTTAATGGTCTCAGTCATTTTCCTCCACCATAACAAAGTGCTCACGTGTGCCATCATGTGATGCCAAAACAGCACTGCATCCACATTACCTGACAGTGTTTATGACACACTGAAGCCTCGGGTCAGTGTCGTGATGCTGTTAAAGAGGTGCTGCCACCAGCCAACATGTATTGATTCATTCTTATTTAACGGCTCGTGTCTGGAGAATTAAATGACTTTATCACTTCCAAACTTCTTTAACAAATTGTAGACCCTTAAGAACGTGGATTATCCAGCTTAATGTAGCTTTTCTATCACATCTGGGATGTTTTACACCTGCTCATGGAGTAACTTTTTGTTTTACTTCTCATTTTTCTTCATAAACTTTTGGTTTATGAAGAAAAATGTAGATTAGCAAACATTTGCCAGGTGTAGTGGTAGCTCCACTTGGTTTGTTTGTATATTTGTCTCATATTGCTCGGAAAAAAACTCTCAAGCAAACCACTTTTTTTGTGGCACTTCATAAATCTATAACATTATATTTGCTGTATTTTAATGATATTTCTCTTCTTCAATCCATTTTCTATCTGTATGTCAGCGTATCAAAGAGGGCAGTGTGGTGGACAGGGTGAAGTTCATCTGTGTGGGCGACCACGTCGAGTGCATTAACGGACGCAACATCGTCGGGATACGGCATTATGAGGTCGCCCGCATGCTTAAAGAGCTGCCCAAAGACAAGTCCTTCACACTCAAACTGGTCGAGCCGATGAAGGCGTTTGGTGAGTTACGGTCAAGATACAGAAAAAGGAAAGATTACATAATGGACCCAGATGGTAAAAGGACAACAGATTCACCTTCAGGATTCAGTCACTAGATACATCAGCAGAATCTTGTGCTGCAGTGTTTTCTACCTTGAGGGGTGGGGCATAAGAAAACAGGATGATTTTGGTGCATTTACATGTTAATTTGCCGGATAAGAAAAACTAAATATGCTTGAAAGGGTCAAATCATACCTCGTGGAGAGAGAGCAGCAGCAGTAAAGTTTATAACAAAGTCACGATATAAGCTCAATAATATCTCACTGGACACAAATCTAACATGTTAATAGAATAAATCACATTCCTGAGTTTAGAAAGAATGAAGAACGCAAACACTATTCAGTGTCAGTCTTTCTTCCTGTATTCTGCTGCTGAGGGAGGAGCGGCTGCTTCATCTCAGCCAGCAGTCAAGTTTACAAGAATTTGCCAAATTTTAAGATACTTGGCAAACAGTTACATACAGACAGCTTTTGTTTTTGCTTGTTTGTAATAACTCCTTATTAGCCGAGCTAATGCGCCATTCTTGTGTGAAACATAGCAACAAAGGTTTTTATTGCACTTGGAGTAGCACGCGTTGTTGTCGTCATTCTGTGTGTGTGTATATGTCTGTAGGAGCTCTGCCCCTACGGTTGTTAGCAACTTCGCCGTGGGGGCCATTTAATACCGGCTTTCGTTACTCATCCCAAAGAGCGAGTGATCTACCAGGAACGATTGTTATGTCTGTTCAGGAGCGGGACAGTTTACAATAAACCTGACTTTCTTTAATATTGTTTCCCTTCTGAATGACAGAAATGCTTGAGCCCAGGTCAAAAGGTGCCAAACCTGCCAGTGACAACAAGATCGGCACGGGGAGGGGGACGCTGAGACTTCGCTCCAAGGGTCCAGCTACTGTAGAGGAGGAGGTGAGTTTCTTTATGTAATCCTACCTGAAGTGTGCAAGTGTCAGTGGAAGAAGTACATTCCCATGGCATTGCACCTGTGGACATGGAACTGCTGACACTATTTGAAAGACTGCTTGGAAGTTGTGTCTTTTCACCTAATCCTCATTTACTCTTTGTCCCCCTCATCAGTGGAATAAGGAATCGCTGTCAGACTGATATTTTGATGAAAATTTGCACAATCTTGTGCGAGAACAGTACAGCAACCAAGTGCAGTAAAACTGAGGAACTGAATGACTGAAGCTGAGATTGAGTTGTTTGTGTTTTCTAGCCAACAGAATTTGAGGAGAAGGCGGTAAAGAAAGTGGACGACCTCCTGGAGAGCTACATGGGCATCAGAGACACTGAACTTGGTGAGTATAAAAAAGTATCACCAGGGCGTCAGTACTGACGTGCATTATTCCCTCATTCAAGTCTTTCTAGAATAAATGTATGATAAATGATTTTTGTGTCAGAAGAAGGTAGTTAAGATCTTGCGTACTAGCTGGTTTTGAGTGGCATTGTAGCTCAGTCTGTACGTTACTTTGTGATTTAGTCACATAGTGTTTCGTAAAGCTGAGCATTATTTTATCATGCCATTGTACTCTACTCTGCAGACTGAGAGGCCAGCCCAGTCTGTGGAAATATTGGATTTAAACATTGATTTTGGTTTAAATCCAGACTAAAGTTTTTACCATTAAGGGCAGACAGTAAATGTGTGAGATCACGACTGTTCCACTGAAGATTAAACCCACTGCAGGATGGATTAAAAACATAATAATTTTGTATAGGTTATGTGTGCTGACATCACAGATGGGAATAGTATTATTCAGTGTAGGTTATTAGAGGTTATTCAGTGAAGTACTCTGCTCGTCCCTCTCCAGCTGCTACGATGGTTGAGGTCGGCCGCGACAAAAAGAACCCGGATGAATTCGCCATGGCGTTGGACGAGACCCTCGGAGACTTTGCTTTTCCTGATGAGTTCGTCTTTGACGTCTGGGGGGCCATTGGAGACGCCAAGCAGGGAAGATTTTAAGTTTGCTCCTGCCTCTCCAAACATACACACACACACACACACACACGCACTCCACACACACACTCCGTTTTCCCCAACTCCCCTCTTAATATCCTCAGAAGCAATGTGGACAAACTTCCTACCTGCACAATCTGGGGCGGATGAAGTGTCTTAAGGCGTCGACTTCAGCCAAGTGGGTTCACAGATGGAGTTTCTGTGTAATGTTGTAAAGATATCTGCAGTTGCCAGCACTGGACCTGCCTCATGCATGCTGAAGAGCTGATTAATTCCAGATGATGTAAATGACCTTTTGTACACCTCCTTTGAGACATGATCAGATGGATGTGGCTGCATCTTTAGTGGTCTATTACACTGCTGAATGAAATATGTACACACATTCGATTTTTAAAACAATCACTCAATTTTAATCACACTTTATAGCTTTGTCGTTTTGAATATACAGATGTCACACAGCTTTTTATAGGCTTTTTTTTAATATGTGAGTGTTGCTGATTTTACAGCAGCAGCGTTGTGTAATTAGTGTAATTATAGTGATTGTAGAGATGTTTCTCCCTCAAGCTAACTTTTTATTTGCCGCTCATCTTTAAAATCTTTTGGCCACACCACTAATGTACCTTTACTTTGTGATTTTCTTAAAACTCTTCTTTGTGCCCCTCTGTAGTTTGAGCCTTTCACTCATCTGTCAGAGATGGAGACAAATGCCTTTGGCAAAGTTTGAAACATTCAACATTCCTTGTCTCTCATGTTGTTATAGTCTGTTAGCACTGTTAACATGTCCTGAAATGAGACTTATTTAGAAATGCACACTTATATTTTTCCTGTAATTTATTTTATCATGAAAAATCATATAAGACATTTGTACTCTGAGACGTGGCTCAGTATGAAAGAGAGTTCTTTCCTTAATAAGCCATTTTGAAGGCTGTGTCTGGAATGGGATCAATTGCAATTCAGCGTCTTAAATAAATGCACTCGCATTATTTTAACTGCACTATTTAAATCACTGTCAAACTGAATTTAAATAGTGACTTGATTAGTGTCATCTGCTGTTAACTGTCATGCAGCAGTTGCGTACTGCTCGGCAAACCATAAGGGATCACTATTGTTGATAGACAATAAAATTTGATATTCTGTGTACAGCTGTTTCATGAATGACTCACAATGAAATGACAATAAACACAAATCACTCCGTACAACAAACTTTATTTGCACACTTGGCTGTGTGCATGTATAAAATACATCAAGACACTTAACCAGGTTTCATCCCTCATTCAAAGAGCAAAAAAAAAAAAAAAGTCACTGAGCAGCAAACAAACTCAGGAAAAAAACAATTATGTAGATATAGTTATTACAGTATACATAAGTTGGCAGGATTTAATTCAGAATCAATATTAAAATGTAAAGACTGGCTAATAGAAATCACAAGTACAGAGCACATGTAGTGCATGGTAAATAAATACTGTCACAGATATAACTAAAATACTGTAGAGGATCTTTGGAAGCACGTCACTGAAGGTGTTAAGATGTTATGGTTGTTGGACGGGTGTGTTGATAACTATTATGATGTACAGTGTCATTGCTGTTCGGGGGGGAGGGGGCTAACTCTACTGGTTAAAATTAATTTCACAGTCTACAGTGTGATTATGAAACTTCTAAAACCGAAAAAACTTTAACTTGGCTGTCTAGTGAAAAAGGAGACATATTACATGGAAAACTTGGCATTTTCCAGGTGTGAAGTTTCCATCCAAGGACAAGTGAGAGTTGGTTAACTTGGCTAGCATGAGTTGGTTATATCCTCTACAGACAGTAAGTACGTGTACATGGCATTTAATTAACAGTAGATTATAATTAGAAATGTTTTAAGACAGGAGCATGAGTAGTGGTGTTGGGAAAACCGTACAGGACAAGAAGAAGTACTCAAGCACCGAGTCTTTTTAATGGTTGGTTGGGTCAGTGAGATGCACCCCACCGTCTCAAGTGTGAGTATAAGTAGTGAAACACAGGGCGCTCCGGTAGAGGAAGTGTAGCCCTTACAGCCTGATGCCCGTTTCTACCTACAGCTCGTCTCCGGTGTGACTGTGCTTGAAGGTGTCGCCCGTCAGCTCCTCCTGCGCCTCCTTCATACTGGACACGACTGAGCAGGAACACGGACAGAAAAGACAGAACTATAAACTACTTTTCACATATCCATTAGCCTCATGTGGGTTTAAAGCAGCTATATCACATTATGTTTTCCATAGGTAAATTATGACAATCTGGATGGTTACCTTGGTCTGCGTTGCTGTAGAAGTACTTGTAGTTTGGATTTCCGTTCTTGTTGGTGATTTCAGGGTGGACTTTGCCGCTGGGATCTGCAAGGGGTCAAATCAAAGCGAATTAGAGTCAAAATTCAATCAATATAGCTACAACTATCCGATATTTACTTAATGAATTAATCTGATATTTTCAGGTTTAATTAATTTGGTCAAAATATTTAATAAAAACAGTGAAAAAGGCTCCTAACAACTCCCCGAAGCCCAATCTGACGTCTTCAAATTGTCTGTTTTGTCCAACCAACAGTTCAAAATCCAAAAGGGTATTCAAATAATTGTTATAGAAGGCCGAGAAAACCAGCAAATATTAGCATTTAAAATCTGGTACAAGGACATTTTGCTTTAAAAAATGACAACTATACTATTCTATTCTATTAACTTATTGATTACAGTAACCACCCTTTAAGCTTTAAAACTATATTTGTTTTACATAAATTGTAGCATAGAAATATTTTAAAATGTATGAGAGACATGTATTTAACATTAATATTCTACATTGAGGAATAGTATCCCTGTGATTTGTTCCTTTAATCTTTACCGTGTTCTATTTAACACACAGGTGATGTTTTGATATCTGAAGCCACCTGGTTTTTCATCAGTCTAATCAAATGTTGACTATTTTTTAGCTTCAGTAAAACACCTGTAAAGATTTGGGATGTGCCCATTTCATTAATATGTTAATTTAACAATCCTTGATGAGAAGTTTGCTTTCACGTGCTCAGTGAAATTCTGCTAAAAGTGCAGATTCTTTGCCTTTTCAGTGAGACAAAAACATGCCACTGAAACGTTATCTGCACCACATGTTAGTCAAGACTAACTGTGCTATCAGTCTCTCCAAAGGAATCCCACAAAATATTCACATGAAGGGTGACTCGACCCCCTCCGTACCAAGGAAAAGAATCCGAGGAATGTATCCACCATCAGGGCTGAAGGCCTCATCCTTTGGCTCCTCCTCATCCTGTTCAAATGAGAAATAACTCTTCATTTACAAGCCTCCCTCCACAAAACCTCCAACCAACCAACTAATATTTGTCAACCGTAAAACACAGAGGAGCAGGTCAGAGAAAAACACACAATGAGTGTCTAAATAAAAGTAATCTCATCATCTCCACGATGACACATACCACATTACTATCCAGTTTAAAAACTTAACCTTGATAATTGATAACAAATTAAATGAATGAACAGTTTGCTGGGAATACCAAGTAGCATTTCCTTACCTCCAGGTTGATCATAACAAAATTGTGTGCAAGCTCAGAGATTTCCTTGGACTCGGCAAATTTGGGCTTGAGTGCTAATGAAAAGCAACAGAATGTGATTAATCGTCATCTTGAATTACATCAAATCAAAATCATAAAGATTTTTTCCACAACACAGTACTGCTTCGATTTATCTACAGCAGTGATTCCCAACCAAGGGTGCCCCAGGGGCTACTTGGAGCAATTGTAGCTCAACTAATTTGGAAAAGAAATTTTTTAATTGATTTAAAAAAAATACATCCACATACCGAGTCAGCTATGACACTTCATTTGGGTGTTATTGCAGAGAGCGTGTGAAAACTAGTTAACAAGCAGAATAAGGAAATGAAATAGCTAAAAATAATGGATAAAACATTGAAATAATTTGCCAAAGGTAATGGATAAATGTTTGGAATGTCTATCTTTTGCCACTATGTGGTTGTAGTACTAATTCAAACTTGAAAAACCAAAATAAACATCGACAGTTTAATTGTATGGAAATATTGTAAAAACATTTACCATTTATCCACCATTTATATCCACTTTTAGATGTTTAACAGTTAAATAACATCCAGTTTGAAATTAATTCAAATGAGCACATGTGGAACATAGCTGGTGGTGTGGTGTTCATGAACGGGTACTTGAGTTCATCGGACTGGGCTGTGGGGGTACGTCTTACAAAGCAGGTTGGGAACCAATTCAATTCAATTGTGTGCCCACATTATAGATGGTGATCTGGCTGAGCATGCATATCATATGGTTTGTAATCTGTCAAAACCCTCTGTTTTGACAGATTACAAACCATATGATGATCAGAGCAGATGATCACCATCTATAATGTGGGCACACAATTGAATTGAATTGGTACTCAAGTACCCGTTTTAGTTATTATGATTTTGATGGCTCATAAGTCACTTTTAAAAGTGGATGTCAGACATTCATGCCGCCTTGAGTTGAAATATTTTTTTCCCATGCACGCATGTAGTACTTTTATCATTAAAGAAATGCCATTTCGATCCAAAACCCAACCTGATTTATGTGAAAACTACATTCCCTGATTGCCCAGTTGCTTTAAGTCAGAAGTAATTATGGTGCCAGTTGTCTAACATACAGGAGATGGGTATCAGAAAATATCACTTATCAAGCTAAAACACTATAAGACTGTCATTCATTGGTCACACAGTCCAGGTAACTCCTTTACCTACTTTCAAGGTCAAGTAAAGACACTCTGCAGTAGGAAAAGCACAGGTGTGAATAATTAAATTACTGATGGCTGAATTCCATTAAGCTGCTTCACTTTCAGGGTCTTGGTATTGTTCATGCTGGCTCACTGTCACACTGGGACACGTGTATAGAACGAAGCCATTGTTATCGGTGACACCTGCTATTTTGCTGCCATGACAAGTCCAAATTTATGCAGTGAGGAATGACCATGGTCATTACTGTCCATTGTCTGAAGGTGTGACTAAGTGTGGGTGTAAAGTGGAACTTACTTCTCCCAGGAAATGCTTTTGGAAACTGCCTTTTTCAGTAAGAATTTATTGACACTGAATGGGAGAATTTTTTGGTTGCCTGAGTCACTTTTACATCAAAGCCATTATGGCAAACTCACCAAGTTGAACCCGGTCAAGCCCCGTTTCAGACAGGAAACATGCATCACTGCTGACTACGTTTATTTGTTAAAGTAATAGCTTTTTGTCATTTAGACACGTCACCAGCACAAAATGGATTTATTCAGACATGACAGGACAGTTCCTAACCCAAATATTTAATTGTGAAAGGGAGAGAACATTTTACCTTTGCAGGCTCCACACCAGCTCTTGTGGATGATCAGCATGATTGGCAGCCCGCTGTCAATGCAAACACATGAAAAAACAAGGGAACACTGAAAACAGTATACACTCAGCAACATATTAACTTATTATCATATTATAATCAACATGTTTGTGTACTCCACTCATTAGTGGAAATGTAGACGTAGGGGATTTCCATAAGTTTGTTATGTTTTGGGCCTCTGGGTAAAGGTCCCCAAAAGGTTATAGGAAGTAAGAACTCACCTGGCCTCTGCTTCTTTCTTGCCATCATCCAGTGTCCTCCAGTGGATGTTATCTCCAAACCCTGCAGGGGGGAAGACTTAATGAGCACACCGGCATTGTATAACTGGTATTATATTCCAACAACAGGGTGGATCTGCCCTAAATACACCATCAATAGGGACAACGTTGAGGAAACTGGCAATGAATGGTGGTAACTGAATATCAAGCTGCAGGGACGTGACTGCATCCTCTTATCACACTGAGGTGTATCCTACATTTACTTTATGTACAATGTTTGGGACTTGTTTCTAAAAGTGAAGGCAGGACACTTCACAACAAAATTAGAACAAAATATACGCATTTTTCCATCAGGGCTTAACTAATGGCTGACTGTGAGAAATATTTGTATTAACTTTTCATACTTTATCCTACCCGGATCTCATTAATTTTGTAGTTGTATATGAGCAATTAGAGCTGTGTGTCCCAACATAAAGCGGCGACAACATCTTTAACCTCCTCCTTGCAATGTGATACACCGCTTAACACAGTTGATACAATAGTTTGTCATTCATATTTCACTCAGACTTCTATGCTTATATTTTGTGCAATATTAACACTGATGCACCTTCCTGTACAATTCTGTAGTGTACAACAGTACACCACGTCACCTTTATTAAACTACCTGTCCAGGACACAGACTTTGTGTGATCCCGGATGCCTTTACAAAGACAGCTAGCTCTCCTCTAGCTGTGGTAGCACTATCAAAGACCAAGCTCAGAGGCTACATACAAATATCCTGCTTATAATTCCTTCAGTTTTTATATTAACTTAAAATGTAAACACACCTCTCGCACTCGCGGCTTCGACACCTTCTTGAAAACACGTCAAAGACAACAAAAGCTGCAGAAAGGAAAATAAAGCGACGTTCACCAGAGACGTTTGCATTTTTGAATGGCCTTTTTCCACACAACTACGGCGAGAAGCTAAATGCAGCGGCTATTCGTGAACCGGAGACCCGGACGTTCAACCGTGGCGTTTCACAATAAAAGTCGGTCCAGTGAAGTTGTGAAATGTTGCGCGTGGGCGTGTGCGCGCGCATGTGTCAGTTGCCTCCGCCCCACTCCTCCTATTGGTCAGCACTAACTTATTTTCCATTTGAGGGTTGTTCACATGACGTCACATCACGCAACCGCGTGCTCTTGTCTGAGGCTTCAATCGGTCAAGTTAGACAACGAAATATCAGAAAAAGACCGGAAATCAGCGAGAAAACAAAAGTTTAAAAGCCACAAAACATTTGCAAAATTATCACGAATTGTCATTTCACGCATTAAATCCCACTTAAATATATTACAATGTATGTGTTTTCTCTTAACCATTAATAATTTACCTGCACAAGTCTAAACTGTACTGTTGTGTGACTCATGGAAATTTTAATATGAAAAATGTAAGAGGAAGTATCGTTTATTGTTGGTGCTTGACCTGGATTTAAGCTGCACTGCTTCAATTTATCAGTAACGAGAACAATTCAACTGACTGTCAGTACATTTCTTTTAAAAGGTAAAATGATCTTATTTTTTGGATAAGATCCGAGTGTGTTTGTTTTATCGTTTGACTTGAAATTGATGTCAGGTGTTTGCCTTGCCAGAACCAAAAAGTCAGCTCGTTTATCGTGTTTCTTTAGCCATTGTGCTAATGTTAGCTACAGCCTTCTAGTTAGCACCTAACTAGTTATAGTTGGCTACGTTAGACATGGCTCTATACATCTCATTTTAGAAATTTGGTTCCAGATGCTTTTCTTTATCTGTCTATTTAATTTATATTGGTCAATGTCGTCAGGATGGCTTCTGTATAACTGTCAGCTTATCTGTTAGCAGTCTGCTAGCTCAGTGCTAATGTATGGGAATGAGGATTACTGTAGTTCTGATTACCTAACTTGTACTGAGTTCGTTGCATTTTAACAAGTAATCACACGTGCTCCAACTGCGTGTTCGTTTTTGTACCGTGGAATAATGTGTGTTTTGTTTGTCATTTGCTTTTATGTGAAAAGCATTAGAATAACATAAAGTCAAAGTTTTTATTTTTATTTTTTTATTACACACAGAAAACTATGAATCAAGAGAAGCTTGCCAAACTTCAGGCACAAGTCCGGATAGGTGGAAAGGTAGGTCTGCTACTATCAATCTCTTTTCACTCCATTAGCATAATTATGTTGAAAAATATTAAACACCCAGTGTTGATATCTCAATAAGTGCTTTCGGTTTTGGCCTGACGTTTGCTCAGTTGTTACTGATTTTTAAGGAGTGTGATGGAGTTCAACACCTGCCAGGTCTTTCCTACTGACCTCAGCATTTCTTTTATGGGGGAGAGCATTGGCCCCTACACCAGTGGCCGCTGTGGCCCTGTTTTAAAATGTAATGTCAGGTCTTCAGCCACACACTAGGGGGCGTTATTTGTTATTTTTACTCTGACAAAGGCATTTTGCCCTTTTCTAGTCTGCACCACACTGTCTCGACATTCTTAAATTCAAGGACATTTACTTTGTTTGTATTTTACCAGAAGTAACAAGAAGATCCCACACATGGTTGGCCACTTGTATTCACTAAGAGAGTTACTTCTCAGTCAAGAGTTTTTGATTCTGGGTTTTCATCAATTAGAATTGATGGTGCCTGAGATCTTTTGTTGAAGTTGCTGAGTAATGAAGTCCATGGTTGAGTGAAAAAAAGTGCTTTAGCTTATTCCAAGCAAAGTTATCAACCTCTATTATATTAATAAAAAAAAGTTATTGATGGTTTTAACTTCTTGGACTTCTGAATCCTGTGTTCAAACTAGTGGAACAATATCAAAAATAGTGTGACACACAATCTTGTTTGCTGCAAATGGCCTTACAGTTTGTCCCTTTAATGCACAGAGTCGTATTTCATCACGTAGTGCGTTAATCACATAGCCACACCATAATGGTAAAGGCTTTTTAACTTTTTGTACTTAAACAAAGCAGTGTCACTTTGACTTAAAGGGAATTGACGCACTTTTTTGTGAACATTATTTAGCCTACTAGGAGCACCTGCTTTTTTGGTGTAGTGTTGTGTAAACACTGTTTTGGTAAAGTACACTGCTTTAGTAAAAGCTGGTCTTCAAAAACACTCTCTAAGATGCATGCAAAAAGCAACTCTCTACAATACAGTTACAGGTAATTTGTTGTGTTAATGATGGCCTTTAGTTTGAAAATACTTCACTACAGCTGGTATCTATATGCGAGTAAGTAACGTGTCCAAGTTGGGATGAAAAAAATCGCCCCATATACATAAAAAAAGTCTGTGACCCAGTGGTATGAAACTATGGTTAATTCATCTGTCTAATCCCCCCCCCCCCCCTTTTTTTTTTTTTTACCTCCACACCTGTTCTTTCCTCAGGGAACAGCCCGCAGGAAGAAGAAGGTTGTTCACAAAACTGCGACAGCTGATGACAAAAAACTCCAGGGCTCACTGAAGAAATTGGCAGTGAACAACATTGCAGGGATAGAAGAGGTGAGCTGTCAAAGAAGACTGATGTCATTGTTGTACTGTATCTGCACTGTTTTGACTTTTTTTTGTTGTCTGGCCTGATGCAAAAAAATTATTTTGTCTCATCCATTAATGTTGTGGTTCAATGTATCTTTTGTATTTTACAGTGAATTATTAAAATTGTTAAGATACCCAGTGCAAATTAGACTAATTTGATTAAAATTATGACTTTCTCGCCATTAAAGGTTTAGTTTGGGGAGATTTTTTTTATCCCAAACAAGGGTCTAATGATAGAGGGTTTCCCATGCTGTAAAACCCTTTGAGGGTTATACTCATCATGTTTCTCAGTGCATCATCTTTTAAAAACAGGCACCAAAATAATTTAGTACTTAAAACTAACTTCTACTACTAACTACCACTGACATAGAGCCAATGAAACTTGACACCAAATTTTGCACCATCAAGAAACTTAGTCCGACTGTGTGTTTTTGTTGTGTTTTTTCTCCCCCTTAGGTTAACATGATAAAAGATGATGGGACAGTGATCCACTTCAATAACCCCAAAGTGCAGGCGTCCCTCTCTGCCAACACCTTCGCCATCACAGGCCACGCTGAGACCAAGCAGCTGACAGAGATGCTGCCAGGCATCCTGAGCCAGCTGGGAGCCGACAGCCTCAGCAGCCTGCGCAAGCTGGCCGAGCAGTTCCCACGGCAATGTGAGTACACACATACAAACACACATGCTTGGAAACTCAGTGTCACAATGTCAGGGTTCTCTGTGGTCGAGCAACATCAGTGATGTTCCTAGAATCTTGAGATGTGTCAGCAAAGTCTACAGATTGCATAGATGAAAAGTAAGGTTGCTGTGAAAAAAAACAACCACTGGACCAAAGTTCAGGTCTCCGTGTTTGCAAACAACACATGTTGCTATAACATATAAAAGACCCAGACTTTAATGGCAGCTGGTCATGGTTGAACTTGCCCAAAACAGAAACAGCTGAATACGCTGCCTTTCGCATATCAGTGTACTTATGCAGACTTGTGTGACGGCTTTGGGCAGCAGTGTTTTGTTTGTCTGGAATTACTGGCAAACTAGTGGAGATGAAATAGAAACTGATTATAGCCGCAAGGAAAACTGAAGAGAGAAACAGACTGTGAGCAAAGAGCAAAAACTGAAACATTAAAAAATATGATTATTTAGAGAGTGATTATTAAAGATTATTATTATTAATATTAATAAAGCCCTTTCACTCAAAAAATATTTTTTTAAATGTCTGTTAGGGCAGAGGCCTGTGATTCATAGATCCAGAATTCCTTAATGAGGGAGAAAGAGTCGATGTGCTTCTAGCTCCTTTTCAGGGTTTTAAAACGTTTTAATGTGGGGAAAACCATGTTTAACAAGGCCCAACAGCCCTCTTATTTAAACTTTGGCACCAACTGCAGCAACTCGTGAAGCTCTGTTAGTACCTTACTGAATCCCTATTAACTTAGCTACACATTGGTGCTAGTTGCAGGTTTCTAGCACTATTTGTTACCGTACAGCAGCCAGGAAAAGACTACCCCCCTATGAAAACACGTTTAAATCCGCTAGATCTGGATTTTTATTTGGATCTGAATTAAATTGTACACACTCATACATACCAGTCGAAATGTCAAAAAATGCCCTATCTTGCAAGGTTAAAGAAAGAGAATAAAAAATTCCTGAATCCGCCCCTTTATCTGGATCCACGCCTAAATTTAATGGGTTCTTCATGCTCCATGCCCCATCCTTCCACCAAGTTTTGTTTTTTATGTGCTTTAGAACGTGTCTGGAGGGGAACTTTAATAAAGTTCAGATAGCCGAGCATCTAGATGGTTGTGTTTGAAGTAGTTGAGCTTAGTGTTTGCATGTAGGTGGAAATAAACTCTGGAGCAAACACAAGAAATAGGAGCAGCTTTTCCATGTGGCAACAAAACTAATTGAGATATTGAAGACAGTTGCACAGTGGAGGCTGATGAGGAAAGAGTTCAACCAGTTCTGCTAGTAAACTTGTGCACACTGCAGAGTCCAAAACAAGAGCCAGCAGCTTTTAGTAGCTGTTGGGGAGCTTTTGATCGTAGCACCAGTTTGTCCAGTTCTCATGAAGTTGTAGATGTTGCCATTTTTATTTTACTGAGTGTTTAATGTCTGTGTTGAGCTGCACCTTTTTTCATTTTGCAAAAGTGTCCATTTGACTGGGCTGGTTTCCTCAGAAGGTTTGAGCAAAACAATAGAATTTACATGTTGAGACAATGTGGGACAGAAATGGACATTTTGGGGTTGGGGAAATGAAGCAATGCTGCAGAAGATAAAGAAATGCCAGTTTCTTGAAACATCATGGTTAACCATTGTTAGCATATGTCTGTTTTAATTATCGCAGTTTACTTTTTCAATTTTCACCTCGTTTTGATTAATTCTTTTTTTTTTCTTTATATATTTTGCAGCAATGGACATGAAAGCAGTCAAGGATGAAATAGCTGAGGAAGAGGACGATGATGTACCAGGTAGATAATTATTTCTTTTTAATTTAGTGAGAGAATTGTGATTAAGTGTTGTTTTCAAATCCTTTTTGGGGCTCATGGGACAAAACGGTGACAATAAGAACTAATTTTGGCTTTAGATCATTTTGTCTGCATCATTGTTGTCAAATGGTTTATATCAACTCTTCAGTTGCAGAATGTTAGAAACAAAGATGTTTTTTGACAGTAAAGAATTAAATCATTGGCTAACACTTTCACAAATTGTAAGTGTCACTTTCATCAAATACTGTGCGTCTGCTCCCAGAAGAAAATCCTGATGTGCTTTGTTGTTTTCTGTCTTACAGATCTTGTGGAGAACTTTGATGAAGCCTCAAAGAATGAAGCAAACTGATGAATCCCTCATTTCTCCGTCAGCCGTTTTATTATTATTTTTTTTTTACCTCATTACGGACTCACAAAGGGTATTTCCTCTTGTGGGGAAACGGTTATTAAAGGTGCAATGCATCATCTCTGGAGACGTGAACCACGTCAGGTTCGCCTGCTACAACAACACAACGAGAACATGCACATCCAGAAGGTTTTAATTTCAGTAGGCAGCGGGACACTCCAAGAAACGAGGACTCAAGCTACTTTAGAAATAAGCTTTCTACATGGATAAACATGGCTAGTATTTAAGATATTGTATATTAAAGTGAATGAAGAATTCACTTTAGGTTATAGTGGTGATTTATGAATTTAATAAAACATTTTTGGGCTATTCATGTTTCTCTTTATTACTTGATTTCTCAGATTTGTTCTGGCTATGAGAAGAATACTGGTCACATCAATGCTAGCTAATGGGGAAACAAAAAGTCAGCAGTATTGTATCCTTTTATATGTTTGTTTTAAAAAAAAATGTCTTTAACCTTTATTTAACCAGGTTAGTCCCACTGAGATCAAGGATCTCTTTTACAAGGGAGACCTGGCCAAGATGGCAGCAACACAGTTACAGTAAAAGTATCAGACAACACATAAATTTACAACATTAAAAGTATTTTATAAATAGAAAAAAAAGCTTATAAAAAGCCCCCTTCCTTTACACTTCCTTGAATTCATAGATATCTCAACTGTTGTATAACACAACAGTCTGGAGGGTCGACAAAAAGATAACTTTGCTACAAACATGCACAGTTACATTTTAAATCTAAACTTTATTCAGTTAAAACTACGGAACTATTTAAATTTTTATCAGTTGGATAAATATGCCATGAGGATTTGCACTAGTTCTGAATAAATCCAAATGAAAGACCATCAGCAGTGGTGGAAGAAGTATTCAGATCCTTAACTAAAAGTAGGAACAATACATGTGTCGTCTCCATTGCAAGTAAAAGTCCTGCATTCAAAATTGGGCGTAAAAGAAAAATGTTTTCAGCTAAACACAAAAAAATTAAAAGTGCAAAAGAATAGCTCCTACCATTCTGCTCATGTTCATTTAGTGTTAACTATTGACTAATAGTAAAATAAATGTAGTGCGAAGTAGAGTATTTAACATGTGATAAGAGTACCAGTGTGAAGTAGCTGAAATAAATGGAAATACTAATGTAATGTAAATAATAAATACAGTACATGAGTATTCATCAGGTAAAGATTACAGACTTTACTGGTCCAGCCTCATAAAGGTGATGGATTACTTTGTATTTTATTTATTTTTGATTTAATGATTAGTGTGTCACAGAAAATAAGTTATTACATAATCTTGGGTTCAGGGTCTTTGCGCATTATTTTTTGCTACTATTATTTAAGTACTTATGAATCGATAATGAAAATAACAGTCTTGCCCTTGACTTTGATCACTAACAATTTGTTTAAAGTGTAACTGGGTCTGTAAATAGGGAGGGGTCACTACATCCCCCACCAACACTGCCACATCCCGTTTCAATGATCACCCCTGACGCTCCACTGCTGCATCGTGCTGATTGATGGACCGCAGCTGTCATTCTCTGTGCAGCAGTCTGACAAGGTTACTCGGGATGAATGTGCCATCTTGGCTCAAGTGTGTCGGGCCGTGAGCAAGACGAAGCTACGGACCCGCCCCGGGGCTCACCACACCACCCTCAGCTCGGTTAGAGCCAAAATGTCCCTGCTGCTGCTGCTGCTTCTGCTGCTGCTGCGGCTGGACCACACTCACAGCACAGGAGCTGGATGGCACGGAGCAGAACCGTTCTACAGCTGCGGCAAGATAGACAGTGACAGCAGCATCAAAACCGGAAGCTATGTGTTGTCCCCTTGAAAATAAGAGCTCATAAACAACTAATGTTAAGGCATATTGAGATTAAGGGTGTGAAGGATAGATGAATCAGTTTTTAGTGCGATGGTTGATAAATTCTGGTGGTGGAATGTAGAATATAAACTACATTTATTTTGATTATTGCATTTCAATTTTGTGCATTGATGCATCAGTAATAAAAATTCAATAATGAAGTATACTTTTAGATTTATGTTGCATAATTAGTATGTACAGTTGATACTCGCAGGAGGCCTAGGCCTACATTTCTTCGACAATACTTGTTACAGTACATTTTAAAACATATACAAATATTCTGCATTAAATAATTTGTGTGATATTTTTCAGAAAAATGTTAAATGATCTACCATGTATTCTTAAAATGACATCTATTTCTCCCTCAGTGAAAAATCCTGAATCTATAAATATGCAAATATTGTCCATTTTCAAACAGTCTCCTAATTCAATGGCAAGTCTATTTTCAATTTTGAAAGAAGGGGGACTTTAAGTAAGAATATGAATACATATCTTAAAAATGTATTTTACATTACTTTTACTTAAGTAAAAGATCTATACTTCATTAGTTACACGAATTTACTTTGAAATATATAAGCGGAAGTAAGGGATTTCATGGTTATCTTTACGTTGTTCCTTATTTTTTTTCCCAATATTAAGCCTTTGGGGGAGGGATCCTTGAGTGCTGTCGCACAACTACAGTAGACTACAGGCTACACTTTCGGACTTACGCTGTTTGAGTTGAGCAGGCGGTGGAGGTTGTACACGAGGATACTCAAAAATAGCTTTCAAAGGCGATTAGGTATGACGGATACTGACGGAGGGTCCCCGCAAGACTCTACGTAAAGATGAGGATTCCACCGGTGAGTAACTGAATTTGTTTTTATGACATTTCACAGGTCTGTTGCTGCTCTAATGTTACAACCCGCCATTGCAGCGGCAAGTGTTAACTAAACCGAAGTCAGTGTAGATGGGTGTTGTGGCATTTCACTGTCTGTTTAGCTATCTAAACGGTGATGCCGACAAGGTGGTGTTACGGTAACACTATTTTACGTCAATTAATGTTACACAACACGTTAACGTTCTCTTTTGCACTACGAGCTATAGCTACACACATACACACACACTGAAAACGCTAGCAGTGCGGCGGGAGGCAAACTACTGCCAGTGACAAATGGCCTGAGTTAACCTGAGGAAGAAAGCTTTTAAAACCCCCATATAACCGTTAAAACTGGCCGTTAGCCACGAAGCTCACCGAGTCAGCTATGGTGTGACTGTCCGTCAGAGCAGCAAGTCTCTGCCGTCACTCGGAGCACGACTACCCGCTGAACCATTTGAGCACATACCAGCTACTTCCATTGCCTGATACAGCATGCTGCTATACGGTGGTGTTATTTGGTCTCCAATTTTTAAATTTCTAACCATGTTGTTCAATCGACTTGATGATAACTGTTTTGGAAACTTACTTGTGGCCTTTCGCGGATTTTATGTGTGGACGTTTCATACAGCTAGCACGCCAGCTAACACAACTATCCAAGTTCTGGTGCAAACAAACCTCAACTGTCGTGATTTTGTTACTGTTGAGATTTATCCCACTGCATTTAATAAAACTGACTAGTTTTCCGTGTGTTTACCCAGTCTGCCTGTGAATAATATTTACCATCTGAGGCTGTGTTTGGCCTGCAGGCACAGCCACAGTGCCACTTATGGTCGTATAATCCAGGCTAATGGTAATCAATCTGCTCCTGAGAGTTGGGTTTGTTGGTGGCACGTCTTTTGCATTTACCTCATCATTTGGTCTCCGGGCCTTAGTCAAGCCCTGGAGGTGGATTTATGAAGAGGTGGGCCCATCACAGTGCCACATTGAATAGTCATCACCAGTGAGGAATTTGTCACTGAACAGAAAGCCAGATCTGTTAATAACGTTGTTTTTTTTTCAAATCGGTGTATCATTCATATCACTGTAAAGGCTTAGACTTAATCACACCTATCATTTTCTTGGCTGGTCTTACTGGGCTCTTTTGACTGATTGTTCATTTTTCGTTTTTACCTGTAGCAGGAGAATATGATTTCTCAGTACATCCTTTATTGGTGTTAAAACCCAAGGGGGTTGTTTGAGTCTGATCCAACAGGCTCCCATGCAATGACAAGCTCTCCTGTGTGCAGAATTCCCTGATGCATGTTACTGTATGCTTTCAAAAAGTATTAGTCTCCTCTTGATGGCAGCGCAGCAGCCTGTCTCTTTTTGCTGTATTTTCTGTCTTCTGCTGGCTAAATGTAGATCAAAACATAAGGGAGAAAAGAAGATCATAATAGCTTTTGACACTCGCTGTGAAGCAGAGCAGCTCTTTGTAACAGGAGGACAGCTACTCTCTTCTGTACCTTTTCAACCTCTTTTGTCAAAGAAATTGTCTTCTTTTTTTTAAAGGAAGTGTTAACAAACCTGTGGCATGTTTTATGTTTTGCTTTTATTTCCTAATTTTCTGGCAGTACTAAAAAAAATTACTGGAGGAGGTAGAACAACTCTCGGTGTACTCCCAGTAAGGGCGTTAAACATTGCATAATAATGTGTCACCCAGTCATGTTGTCAGAAAGTGATGTCAGTCCATTCTTAAAGAGAGGAAGTGATCATTTGAGGTTTCCTGAGCTCAACCTGAGTACAGGGCGTCTGGAGCTCAGCGGGTGAGTATGGATCTAAAAACAGCGTTTCTCAGGATGTGAGCTTGTGGTTTGGGAAGTCCAAGGTTCCAACTAATGGGTATTTTTCTTATTGATTATTGTTTTTGGGGTTTTTTAAGTAGTGGAAGATGTCTATAATTTCCCAGAGCCCAAGGAAATATTCAAGTTGCTTGTTTTATTTTACCAACAGTCCAAAATCAGGCTTTATATTATATTATATTCACTATTGAGAAGTTTGAGAAGGTGAAACCAGTGAATATTTGGTCTTTTTGCTTGGAAAATGACTGAAATAATTACTTAATTATGAAAAGAGTTGCCAATTAATTTTCTGTTGATCCACTAGTTAATCGACCAATTGCTGTACCTGTAGTCTAAAACTAAGATTATTATTCATCACATTTGAGAAGCTTAAACCAGCAAATATTTGACAGTTTGCTTTAAAGAATGAACTGAATGCAAAAATATTCCAAATGCTTAAACTAGCATCCTCGACCAGTATACAGTATATATATTTTGAGCGTACATGGGAAGCTTATTCTATTTAAATAGAATGATCCACATCTGCCAAGTTAAGTTGTAAACTTGTAATCAGACCTAAAATAAGATTAATCAGTCAGAAGCATATTAAAACATGCAAGGAATACTCTTATGATAAGATATATTTTCCCACAATACTTATAACCGATATGTGGACAATATCAGAAATGTTATCTAAGGTATTATTTATATAAAATGAAGTACTGTTTCGAGCGTGAAAGTTCATTCCTGACCTTGGGATCAGTATGTGTGACAAAATAATCTTAATTTAAAGCACACTTTCTAGTTGTCCAACCACATCGCAGGGTTTTCACCATGTCAAAACACCTGATCTAGTTTCCATTCACTGATTAAGTCTGTGAAATGTGATTGACGGCTAAGAAAAAAGCTAGTAAGTTAAGACCTTGAGTAAAAATTATTTTGTCACACATATGTAGTGTGTTTTTATTTGAGTAAAATGGTGTTAATCTCAAAACCAAAGCATAAATTATATGCCTAAGAGAGACATGAGCTTTATTTGGCTTTTTTCCCCTTTTTTTTAATATTGCACTTTCTATAGGTGTAGTATGTAATTTATACATTAGGAAGAATTACTTTACAATTAATTGTATTCACACTGTCAAGGAACTTGATGACAGTAACTTGTTTGAGGTCTAATTTATTTCATCCTATTTACAACACATCTTTTCTTTTCTGGTATGTGTGCGGCCTTGCCTGTAAGTATATGACATCAGTTGGCGAGAGTTGGTTATGATACCTCTTGTGTGCTCTAAGGAGCAGAAAACCAAGCGTTAACACTTACTGTAATCAGGATACTTATTCTTAATTTGAAGAAGAAATCTTGGGTCACTCTCACTCTGAATTAAACCTCATTTAAGACTGAAGCTTAAAGCCCAAATGACTTTATACATGCATATATCGGCCCAGCTTTTTTTGTTGTTGTTTTATGACCGATACTTTCACTTCATATTAGAGAGAAGCACAGGTGGAATTTTAACGGGAGGATATTCTAGCGGCCAATGCCAGTGAGGCAGCATGTACACGCATATTACACCTGTTATTTTCTGTGATAACAGGTTTCTGTGATACTGTGACAAATCAAAATGTGGAAGAACATGGGAGCGTTAATTTGTGAATGTAATTGAAAAGACCATCCTCGGGCAAGAAAAAATGGGGAAGTTTTATACAACTAAACCAGATACAATTTTTACATATTTTATTACATATTTGATATATATACTATATATTACAAAACTAGTGATTGTAAAGGAATTCCATCTGATGGTTGAGGAAGTGAATGCAGCCTCCCTCACAGGAAACAACAACAGGAAACATGTCTTATTCTGACAGCGAGGATTTAATAAACTGTTTTAGCATCATAGTTTGTCCGAGCCTCCTCACTGTTTATGCCCTTGTCTTATTTAATTTTGCTGCCATGCCAGGATGTCCAGTCAGGCATGGTTTATCGTGTTAGTAGTCTGTCAGGCCATTTCATTAAAAGCATGTTTCTTACACTGGAGGCTGGAGCATAGCCATAGTGACTGGGAATCAAATGCAATTCGCTTAATTTTAAAAATAGAATAGAAACACTGGTCTTGTTTTCACTTGTGTCAACATATGTTTACTTTTACACCAATTTACAAATGACCCTGATATATGTTTTTTCATATGTATACAGTATGCTCTTTACTGTCATTGTATTGGCACACGTTTAATAATTAATTTTGTGATAATTAATTTTCTCTGCGGTGACTTTCACTTTGAAATTTTGATACTTGATGGGGGTTTTTTCTGTTTCTCAGATTCAGAAGTAGATTTAAGACAATATTATGGTTTTGTTAAATTGAATGGACATTAGTTTGTCATTGGTTTTGGTCTGTTTAAATCAGCGAGAATAAACCGTGAGGTGAGCTCCACCTTCATGAACAGTCTTGATAGTCTTGTTTCGCTTCAGGCCACACTGCATGTAATTATTTGTGTCTTCAGTTGTTTTGGATCAGTCATTAGTTGAAGACTTGGAGCGTTTTTTTCATACACAACCTGTTGTTAAGATCATGTAAGTGCAGGACTGCTTTCCTTCGGTCCTACAGGCTCTCTGACTGACGCTCTCCCTCATGCACATATGTCTCCTTTAAAGCATCTTTCCAAGTTTACATGTCTAAAAATACAACTCCTTCATGCACTTTGACTGCATTATTCAATACCTCTGCAGAGTAATTAAATCTTAATCAGGGACAGGCTCCTGTCCTCATGGAGGCGTGTGTGTGTGTGTGTGTGTGTGTGTGTGTGTGTGTGCGTGTGTGCGTGTGTGCGTGTGTGCGTGTGTGCGTGTGTCTGTTTGTTCACATATGTTTGTGTGTGTGTGTGTGTGTGGTTTTTCTGCGCACTGTCCCACAGTCCCCTGGAGCTTTTTTTAGGGTCTTATGATGCGAGGCAATTTTAGTCTTTCATTCAATATGGAGGAAAAACGTCAAAACTTTGATGTTGCTCCCATTTTGTGATTGGTTCAGGTGATGTGAAGGTAACTTATTTCACCCAGACTGAATCATCTTGCAGGGATGCTTGATTATGGCAAAAATCATAATCACGATTATTGTGGTCTATATTATGATCTCAATTATTTACTCATTAACAATATCATGCATTTATTGAATGTCTTTTTAACCGTGGAAAAGGTTCCTTGAACTTTAAAATAATATTAATAACAAAGACTTATTTAAAATATGATGTGTATTATTGTTTCATTTTTATTTGGTGTATAAAATGTGAACAGAAATTGCTCAAATGTGACAATCTCATCCTTTTAGGACACTCCAAGTACCAGTACCGTAACTGACAGCATTAAAATCCAAGCGGTGGCTGTCTTGCCAAGGCTATCACCATAGACCGTATAAACGTCTCATCTTTTTTACAGTGTATTTTTTTTTGAATGACAGTTCTCTTGACCACAGTGAGCTGAACTAAACACGCCACAACCAGGCTGAGAGTTAGTTTGAGGTTTTAGAGGGAGGCGAAACCGCACTGCTGTAAAGGAAAGGGGTGCATTGGATTTATAACACAAGACAAAAAGAGGGCATTATTGCGAAATGAAATGTGGCACAGTAATAGTTCTATCTTGATGACCATGTTTTCATGATTGTTGAAAGCCAAAATCGTAATTGAAAATAAAATTCTATTAATCGCCCAGCCCTATCATCTCGCATCATTTAGTTTCAGTTTTTTGCCTGTTGATTGCAGATTGAAGTGCATGGTTGTGATTTTAATGTTTTGTCCTGCTGAGGCAATTTCAAAGGTACTTGCCTAAAACACTGGATACTACTCGTGTGTCATCACATCATGTCATCAATGCCTGAAGTTTTAATTGGACTTGTTCCAATCAATAGATATCACAACAAAACAACTTTTGGTTAATTAATGCAATGGAATTTAAATTACTACTACTAAATTACTCAGTTAAGTATTGAAAACTGACACCTTGTTTAGTTTTTTTTTTGATCAGATAGTTCATGATGAAATAATTCTTTTGGGTGTCCTGGTGGACAAAGGGTTAAAGCCCCAGTCATGAATTGCAATGTCCCTTGTTTGAGTCTGACTGGAAACCTGCATATCTTTTCCCATATCTGTCTCCCCTTGTTTTTGGACTCTAAAATGCCCAAAAGCTCCTTTTTTTTCCCTCCTTGTTGTTCTTGTCAAGATAATTTTATTCAGACAGAAGTCTCTTTTGATTGCTTGTATTAAGACAAAATTGAACATAAAAACAGATCTTACCGGGGTAAGAAATGAAATCTCTAATCTGAAGTAAGATTGTGATTGCAATGGTTTGCAGGTGTCTCTTGTGCTAGAGTTCCCCACACACATACAAAGCTTTCATGAATTGGTTGCAGATTAAATCACTGTTGCCTGCTATATGAATTGTCACAGTTCATATTCATTTCAGCAAGGAGAGTTCATTCTTGTATTGATTGAGGGTTGACGTCAACACATGGGTGTGTTGTGTCTAAGCTGAGTCATCATACTGGACTGTGCTTGCCTAAAAGTTTGTAACATGCTCCAATTAAAGGACTAATTTTTTGCATTCGCTGATGGATTACTCATTTTGTGGATTTTAACAATTTAAAGAACACTGTTTTTGAAGTCAGTGCATTTTGTTTTGTTTTTTTGGCCCTGATAGCTGTGTTCTCCTTCAGCCTCGTTCTTGGCGTGGCAGAAATGGTTTGACCCACGGTACACACACTACATGTGTACACACTCCTGTCCTGTGCCTTCACTGTTTTGTGCTGACATCGTGCCCATGCTTGCACCTTAAACTAAGCGGAAAATGTGTTGACTCTGCTCCTTTCTCTGAGGCCTTGGCTCTGCGGAATATCTGGTCTCTGGTGTAATCCCTGGTCGCTCTTGTCCTTATGAGAATGACCCTCGAGTTGAGGCTGGCTGTTCCTCATTTGCAGCCCTACACACACACACACATACTCACACACTCATGCAATCATGCCTCCTAACACCCCACACATCACATCATCACTCCAAGGTCTTCTCATCAGCAAGGACAGGCTGGGTAGGTTAAGGTTTACTGTGCAGTTATTCAGGCTTCAGCTGTTTTCCATTCATGCCTCTGATTGCCTTGTCAAGCTTGGGTGGATAATGACTGACTATGTATGATTATGTGCAATACATACGATAAGCTATATGTTGTACTGTATTACAAATCAATTGAAGTTGTTCATGAACAAGTGTCCCACACTTGGATATCTAGAGATTTTGTTGTGATTCATCAGCGTGATGGGTGGAGACATTAACTGTGGATGTGATTCTTTTCTTTTTTCAACATATATGTGTCTCATGCTTGAAAATTGGGCTGCAAACAACGGTTAATCACTTTGGGTATAAAATGTTGAAAATTTAAATTGCTTGTTTTATCCATTTAAGTCCAAAGATTTTAAGTCAACTATCATATGATAAAGAAAAAGCATCAAATCCTTCACATTTGACAAGTTGGAGGTCAGTAAATGTTAGGTGTTTTTGCTTAACAAATGAAACCATGAAATCATCATCATTCATAATCTTGATTATGATTATTTTTCTCACGATTGAGCCATCATTTGTTTGACTTTTTTCAGATCTAATTGAAAATGGCAAGCTTCGTTTAATTTCTAGATGGATTGTGAGGTTTAACCCTGCCTTGTGGTTTACAGGCATTTTATCTATTTTTTTTATTTCTAAAAACAATACCACCCTTAACCTTAACCAAAGTTGCAGTTGCAATAAAGAAGCATCCTTCACCACTGCGACCCTGTTTTCTCAATAACTTTCAGTTGTGAAGTATAAAGACTTTATACCCACAAGAAGTGAAATATTAAGCATAGGGAAATCACTCAGCTAGCTTTACTCTTCTATAATCTAAAGTTCATATAGTGTAAGAATGTAGGAAATCACTTACTCATTGTATCACCTTATAGTGAAACGAGCGGCATGCTTTGCCACACAGGTTGAGAAGCAGCTCTTTACTGAACAGTGTTTCCCTCTATGTGTTAAGGTGTGGGCGCTGGGCGCTTGCCAGACTGGGTGAAGTGAGAACTAAGAGGGCAACCTGCTGAGAAGAAACACCGCCCAGGACTGCTGAGGAGGACCTCTGTGCAGGTGAGGGCTGACGGGAAGACGAGCATTGTTTCAAGGCTCAGTGTAACTGATGGGACTTGCACACTCTCTTTAGGAGTGTCACAGCTGTCTGTGTAGGGGCTAAGAGATTATGAAAAGAATGAACTGTCAAAACAAAATAAAATCATCAACTGCTAGAATAACCTGCAAAGGAACATTTGCATTTAATGTTTTGATAATTTAAAGTGCCCTTCAGCCAAAGACTGCATTACAAGCAGCCATTACTAAGAAACAGTCTAGCTTAGATTGGATGTTATTGTCTACAAAAGCATGTTCTTTCAACTTTCCTAACCATTTCCTTGACTCAAACTTGGACTGTTGAATCATGTACTGTCATGTAGGTGGGTGTGTCAGCTTTCTCTCGATAAGTTGATCAACAGAAATTCTATCGGCAACTATTTGGATTTAGCTTTCAAAATTCAAAAACATTCTCTAGTTCCAGCTTCTTAAATGGGAAGATTTGCTGGTTTTCTTTCTTTTAAAACATTGCTCACTGTATACTGTATATTTTAAGGAAATTGTGATGAGTATTTTTGATTGTCTTAAACTTAATAGAGCAAGCAATGAATTAGTTGATTGAGAAAATACTCTGCGGATTAATCATCAAGAGTGAAAATAATGGTCAGCTGCAGCCCTCATGTCACCTTTGAAATATTGCTATGCAAATTTTTAGATGACAGAATCTCTTTTTATAAAGTGTGCATTTTTGGCTGAAGGTGAAGGCATAAGAAGCACAGTCACCTTGTTACTGTATTCCAGGTCATATAATTCACTCTGTAACCCTCCTAATCAAAAAAGACTTTTCGACATATACTTACCCATACCAAGACTTCCTTTTCATTATCTGTGTGACCCTAGGGTGAACACAAAAGGGACAACTCCATGGTGGAAATGAGAAGTAAGACTGAAAGATGGTTAGAGGAGATATTTGTACTTAAACAAAACGAGTAGAGGACAAAGATATGAAAAGGGAGATATGATTCACGGGGGGGGCAAACCTGCATACTATATAAAAATGTGAACGGATTTGGCGTTAAGGACACGCTCTTCCTGCTTCTAGGTTCACACGGCCCGTCGGCAGGGTGGAGCTTCCTGACCCATGGAGAATTACTTCCAGGCCGAGGCCTTCAACCTGGACAAGGTGCTGGACGAGTTTGAGCAGAACGAAGGTGAGCTGCTGTGTTAGAGACCAGACGGGTGTAGCTGTGGGATTGACGTTACAAAGGAGCTGTGGTTAGGATGCTCTCATGCAACCCATGTGTAAATCGCCAAGGTGTCAGACAATCAGCCGCCGCCCAGTGAATTTGAGCAACATTCACAGGTAGCGATTGAGGGTATGCAGAGAGGGAATAGGACTAATTGGACTATCCATCTCCCTGGGGCTTGTGTGAAACTGTGTTATTGGTCCAAGACAAAAGGGTTGTCTTTTTTTCTCATCACACTTGATGCTAACAATAAGTAAAGAATTGTTTTAGGGCCTTTTTTGAAACAGTGGTCCCACTGAGTTTATTTATGGTGACTGTAAAGTAAACACTTTATTACTGAGCTCTGTCTCTCAGCTCTCGAGTAAAGAAAGGGTCTGGATTTATGTCAGATGACCCCCAGAAAAAAATGCCAGTCCTCCACACACAGCATATTTTGATGGTACTGTGAGCTCAGTGTGTATTTTGGCGGTGAGTGATTATCTGCGTGTCCTCTGCCAGAGCTCCAGCTTGGTAGATTAACTCTGTGTGAGGGAACGTGTGTGTGCTTGAACCCGACACAGCACATACTGAAACAGCTTAGCATGGATTCCAGTGGAGAGAGGAGAGCACTATAGAGTAGCTATTTGAATAAATATTGTAAGAATTTCCACTTGTATTAGACAGCGTTCATGTGTCATCCTGACTGATGACTCCCAGGGGGGGCCGAACTGTTTGGCCCACTTAATCAGAATCTCCCATTCCATCCACACACTTAATTTCCTACTCCGTGCCAACCTAATTTCTCAATTCGTCCCCTGGTTTTGTTTCTCCCATTTTTAGCTCCGTCGATCACCTGGGAGTGTGTATCTTCACTTCTCTGTGGCAGTTCATTTGAGGCTTTCTGTCATGTTGTTGTAGGTTCATGATCTCTTTGCTGGTAGCCACTTCTTCTTTTTCTCTGTTTCTTGTCTACAATGTGACAAGAAACCTGCAAGCTCTCCAAAAAATGAGGATAAAACATGACTTGTACAAGATGTAATTCCTATTAAATGCAAACTGCAGCAATGTCACTGTTGAATCAAATGACCAATGACCAATAAGGCAAAATAAGATCCATATTAACTGTCTGTTCTCCTCACGTCTTTCTCTTCCAGATGAGACGGACAATCCCATTCTCTCGGATGCCAAGTGGACCCAGATCCTGGCCCCACCAGCCCACCTGCTCTCTCTAAACCCCGCCCTGGCCCACGCAGATCTCAGCCCCCGGGAGAGTCAACTGCCCTTTAAGACCCTCCCCGACTCCTCCTCCAGCGCCTCCTCGGGGGCAGACCCGAAAAGACATCCTCGTCCTGAACCTCCGTCCTGGGTAGAGGAGAGGCCGGCAGACGTCCACAGCCCACCCCTCCCCCAGCCCAACATTGGCAAACTGGTGGGCACAGACGACCTTTTGCCGCCCCCTGTAACGGTCTGTGGAACTGTGGAGAACGGTTGCCCTGCCAGCCCTGCAAGCCCACAGCAAGATGGGCTCAGAAATGAGTTAAGTTCACATCTAGATAACCAGCCTATTGCCTCTGACCAGGAGGCAAAACCTCCACAGGAGGAGAGAGTCACTTCAGCAGGAGGAGAAGGTTCTGCTGTCAGCCACACGCACTTTACCTTTGAGGTTGGATTAGGACAAGATGTGCAACCAACAACATATAATGAAGGTTTCAAAGAGGAGGTCATTGCAGCTGTTTTACAGGACAGTGGTCAAGAAATACGAGCTGCAAACCTAAAGGAGGAGCAGATAGAAAGTCTCCTGAATGGGGTGAGAGAAGTTCAGGCCTGTTGTGAGGTGGAGGAGAATGGTGTGTCTCTTTCTGACAGGGTCGTAGTGGAAGAGAAGGAGAAGAGATGTGGTCCAGAGGGGCAGATAGACCAACTCCTCAGAATAACAAGCCTTCCCAATGGTTTGGAGCAGGCAAGCGGTAGCCATTCCAAACTTGAGGAGACAGAAGAGAAGGAGGAGGAAGAGGGTTTTTCTGCCTCTCCTGTCCCCTCTAAGGAAGACTCTGTCACTGAGGAAAAAGAAATGGAGGAAAGCAAGCAGGAGAACAGCGAGGGAGGAGCAGCGGGGTCAGGTAGCCAACCAAAACTCAACAACAGTCGGCTGCAGCCGGTCAGTGTTCCATATGGAGGGGCGCGACCAAAGCAGCCAGTCAGCCTCAAGCTCCAGATCCCAGAGCCGCTGTCGGGCCAGGTCCAAAATCAGCTCGGCCTGACCACTGTCGGCAAGAACAAAAACCAGGAGAACCAGAGAGCAAGAGGCACGTCCTCTGAAACCACGCAAAGTGGGACTGATCAGAGTGCAGTGGGGGTGAACGGAGATGGTGTTGTCCACTCTCCTCTCCCGATGCCCTCAGATAGCCCAGACAATGACCTTCAGGCAGGCCAACAGGGTGCTCTGTGCAGGAAGCCTGCCAGCTCCCTGGGAGAGGTTGCCCCTGTGTGGGTGCCTGACTCCCAGGCTCCTATCTGTATGAAATGTGACATCAAATTCACCTTCACCAAGAGGAGGCACCACTGCAGGGCCTGCGGCAAGGTCAGTGGTGTGCTAGAGCTACTTTTAAGTCGATATCTAAACTAAAAACACTGTATGACATCTAAAGAATAGATTATACTAATCTACCTGGGCTAATTTTGTTATTTATTTGTGCAGCATGTATAATCCCATAATTTACCAAAATCATGAAATGTGCTGTCACTGAGGTGCCTCAGAATTAAATGGAGTCCATTTTACACCAATTTTAAACAATCATCCATCGAGAAATCAATCAGAAAAAGGAAGAGACACATTTTCTCCCCCTACAATGACCTGTGAAGACCAGAACGCAGTGTATCCAGGAGATGTATTTAGAGTAAGGTGCATGAAATTAAAAAAAACTCCTGCTGAAAGCTTGCTTGCTGTTACTGTGCTGTTCCCTAACTGCTTCTTCTCCAGAATGTTCACTTCTCCTGGGGGGATTCTGGGTAGGCCAAATGATGTAGTCCCTTTTAAAGGCAGGTGAAATGTGAAGGGAAATCTAAACAGATAATCATTCGTACAAGGAGAAGAACAACATAGTGACTTTTAAAATACATAAAATGCTCCAGCGGTGACTTAAAAGAGCTCTGCTAGACTCTGTTGAGTAAGGAGGTAAATAGAATGAAGTGCTTGTGATGGATGAGTTCCTTTTTAGGCCTCTCTTTGCAGATAAACTCGGTGGGTGTGCAGGTAGCTTTCTCGCAGTATGGCCACCCACACATGCAGCGGGGTGTCCGCTCAGTGCTTTAAAGGGGAGGATGTGGTCGCTGACACCGCACTGGAAAATCGCCGGACTGCTACTTAATTTCCCATGGTGGTAAACAAACACACTCTCTGCCACTTGAGCAGGAAGGAGCTGGCACTGCAGTAATACTGACACCAGCGCTGGTGCTGCAAACAATAGACGCAGTGGGATCCTCAGTGCATCCACCACCAGACTTGTGGATGCATCCACAGACCAGTTCATGATGGGACTGTGAGGCTCTGAAAATAAAAAAGGATCCTCCACCCTATGTCTAATATTCTACTTAATACATGTTACTGCATAATGAGGTGCTAATTGAAAGCATAGTACACAGCTGGAGCTTGTTGATGTGCAGGGAAAGTACAGGAAGTCAATATCTATAAAATGGCACATTTACTGCACACTTGATCACGACTCATTCAAATCTTCACCTTTTAAAAACTTTCACAGTTAAAACCATGCGGAGAAATGTTTTTCGTCCAGTGTGCTCATCATTTGTAGGAAAGTGGTGCTTTTTTATTTTTTTTATTTGTGGCTGTGTGTTTTTATAAGGTGTTCTGCGCGACGTGCTGCAGCCTGAAGTGCAAGCTCATTTACATGGACAGGAAGGAGGCTCGGGTCTGTGTCACCTGCCATTCTGCTCTGACGACTGGTGAGCATCATTGCAACTAGAAAGTTGGTTCTTAATAATTTAAATGTTGCTGGACCACAACTAAAAATGTGTGCTGTGAAATATAAAAGTACATGTGAATGCTATTATATTGTGTTTAAAAAGCAATAGATAACTAACCCTTTTTTTAAACTTAATTTTGCCTTTTTCACAAAGCATCACCACCTATCTTAAAACATGTAACACCTGTTTAAATGTAGGATTTGATATTTTCTCTGTTCTGTATAGTTCTTAAATTTATAATAATGGTGTTTTCCGTCCCTGTCAGCTCAAACATGGGAGACACCGGCCGCTGCAAGTAACCAGAGTCCAAACCCCAACAACCCAGCGGAGTACTGCTCCACCATCCCCCCTCTGCAGCAGGCCCAGGCCTCTGGCGTGCTCAGCTCCCCTCCTCCTACCGTCATGGTGCCCGTGGGAGTCCTGAAACAGTCTAGCAACGAGGGTACAATCTATCCCAAGAATAAAAAGGCTCTTAGCACTTAATTTTTCACCTTGTACATGGCATTTTGCCCCCTCTACTTTAAAGTAAAGTTTTGGTGTTCTTTTTTTGCTGGGCTTGCATACAGTTTACATTTATGTGGTGTTTCAATGTGCCTGTGTCTGTAATGTTCAACCATGACATTAAGGTAAAGTGTAATTTTGTGTGGGTGTGTCACCTTTAGGGTCCCTGTCACGGGAGCAGAGGAGGGTGTGGTTCGCTGATGGGGTCCTACCAAACGGAGACACAGCAGAGTCCCCCAAACCTCCGACTTCCAGCCCAGCCCCCTCCCAGTCACTGGCCATCTCCACGTATTCAAACAAATCCTCCACTTCTGAATCCTCAGAGGTACGCTTGGCACGAAAAACATTCAACCACAGTTAATGCTATTAGGTTAGCTCGTATGGTCATTTTAACTACCCTGCAGTTAGCTTAAGGAAGCCACAAAGAACTCTTTCTGCTGGGTTCTTGGTGGTTTACTGGCTGGGTCAAGGACTGCAATAATCTGGAAGTTCATAGGAAACAGTCTTTGTTTGCTCAATCAGAATTAGAAATCCCAGTAGACTGATATGTTGAAAAGAAAATAGATTTATTCTTGACCCACATCAAAAACAGTTCAGTGTGGTTGTTTCTGTGGTTGTGCTGTTCACTCATTGGGCTTGAATGCCAAGATTCAGGATGATTCAGGGTGATTCCTGTTAAACATAATGATGGTTAATGTGGCCCATGTGGATGATGCTATGCAGACAGAATTTGAGAATAAAATCTGACTTTCACACGACGCCATGAAGGTTTTATTGGCATTAACATAAGGCATGAATATGAATTCATTGCCAAAGGTTCATCAGGTCCAAGTTCACTAGTAGAAGTGTCAAATCAAGTGTCAATCATTGATATACAAGAGCTCTTACTGTGCTTTTTGAATGCGTTTCACTTGTATTAAGAACTAAAAGTCATAATATCTTGGCCTCTGTAGTCTTAATCTTTATATGTTCTCACATTTATACTATCTCCACTAAGTGTCCCAAATGTAAATAATGGCAACTTCATTGGTTTTTACTCAAAAAAAGTCCAACAGATGTTAAAATGACATTATCAAAATATCCCCTTTTTTAAAGTTGTGTGGTGAACATGTTAGCAAATAGTTGCCTGTTTACTTGTTTAAATGCAGTTATCCTCCTTTCAGCCTCCTTCTGGTCTCCACCAACTCCTGAGATTAATATGTGGCCTCTTAAGCTGCAAAATGCTCCATTGTTTTTACCAGCCAGTAACTAATTCACCAGCTCCTGACTGCTGCTGGAAACAGCTTTTATACTAGGATTATATTCTTATCAATACATTCCAACATTGCTGGTAATTCTCATAAAAAAAGATGGCACATAATTGTCACAGCCATGAAAACCATTTTGTATACTGCTACTCTATAATTACATCTCACTGGGTGTTATAACATCTAATCCTCCACCCCCAGGCAGCCCACACACCCGTTGCCCCGGTGGGCAGCCCCGTGGGCAGCTCCCTCAGCCTGATCCCGGAGGATGGACTCCCTCCCATCCTCATCTCCACGGGAGTCAAAGGAGGTACGGGAGGCCACATCACAGGTGCTTGCACTCATCCTCACCACTCTGCTGCCTCCTCATTGCTCTGTCAGCTGCTGTCATTGTGCTTGTTTTTCACGTGCTCCGTTTCACGTCTCATATTTCCACCACTCATTGCCAAGAGGGGGAGGATTTGTTCGTGGGAGTGCAGAGATGATGTTTTAAAGAATTGGGAGGGTCTCTCTGCTGTCGTTTTGATCATCATTTCCTCCTCTTACCTCACATGTGACTCCTTAATCATCCTCCCCCTCCCCCCTGATTCACACTTCAACATCTCCACCCCTCTCTTATCCTCGGTTCGCTCCTGTCCATTTATCTAACTTGACCTTGACTCCACCCTCCTCTCCTTCTGCTCCACCCCGACCCACTTGCAGACTACGCAGTGGAGGAGAGGCCATCGGAGATCGTCCTCATGCAGCAGCTGGAGGAGGGAGGCCCAGACCCCCTGGTCTTCGTACTAAACGCTAACCTGCTCGCCATGGTCAAGCTTGTCAACTGTGAGTTACTCTGCCAGTGCCTTTCTACCATTTAAAGGGCGTTCAAGAGATGGAATTTAAAAAATACAAATATTCATATGAAGAACTTTTGGAGGAGGAGAAAATCAGTTTGTAGACCTACTTGTAAATTAACTTAACTGTAAATTATGACCATCACAAATATGAGGGATGCTTGGTTCACTAATCACAGTGAATTCAAAAATATATTGTTGGATTATCTCAATCATTTATTAGAGAATTGTGCTGCCTATTGTATAATCTGCAACAGTGCACAAGGATAGAATCACAAGACGTTATAAGCTAGCTAATTCCTATTAGCTCACATGTGGTATGTGAAGTGTTTTGCTAATGCAGTCGGCAGGGATTAAAAAATTAAAATATAAGGAGGGAGACAGCTTGTCTGATCATTATTGTGGTTAAACTTTTTTGGCATCACAAAAGGGGAAAAAAACATCACTTTTAAAGACTGATGTGACAGAAGAATTTTCTCAACTTAAGATGGGTTCAGTCATGGTGTTCTCTGGTTTGTTGAAGTAATTTTATGCTCTGTGTGCGAAGAAGATGATACTTGAGTAGTAAAGTTATAAAGTTGTGTTCAAAAGGAGGAACAAGGTGCACATTTAATTTCTCTTTGAGCATATTTAACTTTGTGCTGGTGTCGCCTTTATGTCAGTCTGATGGCATTCGAGTCAGACTGTTGGAAGTGTTAAAAACATGTCGTAAGGTCCAAGACTAGTACGATTTCTGTCACAATGTGCGTGTTTGAAAATGTTGAAATATGAAATGTTTCTGGCTCTGATGTAATGCATCTCCTGTATGTCTGGCATAAGTCATATGCCATACTTTTAAAAAGTAAAGATATCATGCTAAAATATTACTTTGGTAAAAGTGAAAGTCACCCATACAAATAGTACTTGAGTAAAAGTCCTAAAGTATCTGATACTAAATGTTCTTAAAGTGGAAACAGACCATTTTATAGTATAAAGTAGCAGAAAATAAAAAATACTCAATTAAAGTACAAATAACTCAAAATTGTACTAATGTACAGTACCTGAGTAAATGTAGTTAGTTACATCCCATTACTGATGTCTGATATGATGGACTAGTTTTCTATTATTTCAACCCACAGATGTAAACAGGAAGTGTTGGTACGTGACAACTAAGGGCATGCATGCCGTTGGCCAAGCAGAGGTGGTCATTCTGCTCCAGTGTCTACCTGATGAGAAGACCATCCCTAAAGACATCTTTACCCACTTTGTGCAGCTCTACCAGGAGGCCCTCAGTGGTAAGAACATAACCAATAGCTCCACCAGGAGGCAGACTGTGAAATTAGTGCAGCGCCACCATGGGCCACCAAGATAGCCGCTTATTAGTGGTTGTGAGTTCACCTGTCTCAGTCAGGTGCTGCCAAGTTAAAAATGAGCTAACTCTTAAGTAATGTAGTGTAATGTAAGGGGAAATGTTCCAGCTCTACTTTTTGTTCCATGGAGACAACAGGGGCTCCAAGTCATCCTCTGTTTGGAAACCAGGTTACCATCCACGGCTGCTCAGCTACTTCTCTGCCTTTTCCATGAAAAATGGTCCAAACATTAGCGTGCTGCTACCAGGTCTCCTCCCTCCAGGCCTGACACCTCGCCTTCGCTTGTCTTGCATTTTTAAACTACGTGTGCTGCAGAGCAAAAACGACTAATATCGGGTGACTTTGACAGCTTGCTCCCTCTCAGGCCGTTTCCTTTTTCATATTCACGCTGGATCAGTTTCAGGCCTGTGGAAGGGAGCCATATTGTGCGCGTCGCTGTCCGTTAGCTCGCCGTCAGTCGGGTCTCTGGAAGAAGTGCTGGCTTTAGCAAGTCCCCACCAGCGAGTTCTGCAATGCTTTTAGGGTTATTGCCTTATGTGTCATCTAAAGCCAGGGATTCCTCCCTCAGATAATTAGTAACATGAACCCTCTGTGGGTAATATGAGGTTGTAGGGCAAGTGGGCAAGATATGTTTTTAGTCATGGCTCGGACGACTCGGTACAGACTAAGCAAGGCTCTTCATCCACACATTAATCCCAGGAATACACTGAAAGCCTCTGCCTTTTATATCTACCTCCCTTTTTTAGAGCATGGGAACTTTCTTTTTTTCCTCCTTTGCTTTTCATTTTTATTCATTTTCATCCATGGCGTTTTCCTCCATTTCATCCTCTTTATTTTTATTCCTATCTCCTTCACATCAATCCCTGCTTTTTATTCTTTTACCCCCAAACTCCGATTACATACTCGTCTTTTCTCCCCACCTTCTCCCCCACTGCCCTGCTGTGCCTTCCCCTCTCCTATTTCAACAACCCCTCTTCCTCCTCACATCTCCTATATCACTAACCTTTCTCTTCTTCCCTGTCTCCTCAAGGCAATGTGCTGAGCCACCTGAGTCACTCATTCTTCACGCAGAGCGTCCTGGGCAGTAAGGAACATGGCGGCTTCCTCTACATCAGCCCCTCCTTCCAGTCGCTGCAGGACCTGCTGCTGCCCAACCCGCCCTACCTCTTTGGCATCCTGATCCAGAAGTGGGAAACACCCTGGGCCAAGGTCTTCCCCATCCGCCTCATGCTGCGGCTGGGCGCAGAGTACCGATGTAAGTCAGAATTATTGAGGTTCACACTGTGTAGTGATGGTGTCAGTATACTATAATTTGATGATGCAATTTAATGCTATTTTAGAGTTTAAATTTACATTTAGTTATCTGTAAAGGCGATTTATTTGGTCAGAAGTGCATAAAATGTATTTACACAAAGACACAATAACAGAATTGGTCCATTAAACAAGCTTCAAAGATCATTCATCACTAAGAAACCGCGGTAGACAATCTCACCTCAAAGTTTGTTAGCTGTTCTGCAGCTTTCAGTCAGATTATTTTTTTCTTCAGACGTCATGGAAATGAAGATGGTCAAATTGTATTTTTTTTCCTGAGAACTTAATTAGTCTTTTTCAGTATTGTCTGCATGTTGCCCAACAGAGTGGGAGGTAGTTTGTTCCATCTTATCTTTGTGTGGGGCTGGGGAACATTTAAGGCTCTGTACCAATGCCGAAATGATTTTAGGTACCTTATTTTGAGCGTAAACAAACTCCTCAAATGTTACTGTTAGAAAGTTGATAAAAAACAAGATATGATGGAAATCAGAAACTGATCAGTGAGACTACAAATTTGAGCTGATGATGTCATCTCCCTGTACTTGACACATTTTGGTTGGTATCAAGACAGTACGCTCCCATTAGTCTACCACTCAACAGTATCTCTGCACACTATATGACATTCCACAAAAGGATGTCTTATAGATACATTTTGATCTACTGTCACAAACTTTTTACAGTTTGTCAGAGTGAGTCAGTTTGTTGTCTGCATGTCAGTTGCCAGAAGAAGCCTGTAGACATCACACCAGCCTGCTCTTAGATGTTTCTCACAGCTTCCCACGTGAACCAGGAAGTCTTGTGAGGGTTTTGTTTTTTTTTATCAGAGAGCCTCGTCTCCGCCAAATCCCCTTCTCTCGCAGCCAGACCTGCCAGCACAGAGCGCCGCCTGGCTCTGCTAAGCCTCTTGCCTGCTTCCAGCGAGCACGGATAGAATACATTAACAAAGCCACATACAGTTAAGGCTCTTGAACACAAAATGTTAGCATCGCCATGAAACGAATCCACCACACAAACGGTGTCGTTCTCCACGCTTTCAATTCTTACCTTAAGCAGTGACCAGCAGAAGGTTGAGTTGCCTGTCGGCGTACAGGTCCCCACTGAACTGCAGATTGAGGCTGAGATAGTTGGTTTTTTTTATTGCGCATGAGAGTTTGTGGCGAGATCTTATTTCCAGCTGTTTGCTGAGATAAGGCTAAAAATAGTCATCTAAGGAGCTTTGGTTGCTGGAGAAAAAAGCAGCCTTATTTTTCACTTGTGGATTAGGAGTGTTTCTCCGAACTGCAGGCAGTTTACTGTATTTAATGTGTCTGTGGGGTCTCTTGTTCAGCTCATTTGCATTTATGAGCCGAGAGGATAGACACACAAGTTGTGCAGTTGATAAAAACATGGGGAAAAAACTGGAAATGCACTACCAAGGCTGATTAAATAAACTAATAAATGAAAATAATAAAAACAATTAAGCAGAAAATTTTAATTAATCAAAATATTCTTTTCTCTGACCACATTTCTGTAACTTTTTGTACCCAAATCTGAACCCAAAATGTTAAAATGATTTCCTTATTGGCATTATTTAGCTGAAGAATTCATGACAATCGAATGATGGATGGAAAAAAATCAAATCAAATCACAGGGAACATTTTAGTGGCAACACACATTTCTATTGTTGATTCGTCAATGACTAAACGTTTTGTTTTGCAGTCTATCCGTGTCCACTGTTCAGTGTTCGCTTCAGAAAACCCCTTTTTGGAGAGACCGGTCACACTATCATGAATCTGCTTGCAGTAAGCACTTTGTTTTTCTCTTCCTGTGCTTGTGTTATTATTTATTTTCAAGGTTCAAGAGCTGCTATATGTCGTTGGAAATAACATTTGCCTCAAATACATTTTCCAAAATAGTGCATTCTGTGTGCAGTATGATGATTTTGTCAAACAACAATGTCACTTGCGTTACCAAGTGCCTTGATTTGTTTTGATTTTGAACTAATACTTGTTCTGTAAGACATATAATTTAAAAGATGTTGTTTTCCATCCCTGTCTCAGGACTTCCGTAACTACCAGTACACACTACCAGTGGTGAAAGGTCTGGTTGTGGACATGGAGGTGAGGAAGACGAGCATTAAGATCCCCAGTAATCGTTACAACGAGGTGAGTGTCTCCTGCTCTCACACCTGCAGTTCGATTCTCTTCAAGTGCTGCAAACATGAAGCTATATGGGCTGACGGTAACTCTTTCATCAGACAGCTTTAGTGACTGTCGTCCTGCATCATGAGTGTTACACTGTCCCACCGGGGAAATCATGCAGCACTTTAATGCTCCAGTTTGTATGTCTATATTCTCCGGTATCACAAAGAGCTCACAAATAAATCACTAATCATGAGCATTATTTGTCATTAATATTCAACTTTTATGTTTGCATTTGTGTAAGAAGTACCTTGATTTGATTTAAGCCACTGGATTACCCCAAAACAAACATCCCCCCCTTTGTTATTGATATGATGTACTACAGCTGCATCATGATATACTGTGATAGAGGATTTTATCTGCTAACGGTAGCCAACAAGCGTTTTTGATTAATTCTTATGTCCATAAAATGTCCTTAAAAAAATACCTGTCTCAGTTTCACAGAGCCAGCAAACATGATCAAAGTGTTTTGTTCTATTTAAAAATGGTGTAAAAAGAGAGAACAGGAGGAAATCCTCACCTAAAAATCATCAAAGCAGCCTAAAACTACAACCGCATTAAAGCATAAAAACTGATCATAGACATGAAGCAGAGCTGTGTGTCATACACACACACACACACACACACACACACACACACACACACACACACACACACACACACACACACACACACAC
>JBBPCS010000393.1:2167875-2178301 GCA_037974645.1 Hollardia meadi
GCACTTCATGTCACAAGCAATACAGACACCAGGGCAGGGAAATTACATGTAGGTAACTTTGGGGCATGTTAATACCTAACACACCTCTTTCAGGTGGTGATTTTTTTTTTTACATCTAATAATAACTATAACAATAATGATGATGATTATTATTATTATTATTATATATTTATATTTGGTATTGAAGTAATCCAAAAGTAACTCAAAGTAATCAGGTTACATTACTTTAATATTGTGATACTTGGATTACGTTACTGGTTACATTTTTTAACTAGTAATTGTACTGGAATACATTTTTAAAGTAACCCTCCCAACCCTGGTCATGTACTCTGTGTGTCTGTGTGTGAAAAAGGAGTAAAAATCTTATTGTGTGTTTCTGTGATTCCCGCAGGTGTTTTTCCTCCAGAGTGAAGATCAGCCCAACGGACTGAGTGACCCAGCCGACCACAGCCGGCTGACGGAGAACGTGGCGAGGGCTTTCTGCATGGCGCTTTGTCCGCACCTGAAGCTACTGAAGGAGGACGGGATGGCCAAACTCGGACTGCGGGTCACACTGGACTCCGACCAGGTAGGTTCAGATGTTACAGCGACATTATCAACAAATCCACAGACTCTAAATGTTCAGTACACTGACCTTGTTGGGATCCAGTCTGACCCTTGTGTCCGCTGTTGCAGGTGGGTTACCTGGCAGGAAGTAACGGCCAGCCTCTCCTGCCTCAGTACCTGAGCGACCTGGACAGCGCTCTGATCCCCGTCATCCACGGCGGGGCGTGTCAGCTGAGCGAGGGTCCGGTGGTCATGGAGCTGGTCTTCTACATCCTGGAGATCATCTCCTAGGTGTCCGCATCTTTTTTTCTTTTTTTTTTTGGACCTTCTGACGTCAACACACAGCCTAGTCCTCCATCATCTCCCTACAATCGTTTGCACTTCGAAAGAGCCCGAAAACTGTGCCGTGCCAGGCGGGGTAGCATTCCTCAAGTCGAATCTATGCATCCAGCCGCCGTCTGTTCTGCTCCAGAGGCCGCGAGGAAGCCCCGAGCAGGATCGTCTGTCACGTGTCCCGTGTACCTCCCATCTGTGGTGTTCATTTGAGGTGTCCGAGCAGGAAATGGGCAGCAGAGCCCAGTGTGGTGTTACAGTGTCTATAACAAGTATTAACCGGCCTTCAAATATTCATCTTTTATTGTTTTACGACATTGAATCAAAGTAGATTTGATTTGTCTTTCAACACAAAGATCAACAGAGAGGACCCTCTCTTATCTCTGTTGAGTTTTGCAAAGAAGACTTGTAGAGATAAGAGATCTATCTGTGCAGACTAAAGGCTGGAATTGCTGCCAAAGGTGCAGCTTGGAGGGGGTGATAACTTATGCATTCAACTTTGATTCAAAGTCGTGAAACAATTTAACATGAATACTTCCATGGAGGGGAAATACTTCTCATCGGTACTGCATGTACCTTCCATCACTTCAGTGTCACTGGCAACCAGGGGTCCTGAAGCCGAACTGAATAAAATCTACAAAGGCCTCTGTGTAGCACGGATGCTCTTAAACAAGGGAGACTCGTAACTCTTCCTCTGAGGTTATATGAAAAAGATAAGCTACAGATCATCAGATGAGGAGCTAGAAGACTGGATAATGCGTCTGGTGTTTTGTTTTTGTTTTTGCACCACAGTGCTCAGTGCCTGCAGCAGCGATTCATTAAGTGAGTTTTTAAAAAAAACATTTCGTGTTCACCTTGTAAGCTTTACTCATCGATCAGCAGATGCTTTACTTCATGTACAAATAAACTGACCTGTTGTACATATTTTTGTAGGCGTAACAACGTCTCCTCTGTCGTAACTCTGCTCCTGTAGCCTTCCAGAGATCCCAGTTAAAGACGGTATTCCTGAAGTGACCGTCGGGGACTCCTCTGACTGTCGCTCCGAAATGACATTACACGCTCACTCTGAAAGCCCTTTCATCCTACAGCAGACAGCTGAGTAAAAACGGGTTCCAGTGCTTTATTGATTAACTCAAACTGGACATGAAGCTGAAAACGTACAAGAGGGAAATCAATTTCAATCTCATCGATCATCCTCACCATCATCAGCGCTTGTCGTTTGTCCCGCAGTGGTCGGAAAAGCCACTCAATTTTTTGGTATTTTTAATCCTACAAAAAGAATAATTGTTGAAGATGTAAAGATTATATATATACAGTATATATATATATAAATATATAAATAAATAAATATATTAGAACTGTATTAAATTGCAGAAACAGTGCACTGGATTCTAAGCCATTTACAGGAGAGTTAAAGTGAGCATCAGGTGGCCACTGTTAGAACAGTTCAGTGTTTGTAAAGATCCAAGAGTGTTGACCTGAAGCTGAATGTATTTCATCTCACATTTCTGCAACCAATTGTCCTTCCAAAGCACTAAAATCATGAACATCCTGCTCCAGACTTTGCAGACCTGTGTAGGAGCCCTGTAGTGGGCTGATCTGTTGTCTTCAAAGGCCTCAACAGTTTTATTGTATCTACAAACAGATCGCTGCAGCCCGTCTCTCTTTCTGCTCTGGACTGTGCTCTCCTTCAGCAACATGGACCTGGAGAACATAAGAATGTATTCGTCATGTTTCTGTTGAAACTTGCAAAGTGTTTTCTTATGTTTTTGGCTAGACTAATCACCAAAAACCACCCTGTCATGTCAAAATGCTCTGTACAGTAATCTTTCTGCATTATGGCATTATTTCTCCACCTTTAATCATGCTAATGTAAAACCAGAAGGGGCTACAGAAAGTACTGCTGATACAGTACGAGAGGTTTTGTTGAAGCATTTCACGGGAGAAAAACGATCTCAAGTCATCACAAGTGAGAATCAGACAATCACATGAAATTCTGCAGGAGAGCTGAAGCTTCGAGCTTAAATTAGACCTGTAGCCACTCTTTATTACTCAATTCGAAGTATTTTAGGAGCTACTGTAGCAAAGTAATGCTAGCAAAGCTGATTAAAATGTTCAGTGAAGACTGAATGTGAGGTCAAAGGTCACCAGTTCTGGGTTTAATACTGTGATCATCCCTGAGTTGGTGTATCTCAATCACTGTGTGACGTTCATCAGCCGCCGCCACTGCCGGCAGGTCTGTTTTTATAAATTAGCATAATGAAGAGGAGACATGAGGATTTATTTCTCTGACTTCCTGTTTTCTGTTTTATTTTGGCATTATCTGACCTGTGTGCAATATGTCCTAAATCCAAAAAAAGGTGCAATTTGTTTGACTGAAAAAGTAGCATTTTTCTTTTTTGTATTCAGTTGTAAGATGTTACTATCCAAACTATAACGCTGCATGAGCTTGAAGCGGTGAGGAGAGCAAATCAACTTTGCATTTTAAGTTAAATGTTCGTGTGGATGCAACAAAAACAAATCCACTCAGTTCTGTCATCGACTGGGTTTTGTTAATTTTTTTTTTTTTAAACATCAAAAATGTCTGAAAAGCCAAAAAAAAAACCTGTATGTTTTTTTTCTTTACACTAAAAATGTAAAAAATGGTCTTTATCAAAAAACAAACAAACCTGTAGTATATGTAAAATAAAAACTTATAGAAAATTGAAATGTCTGCTTAGTTTTTGCCTTCTGTTCAGCGTCAATGGTCCTTATTTAAAAGATTTGTGAAATCTTATTTTTTTCTGAAAGTCACATGAATATTAGAAAATGTGCTAAATTAAAACAATGTAGTTTTTTTATTGGTACATTTTTATGCAGGGTAAACTAATTGAGTACACAATGGAAAAACAAAATACATAGGTGACACTTGTTAAATATAGTAACAGAATGAAATGAACAGTTGTAATTGTTTGTCAATATTTATTGGAAACTTACTGTTATTTCTCGGTTACATTGACTCATGATTTTAAAAACCAACAAAAAGGAGAAATGTTGTGACCACAGACAGTGTTGAGGTAAACCTGTTGGAAATCTATTTATGCAGTTGGCTCAGTATGTTTGTTGTGGCTTCTCGTGTAGCATTTTTTTTACAATGCTGCAGTTGAAACTTTAAAGGGACAGTTCACTCAAATTAGCACGAAATGATCACATTCTTAGTGTGTAGTTTCAGAAACGATGATCTGGTTACTGCTCTTCATAACTCAAACCAACAGTGTTCACTTACAGCAGGACTAAATATTTGAGTTGCTCCAATGAAACTACTTCATGAGATGTTTTTACAGACAACACAATCTCCCCCACGAGGTTCAGTTAGTAGCTGTTGTGGAGCTTTTGTCTTAAAATTGTGTAGTAGATATTCAAATTTCCTTTTTTTGTTTGAGGCACTTTGATGTAGGCCTATATGTTGGCTTAAAGTTGATTGGATTTTGTTACTGTTCTTGAAAACATTATTTCCTAGTTGCGATATCCAAGGTCAAAAATCAACTTTCAATTTCAATGTTAAGAATTCAAAATCTTATTTTGTAAAGCTTTGGGTTTGTACCGTAATACATTAGAAAATGGAAATCTTCCTGTAATTTGTGCGAACTGGCCCTTTAAAAAAACAAACAAACAATTTATCCAAATGCTGCGTGAATGCATGATAGATATGATGCATAGTTTTAAAAAGTAGTTAAGGGGAATAGTTTGACATTTGGGGAAATATTCACTTTCTTGTTGAGAATTTGATGAGAAGCTTGATACCACTGCGTTGTTTGTGTGTTAAATGTCAAGTAAGAGTCAAGAGGCAATTAGCTTAGCTTAGCATAACGACTAGTAGCAGGGGGAACCAACTAACTTTATTCCTTCAACGTTTAAAGTAACACACCTGCCAGAACCTCTAAAGTTGACTAACTGGAGACTTGTCAATGTGAGGTTGCCAGGAAACCAGCAGACTCCAGGAAGTCACTGCTCCTGGTCACTAGTTGCAAAAAAAAAGAGAATATATATATAGCATGTAACTTCCTCTGAAACCACAAATGGTCATTTTTTACATTTCCGTTTGTGCACAGTTGAAACAAATAACATGCAGTGTGTTAATTTGTGAGCTTTAGAGGTGTTGGCAGGTGGAGAGAGAGGCAATCCATTTCCCCTGCTGGCTCTGTGTCCTGGCTCTCGCTTCAGATTTAACACGCACATAACAGTGGTCGATCTGCTCATCTAACTATCTGCAAGAAAGCAAATAAGTCTGCTTCCCAAAAGGCTGAGCTATTTCTTTAAAATATATACAGGATGCTATTAAAGTCTACTCATCCAATGTTTACCTAAAAATAACTTTTAACCACTTTATCATCTGTCTAATTGTTTATGTTTGCCTTAAAATGAATATTTTGCTTTTTAGACTGAAACAAAATGACAGATCAGCTAAACTCAGCTGTGGTGATCCTGTGCTCTCGAATGTAAACAAGACAAATATAAATCTAACACACCTAAAGCTACAAGTAAGTGAGATGTGCAGTTTTGTGACCTCAGTTTAGAGGAAATATTAATTAAAGTAAAAGGTGCCAAAAAGGGAGTGTGGTCTTCACAATAATTATATAAGTTGTACCTTGTATGGTATCATCATTTCTTGGCTTACTCCTGTAAAACATCTATGATGGTGCTGCATCTGCCTGCCTTCTCAAAACCTGATGATTTATGTGGAAAAAATAAAAGAGTCGCAGTCCTGTAACATATTAAGCTCGTGTCATCGTAACAGGTTTGGCAGATAAAGGAAAAATCAAATATGCAGGATTTTACAGCAACAGTGATTACTTTGGTATTAGTGCATAGGTGCAGTTCTAGATACCAGAGCTGTATAATATAAAGAACGTGTACACAATCTTTGATATATTAACTAGTCATGTCGGGCAGCAGGATCAGGTTGGCTCGACACTGAGCCCCTTCAACATTAGCAGAGGATACGCTGTCTGCTGTCCGCCAGGAGATGGAGTGATGCACGAGGAGAATGGTAATAGTTTTCTCTGATTTCACCTCGTCTGCCTGATGCATCACGAGCTCATGACTGCATTCACCCGGCCAACGATCTGTGTGATTCACCAGAGTTGACTCAAACGAGAGAATAACCTTCCCCTCGATTCAGACGACAAGTATTTGTCCATGAGCTGGTGTCCATCTGTTGCTCAGACTGAAGACAGACACAAGGTTCATGTCACCAGATGACCTACCACAAAACCAGCTCCGTGTCTCCTCCTGGTGGACTGCAGTGTGAAAGGGAGCTCTTGTGTCTTGCAAATGTGCAAAAGTTTTAACAAGACCCGTGTTAGGTCCAGTTTAGAACAACAAACATCCTTATCACATCCCAAGCTCCAACCTCCTTCCTCCTATGAGTATTTTTGATTGAGTACTTGTAATCTGTAAAACAAAGAGGCTGTTTTTAGTCAGGTGAATCAAATAAAACGAATCGTATCTTAAAAACCTACTTTTATATTCAACATACAGACATGGAGAGTGAATGAGCTTATTTCCTATCTAACTATTCATCTACTTTCATGTAATTCAGACAAACGAGCGACAGAAAATTACCTTTATTTAAATAATCTTTAACCTTTCAGCAGCATCTAAACAAGAACCTTGGAGATTCAAGGTTGGAAAAAAGAATCAACATCAGAAGTTTTACACAATCTTTTGAGAGAACAATGATGTAAAAATATCAACACTGCACATGTCATGTTACCTGTGACCGGTCGATCACCAGCCAGCGCTCAGTGCTCGTCTGCGTGTCCTGACCGCTCAGAGGCTCCCGCAGGCGCACCTTCACTTCCACTCGACCTCCTGTGGGTTTACGACCGTCCATCACCTGACACCAGGAGCAGAGTTACGGATTTTTACGGACACACAAGTCGCCAGTGAACAGCTAAAAAACAGGACTGTTGTGCCTGTGGATGGCGTCTGTCATGGCTGAGGATCAAAACATGCTGCTCCTGATTTGTGCTGCCATGTCTTACACATCATTGGTCTGTCTCCATGTTGTTTTTCGACGTAAAAAGGCCACTCACCTCCACGATCTCCCTGATTTCACTCTGTGACTCCAGTTTGTCCAGCTTCACGAGGGCCGTCCCGATCGGCTTGTCGCTCCGCAAGAAACCACTGTGAGACGACACACGGCAACAGCGTCACCGCAACAGTCTCAACACAGTAACACACAACTTATTTTCAATTACTCTGACATGAACACAGTTGTGAAGTGATAAAGCAAACCTCTGGCTTTCATTACCGTTTCAGTAATCAGAGACCAACTTGTGCATAAAACTGGAGGTAAAGTAAGCTAAATTGACATGTATGTCAGATTACTCCTAACATTGAAATGATACCAAGATTTTGTAGTTCTTACATTAATGCTGGGTGGCAAATGACTATAATATTGTACTGCTTTGATATCAGTTCTATATTATGTTTTTCCCTCCTTTTACTCCAGGGTGAAAATAATTGAAAATCCATTACAGTGATTTAGTTGTAGAGCTGGGCAACAATTTTTTTGTCTAAATGAATGCTGAAAAGTTAAATTAAAAATTTAAAAATACACATACTTTTACTTCAATGGAATGTGCCAGAGTTATTTTGCAAATATTTATTGTATACATTGTAACGTCAATATTGTGATAATGCTGCGATAATCATTACAATATTAACCTTATCCATGTTTTCCATTCATATTTGGTTGTCCCGTTTCAAATACTGTTGTATTTCATGTTTTCAAAGTTCCTTTATTCTGTTCTTTGTTGGTGCATTTAAAGGAGCTCCGACTTAAATAAAAAACCCATCACATTTACTGATCGCCGACCTATTGATGCTCACACATTTGTTTGAGCAGCTAAGTGAGGATGCTGCCCTGCAGTCTGTGACTCACCCTTTGTGCAGCAGCTCCAGTTTGAGTCCCCTAGACGCCACCACCCTCCTGAAGCCGCGGTGGTTACGGTTGATTGATAGGGTGAAGCTCTGGTTATATTCTGGTGGAAAGAGACCACAGATGAAAAGATGCAGCATTCTGAGACTTTGCATAACAAGTGTTCGAGACAAATGAACCGTTAATACATTTTGCTGTTGCATTTTTCTAACTGAACATTTTTAAGTCATTTGTTCAAAAACAACACTTTTTTAAACAAAGTCCATGAGGTGACTCACCATCCATATTAACCTATAATGGAATGCTTTTTTTTTCACAAATTGTACCGTACATGTGCTGCGAGATGAGCTTAAAAAGCACTTACCAATTGTTCCTTTAACACTAATTTTTGTATTATCATTGATATTTCCACAATGGAATTATTATTAGTACATCTGCACATTCTTAGTCAATACTTCCATTCTCTTCTTTTTAAAACATGGTACAGCTCTTTTCATGTTAAAACAGATATATTTTACATATTTTTATTTTATATTCCTCTTTTATATTAACGATTCTTGATTTTTGCAATACTTGTTTTCTTCTTTTCTCTTACTAGGTTTATTTTGACAGTGATGCACCACAGCTTGAAGGCCCATTTCTTTTATGTGAAGCCCTACCTGGCAAAAAACCTCTTTCTGCTTCTGATTATCATTATACACTACTTTAAAACAGCATACATCTTTGCATGGATTTATTTTTCTTATTATTTTTAAATAAAGTAGGACTCATATCCTAAACATAAAAGTGTCATCCCAGAAAAAAAGGGAAAAAAAATATTTATAGATATTTATAATAATTTTAATAGCTGATGGATTGACTTGTAGCATCGCATTAATGAAGAGTTTTGGGTCCACCCCTTAGGAAAAGTGAAACTTAAATGTTTTGATAGTTTAAAATTTAGACAAACTGAAGAGATGTTAGAAAGGACGGCAGATATTAAATATTAAATTGTCAAAAAGGAAAGTACAGTATAACATTCTGAAAATAAAACCTTTTCAGTCTACTAGAGAAGACATCTAACTGCAGATCCACATTGTTGATACAAACATGACATACACAAATCTACAGCCATGTTGATGTCTCACCTGGGGAGTTGGTGTTCTTGATGACGGCTGTTTTGTGTTTCTGCGGCTGCTCCTGGTGGCAACAAAACAGAAATGAAAATAATTTCACTTGTATGAACCGTCTCAGCAGCTTGTGGTGGCTGTGAAAATTAAAAGTCTCTTACCGTGCTGGGATACGGGAAGTCAAACTTGATGTAGGCATCCAGATCATTTGTTTGGATTCCTGAAGGAGAAAGTTTATCACAAAGCATCAACCAATATGTTCTTTTCCTCCAATGTTTACATTTAACCAGACCTTGAACTCTTGACTGAATTTACATCCTTTAGTTAACAAATTGTTCATCAAGGCCTTAATGGCAGAAAGTTAATCACAGCAACTTATATTCAAGACATTTGTTTAGTCATTATCAGTGAAATTAAGACCAAATTAACACACAGAGAAAAAAATACAAAATGAAAATAACTGTAGATCTACTGGGAGATTTTCATTAAGATTTAAGGTTAGATTTTTCACCTAAATCACAGCAAAGTAAGAAACCATCATTTTAAGGCTTCTAAACTTCTAAACTGAAGCTATTAAACACCACTTTCTCAGTGTTTTCAGAACAATATTTTCCGTACTTAGACACCATGTGGACCTACAGAACTGTGTATATCAAAACTGATGTATGAAGAGTTTTGTTTTTACCGCTCGGAGCAGGAAGATTCATCCCTTTGACGATAACAACAACCATGTCAGTGCTGCTCAGCTCTGGAAATATCCTGAAAGGGAGAGAGACAAAGATACACAAGTCATTTATTACTTTGGCATCTACTATAATAAAAACAAAAAGGTCATCATTAGGTACACCTGTGAAATGGAATGCAATCCAACAGCTCAGCCATAAATTCTACCTTTACAAATGTTCAGTTCTGATTGATGCCGTCAGAGACGTTTTAAATTAACTGTTAATCTAGCTATTTGTTCATTAACAGGGATTCAGACTTAAAACAATGCAGGGGGTGTTAATGGGAGCATGTTATTTAAAGTGTAACTGCACACTAAAATACAGTTAGCTCCCTCCCAGCAGATTTTAGAAAAATGCAGCAGAGGCCTAAAAAGGAATGCCACAGTAGGGGGCGTGGCATTGCAGAAATGTAGTATGTGACGCGGGAGGTATTGGATCTGTATTGGATTACATTAAATTGTATAGATGTAACTAATAATATAGTATCCAGGGAGTGTATGTCTTTCAACATAAAAAAGCATCTTATTTTGCCACAGGCACGTTAATAACTGATGACTATTTAGTTAACTGAATTTTTTTCAGTATAATGTTCCCACCTGACAGTGTGAAACGACCTCTCCTCAAAGTGATGTTTAGGAGGAGGCAGACCTCTCGACTGAGCCAGCTTCAGGACCTCTAGACTCTTCTTACAACCCTCTGCCATCTTCTCAAACCTGCAGCACACACACACACACACACACACACACACACACACACACACACACACACACACACACACACACACACAC
>JBBPCS010000393.1:2178401-2234006 GCA_037974645.1 Hollardia meadi
ACACACACACACACACACACACACACACACACACACACACACACACACACAGGAGGAAACATCGTCTGTGAGGCATCCGTCTCTACCATCATGCTATTCACAGTGTATTCTAATATTTAACTAATTAGGTATACAGTATAATCAAACACACAAAAGGAAAGAAAAGTAATAAACATATGATAATATTAGTTTGGATTGTGGTAAAAATGTTTTTTTAGAAACTGGATAATGAAATAATTTTATAAAATTTAAATAGATAAACAGATGAATTGCTAATGAACATAGTTTCTGCCTTAGTCCAGTATTATAACGAGTTTGTAGTCTTATATGTAAACTGAATAAAAAGCTGTTGACTGCTTACTTTGTTGTTTCGGTGATGTTCCCCAGGTGAGTGAACTGCTTGGAGTGAGTCATACATTTCTAAAAGGAGACAAGAAATCTCAGACATCTCAAGGAATATGTTTGTCTTCACAGCAAGTCAAGAACAGTGTAGAGCAACTAGACTGGGAATCAAAAAAATAACAAAATCTTTTTTTTTTCTTGCCGAAAGACTTAATCTGGAAACTTTGTCAGAGAGCTGAAAATGTCAGATTGTGAAAAGATTAAAGTTTCTTGTGGGTGATGGTGAAACTGAACATGATTGTAGCAGAGACAATGGAGTTGTAACACACTTGAAGAAGTTTACATGTATGAAATAATGTTAGCTCTGTTTTCACTTCGTAAACACTAAAAAGTTTGTCATCCATATTTTATAATGGTGTAATTGGTGAGTAGCAATGCTCAATTTTGTATATTTATATGATGCAAATTAAAAAAAATATTGTTTCTGTTCATTGTTTCCTTTTACTTGTACTATTTAGTTTGTTACAATGACCACATTTACCCATATAAATGATAAATATCTCTTTTACCATGATAACAACCTGCCCGAATTGAACGTGATGTTCTAGTATACTTCACACTTTGAAATCAACATTTTTATTTTGGAAAATATGAAATCATGATAAAAGTTTCTAAATGCAATCTATTTCAAACACGAGCTGTGGTTGGAAAAAGATTTTTGTATAAAATAAGGAGCAATAAAATACTATTTTTAATCAAGTCTTCAAAATAATCATTTTGTTTAATAATCATGGACTTGACATCATGGTGATCTGTATTTAGTCCTTTTCCTGCAGTCTTACCTCATACTGCTCTTTGAGGATCTTGGCCAGTTGTGCGTAAACCTGCTCTGCTTTCTCTGAGAGCTGCACGTCGCTGTGATGAACCAGGATGAAGTCTTCGTCTTCGTCACCAGGGGGCGACGGCACCTACCGGTACACACGGAGAGGGTCAGCTAAACTGGGCCTCCATGTGTTCCCATCACCCACAAACTGTTGTTTGTATATTTGATGAATAAGAGCAAAATCTCCACCATGAACTCATTTGGTTTTAATTTCAACAAAGTATTCCAATTCAGTGACATAAGTGAGTGGTATCATGTTTGAAAAAAGGCACCTTTGCCTCAAAACATTGCTTGTAATTACTGATCAATTAAAAACGTTCACTTAATCTCTGAGTTTGATATTTTTCTAAAACATTTTCTTGTCATTGATTGTTTTCAGAAAAACTGTTTTGTGCCTTTGGTTGCACTGATACATAAAGTTAAACTTGACTTATTCTACAGCTAAAACATTTAAAAAAAATACTGAACTGCCAGAGTAAATCTTCTGTCTGCTCACCGTGCTGATGTCCACAGTTTTGCCGCTGCGTGCTGCCTCGATCATGGGGTCGAAGCCCTTGGCGGTGTGGAGGAAAATCTTGGCCTGCTCGATGTCGTTCTTATGCTTTGCTTGCAGAGCTGCCTTCATGTACTGCTTCTTCCTGGCCTCCAAGAAGTCCAGCTGCTGCACCGCTGGAGGACAAAGGAAAATAACATACAAAGTAAAGCGATTGTGAACAACTAGATGTAGTTTTCAGTGGGCACAAATAGTGAAAAATCATAATGTTCAATTTCAGGAACAAGGAAAAGGAATTCACCAACAGCAATATTAAAACATTAAAAAGCATCAACATTTGTCTGAAAGATTTCCACTTCCAAATAAGGTTAAGTCATTAACAGCATGGCTGAAGGTTGAGGACTCCCACTGATGTGGGACCACCTGTATGTGGAAGAGGTGGGGTGTTTTTATTCTTGTCTGGATGGTTTAACTTACATTATTAGTATTATGGCTGTGAATAGTCTGAACAGTCCGTTGTTGGGGGGCACTTCACACCCCAACAACGGACTGTTCAGACTGCTGAGGTCAGGCAGAGGCCTCTGCAGTCACACGGCCAAAACTGAGAGACTGAAGAGGAGTTTTTATCCTCAGGCCATCTGGATCCTCAACACACACACCTCACTCTAAAAACTCAAATGAACACTCAACACCTGCACAATCTGTCTGTTTTGTTATGTTACGGTCACTTGATTTACAGCACCAGGTCACTTTATTAAATTCCATTAGTCATTTTATAAATCCCATCTGTCACTTTATTTACAACACTAGGTCACTTTATTCAAATCAAATTGTAAATACTCCAGACTTGTTAGTATATAGCTTTATTTTCTGTCTATTTCTTATTTAACTCTTTTATAAAAGTTGCACTCTTTATTGTACTTATTGTTTATTTTGTTTTGTTTATATTGTTTACTTGTTGTATATCCTTAAATGCACAAATTGAAACAGAGCGCCCTACCTCATTTCACTGCATGTTTTACTTTGTATCTCTGTGCATGTGACAAATAAAGCTCCTTGAATCCTTGAATCATGATTATTTTTATGATTGATTAATCTGCTGATTACTTTCTCACTTACTCATTTAGTCCATAAGATTTAAAAAAAATCGTGGAACAAATGTCAGTCCATTTCTCAGAAACCATGGCAATGCCTTCAGTTTGCTTGTTTTATCCAAGTAACAATCTAAAACCTTGAGATATTCCATTTAATGTCATATACAAGAGTTCATTCTCACTTTTCAGAAACTGGAACTGGAGAATATTTGGCATTTGTGCTTGAACAATGTCTGAAAAGATAAATCACTTATCACAACAGTTAAAGATTAATTTTCTGTTGAGCTAATCAATTAATTGACTAATTGTTGCAGCACTAATTAGCATTGATGTGTATGTGCATTTCTCATTCTCGTTGTGTGTTTGTTATTGTGTTATTTGTTTTATTTGACATTAAAACTAATCAACTGAAGAAAATTAACCACGACTCCACCTGAAGGCAGGAGCAGCCTTTGGTTCTTGGTTTAAGTGTTTGATTTTGGTCTCTTGAGCTGTTATTATCCAGCCGACATCACAAATGTACTACTTTGTGTCTGTATGTGCTACTACAAAGCCAAACTTTAGAATTACTCGGCTATCTTCTGATGTTTTTTACCATCACAGAAATTAACTGTACTTCTGTGACATGCTTCATAGAGGCTTAACAGAGTGTCTTGAGCTTCTTTCCAGGTAAAATAACCTTTCCCACACCACCCGTGATTTTCACTAGTCACACACGCAGCTACGTTCAGAAACATTTCCGTCTTGCACCTTTTCACACATGCCATGACATGCTTGTCCCTGCAGCACTGCTTTTTTTTTTTTTTTATCAACACAGCTGTAACGGCACTTTCCTTGAAATGTTACTAGGTCTTGAGGTGGGAAATTGGCGGTACAGAATATCGATCCCTGCTCCCGTTCACACGTGACCCCATGCATGAAATGTTCCTGAACACGGATAGACTGAATGTGTTATGGAGGAGTTTTTTTCTTTTGGGACTGACCTGTTGGTGATAGTCCCTCCCTGGTAGCTGTTCTGTCAGGTGAAGCTGACGGAGTCCTTTTCCTTCCTTGACCTGCTTTGGAGACGTTTAACGTGGGCCTCTTTGGCTCTTCTGGAACAGCAGGCTTAGACTAAAAATAACACAAAACACTGTATAAGCAATTTATGCACAAAAAAACTAATCAATAAAGTCATCATATACGGATGATAGCCCACCACCTCCTCCTCATCTTCTTCTTCATCTGCTATTTCTACAGTATCAGTGGAGGCAAGCTTATCGGCGGCCACCAGAGCAGCAACGAATCCCTGCTCAGCGTCTGTCGCTTTCTGGCCCGGGATTGGAGGAAAACCTGAAAGATAAAAACTAGTTCTCATTCTGACTGGCAGATACCATGATCTACACTTATTCTTTTGGTCAAGCACTAAAACATGTCTTGTGGCACTGGTACAAAGACTCACTGACAGTACATAATAACACCCCAGGACTACAGACACACAATTCAAATCCAATTTTACGGCACTAAATGTAACTTGGAAATTACACTGTGAACTCAAGAAGATGAATCAGAAAAGAATCTCACCAGGGGGAACCGGCAGCTCCTCAAAGTTGACCGCTTTTCCTGCTTTGTGAGCTCGGATTGCACTCTGGTATTGCTGCAGGAGGGGAGAGATTAATTTCCATACAGCAGAGCTAAAGCTACTATAGTGACGGGAAAAGGAGAAAAGATTTGTTGCTACAAGTATTGTGTTTTTGAGAGAAGTTTGTCAATTCCTTGTATTTTATGTCTGTACTGGTTTTATTTATTCGTATATATTCAAGATTTTAATGTCATCATAAATGTGACAAATCTCTGTCACAGTGGGATTAACATGAATTGCTATATGTAACAAAAAAGAAGCTATACAAAGATCGATATCTTTTAACTCACTTAACCTACATTTAAATGGTAAATGGTAAATGTCCTGTATTTATATAGCGCCTTTCTAGTCAGCTTGACCACTCAAAGCACTTTACACTACAAGTAGGCATTCACCCATTCACACCCATTCATACACTGGTGGCAGTGAATACCTTGCAGGGTGCCACCTGCTCATCAGAAGTGGTAACCATTCACACACATGCACTCACACACCGATGGCGCAGCGGGGTTCAGTATCTTGCTCAAGGACATGGGGCTGCAGGGGACGCTTACACTTCATTCTATTTTATCATCATGTGCAGCATGACAAACACAGAACAAAATTCTGTAAATGTAAATAGACAGACATCAGGAGTAGCCTCTGTGTGTACCTTGGCGATGCGGTCGTGCATTCGGGCCTTGCGGTCATCCCCACTGGCTTTGGCCTGATTGGACGCCTCCATGTACTTGGCTCGTCTCTGTTCGAGAGCCTCAAGCACATCTTTGGGGGCTGCTGGGGGAGCGGGGGCTGAGGGAGTGAGACAACAGTGTTTACAGAAGAACCACAAAGTGAGGCTGTATTTAGGTACATCAGGGCTTTAAGCCAACCGCTAACATTAACATGTTAACATGCTCCCATTTAGCAGGTATAATATTTATCATGTTCACCATCTTAATTTAGCGTCTTAGCATGCTAACATAGTGACCGACACTGCCATCCCTACAGCCTTGCTGCTATCTTGGCTGCTAAAGTTACTACTCAGACATACCAGTCAGAAAAATCTTAAATTAAACTGACTTAACTGTAAGCTTGGGTATTGTTTTAAATGTTTCAATACTTCACATAATTGAACATAAAACTCCTCTTTTACAAAAAATATTTTTCATTTCACAAAATAAGCTAAACCTGTGTTGAGTATTACCACAGGCTATAAGAAGTCAAGAATATAAGACTGTATATGTTAGTATGTTTGTTTTCTTCTTTCCATTACAAAAAACGTTTCCTCATCCACTTTTCTTTCACTTTCACACTCCCACATGGTTTATATGACAAGTAGCAAGTGTTTGACTGTATTTCCATCACTTCTTTTCATGCATGGCAGCCTGACAAAAATTATCATTATGAGCCACGTATAATTTCAGTGAATGTATTGTTGATTTTATTCCAAACAGTCACAGTTACACATACCCATGCAATGCACAACAGAAGCAGTAAGTTTTCTCCTCTTTGAAGTCACCTTGAGTTTAAACCTAAGTTAAACCACAAGCTGTCATTAGCTGGTTGATATAACTACTAGTAAGAGAAGTAAGTGGAGAATTGGAACCATAACTGCGTGATGGGGTCAAAAAGAAACCACGGCAACTATAAAGCGAATGCATACTAATAACAATGTGGTTGATAAATGTCGAAATTATTATTACCTGAAGCTTCTGCAACTGGTTGGGTGACCTGTATGTTTTGCCCAGAGGAAGGTTGCTTCATTGGAGTGGAGTCTCCTCCTGTGTCTAACAACACCAGATAAATTAAAACACACAGGAGCAGATAAAACCAGTTTCTGTCCAGGAAAATCTGCCGCTGATGATGCATTTCCTCATCTACAACCCCCTCCCTGGAAGATCCTTGTGACCTCTTCTGGGTTTGTGGAGTCAATTTCTCCTCATGTCTATAGTTCTTTAAAATATAACCCAGGGTTTGTGTTAAAAAATTAATCATTTCCAATAGTTATTGTTCTACTCTTTCCCAACTTGTTGCTACTGTCGTTACTTACTACTACTTAGAGCATCAGAGAAGCCAAATCAGTACACATCTTTAGAAAAGAATCTGTAAAACCATTTTTTTTGTTTTAACTATTCATTGTGTTATAGGCTTATTTCTCCTTGTCTTCTTCTGCCTTTTATATTTCCCCCATTCCCTTTTATTCTTCCTGGAAATCACCATGTAACTCTCTTTTTTCAAAAGAGCTATATAAATAAAGTCTGCTTGCTTACAAAAATAAAAACACTGTAACACCAGTGTTCCTTACTCTGTCCTGGAGATGGAGGAAGACCGCTCAGATCGACTGCTAGTCCTTTCTCAAACGCCTCAATCACTGCATCAAACCTCTGCACCAGAAAAAAAACAACAAAAAACCAAACTCTGTCAAACATAATGACAGTCTTTGTCAAGTTTCAAATTGTTGGCATGTTCCACATACTTGAGAGATAAATCCTGCAGTCAGAACATGCAGCAGAAAGAATGATGTGTAACTGCATTTTTGCATGTAAACTTAAAATATTGAACAATAAATATTTCTGAGACATAAGACAGATCTAATCTGGTTTAGTTTCATGGCTGATTTCTGGTGTATGAACATGGACAAAATGTTGAAAGAAGTTAAAACACACAACCATAATAAAAAAAAAACAGGTTACGTTTTCACCCTTGTCTGTTGGTTTGTTTGTGTGCAGGATTACGCAAAAACTACTGGATGGATTTCAGTGAAACTTGGTGGGAGGATGGGGAATGGGCCAAGGAAGATTGCGAACATTGCAAGATGGGGCGTTTTTCCACATTTCCGTTAATTTCTCAGCGAATAATGCATGAATCTTGATGAGAACATTCAGGCATATGCAGGAGGTGGGTATCTATGAGGGTGGCTTGATTCAGCTTGGTGGAGCTCTACTGAGTGCCATTTTTTTCTTTAGCAACAATCCTGTGAGCAAAGCATCAGCTTAAAAAACACAGTGTGTCTATTATCACAAATACAGCTGCTGCTACATTCCTTCTGCTTAACAAAACAGTTTGAATGCAGCTTCCAGTTCCAGCACAAACAAAGCTTTATTATGTGCACTTAGCTTGTAGCGATATAGTGGTACATAAATTGTAACAGACAGAATCGAGGAAATTGTTAACAACCAACCATCAGTGATTTATGCTGATTTATTGCCAAAAGCTCAAATTATACACTGTGTGCATTTTTATCTTGAAATTTCTCAACAAAAAAACATGTTCCAGAGCCTCATTCTACAAGGTAGGTAGTTGACAAGTTAAATATTATGACTAGTATGACTATTACTAGTCATCCCACAGTAATTTCCTTTGACAACACGCTAAAACAGTATTATTCACCAAGAATTAACTTCTGGCACACTATAGAGAAAAAATACAAAACTCAACACTGCGGATACAAATTTCCACACAGGAGACTGTGTCAACAAATCACCCAGTCTTTTTACGTACCTTGCTGGTCTTTAAGTAAAGCCGAGCTTGCTCCAGATCTCCCTGCTTCTTGGCCCTCAGTGCTGCCATCTTGTATTCTTTCTGCCTCTCCAAAAGCATCGTCTTGGTTGCCTCGTTCGCTGTGGATTCACGGAAAAGATACACCAAACAATTAGCACAGTGAAAGGCCACATTCATCAGACATGGAGAAGCTATACAACCATTTTGCCACCACAGTTTAATACATCTGTCAGGGTAAAAGATAACAATTATAAATTTAACTAAATGTGTCACCATTTCCAATAAATATGAGGAAGCCAGGAATTTCTATTGCCTGCAACTACATTCCTAATAAATAAGTGTATTGTATGCAAAGTATGCTGGAATACAGAATAAGAAATCAAATTAAAGATTAAAAAAATAAATAAATAAAATAAAGTAAAGTTTACGAGCAGATGGCTATTTATCTAACTGACTGATCCAAAATCTCACAGGTGTAGCTATTTACCGTCTACACCTTTTAGCCACCTTTTGATATCCCGCTTTGGTCTTTAGAAAAGGAATAAAGTTAAAAACATGTAGGATAACAAATGTCACAGCTACATATCCCAGAGGCAAATTTTTGACCATCTTTGAAGCTTCTTTGTAGCAGTAACTTAAACAACTGAAGATCAGTCAATTGCATGGAAAACATGTTGTCTGTTTTTAATGTTGAATGCTTTCTTTCTCTAATACCCAGTGCCATAACTGATATAACTGTGCATAATCCAACTGACACGAACCATCTGTCTGAGGCTGCTCAGCAGGTTCTTCTGTCAGCTCCTCTCGAGAAGGGACAGTGCTCAGAGTGGGCAGGGCAGAGGAGGAAGTCTGCTTTTCTTCACAGCTGGGGGTGACAATCTCTGGTACTGACTGCACTGGCTGATCTGAAGGACTGGATTCAGGGGGTGAGGGTACAGGGGGAGTCGATCCTTGGGGAACAGTGGGACCAGGAGCGGCGCTCTGTGCTCCGATGGCGACAGGAGGAGGGATATCTGCCTCGTTCACTGGTCTCCCTTTTTTCACAGCAGCCAGCATTGTTTCCAGAGTCTGTACAGGGTAATATTAACAATAATTATCATCTGCAATTGTATAGGGCATGTGAAATCAGAGAATTTAATGTGTAATGAAGGAAGCACCTCTGTAATTCCAGGCATAATGGGTTTTGAGAATTGATTTCAAATTGCTTGACAAACAGCATGATGTCTCCTTTTGGAAGCTAAACCATGTCATCAGACACATGGACACAGAAAGATTGTGTTTCTATGAATCTGTAGCTTTTGGGAATGTTCACTGTTGATCACATAATTTACATATTCAGCTGTCATTGAGGTATTGTTTTTAGTTGAAGAACTGCTTTTATTACATCTCTTGAATATTCCAAATAAACATACATAAATTGAAAAGTGATCCTCAAAATGGAAAAAAAAAAAAAAAAAATAGAATACAATAAAAAACTGGAAGGCCCTCTCAGCTCAAAGGAATACATCATAATATGTGTTAAAATGAATAAAACATATGTCATCTTGATTATCATGTTATATGGCGTGATGACCGTGACTCGAACTATTAAAACTTTTATTCATGACTAATGAACATTTGTGCCTACCTGATGGCTTATTAAAAAGGGATCCATAAGAATTTATGAATGGATTACAAACATTTACAACTTTCTAACATCAAATCACAACCTGGCATTTCTTCTTGCTATAAAAAAATAAAACTAGTAAATTATTTATTCATAATGAAGTCATTATAAACCCTTTATAACAGGTGCCTCAGAAGAGACTGGTACTAATCTGTATTTCACGATTTTTGAAAATACCACGATAACCCATAAAATGTCCCATATTTTAACAATGTCAGACAATAATTAATGATTAAAATGTTGCATTAATTCTGCACATTGAGCATACATCTTGTCACAAGGCAGAAGTTTTGCTTACCTTCAGGCCGCGATCGTATCTCCGGGCTTTGGATGTCTCCCCTGCAGTCTTGGCGTTTTGTAAGGCCGTTTTGTACATGGCTACTCTCTCCTCCAGGGTGTGTTGGAGGCTGCCGGGCGCTGCTGAAGAGACCTTTACTACCTGCTTCTTAACCAAAACAATAAGCAGACACCATCAACATTATTTGAAAACAGCTGGTGGATCTATGCTAGGTCAAGAAGTTACTCAGCACACAGAACTATGGGTTCTGTGTCTGCAATTTATATATATCTTATCTCATAATTAATCACTTGTTTAAAATGCTAGACAAAGTATTAAATGTATTTTATGTAGACTGAATCACAGGTGAGATAAATATCAGGAAATGAGTTTGCAGGAACTTAACTCATGTGCATCTATTCTACCAGTCATGTTATCAAGTAAACAACTATTGTTTGGAAATAAGGGTATATCAAAAAATGATTTCAGCTACGAAAATAGGCAGCTAATTTTATAAATTAGCAGAGGACAAGGAGATCAAATACATCTGCCCTTTCCTGTTACTGGCAACAGCTACATTTGTATTTTGGTGACGGGTGGTGTCGATTACAAGGAAGGCAGAGATCAGCATGTGTTGTACCTGTGGCCGTGGGGACTCTGGCGTTTTAGCTTGAGATGATTCAGCAGAGGCAGAGGACGGGGAGGAAACAGTTTCAGCATCCTCAGCCTCCTCCTCACCTACCACTTCCTGTAGCTCTGCCTGATGGGGGGGGGGGATACGGCAAATGATCAACCGCCAATTTTGATTGTTCACACAAAGCTGGATTTCAGAAGTGCAGAGTGAGAGACAAGATTTCTGTTATCTGAAACTTGTTTGACAAACAAAACGAAACATCTGTAAAACAAAATGTGAAGTCAATAAATCAACAACAATAAACAGACTAATTAAGCTACAATGTATGGATCAGTATCTGAATAAATCAACCCATATTTTTTTGTAAGAATATCATCTTTGTGGCTAGAAAATCTGCCAATCAGCTTAAGAATACAGTGTATCAAGAACTGCTTTTATCTTTAACAGGCTTGACTACAGTAAAACTGTCTTTATATGCCTCAGCATAAATTCAATCAGACAGCGGCAGCTTATTCGGAACGCTGCTGCCTCGCTAAGACCAAAGGAGTGAAAAACATCACTCCAGTTCTCAGATATTTGCTCTGGCTTCCTGCGTGTCAAAGACTTGATTTGCTACATTATGAACCCTCTGGACCTCTCAGATTGTCTGGGACGGGTCTGCTTACATTCCCCAGGGCCAATATTAAACATGGAGAAGCAGCTTTTCGTGTTTTTTGTACAACATATCGTGAACAAACTCCCAAAACCTTGTCTAACTCTTAAGTTCTTTAAAATTGATGTTGGCTTTATGTTACTTTTTTTCATCTTGTACTGATTTGTTTTTATATCTTATGCAAAGCACTTTGAAATCCATTGTTTAAAAGTGCTACACAAATAAATTTCCTTTTTTTTTAAAGTTATTTTTTGGGGCTTTTGCCTTTATTCGATAGGGACAGTTGAAGAGAGACAGGAAAGTGGGGAGAGAGTGGGAGGTGACATGCAGCAAAAGGCCCAGGCTGGAATCGAACCTGGGCCGCTGCAGTAAAGAGTCAGCCTTGGTACATGGGGCACCCACTCTACCAGGTGAGCTACTGGGCACCCCTAAACTTCCCTTTTTATTGGTCTCTCTCCAGAGACAACTACGTGTTCCAAAAGGGCAAAAATTTCTTATGCAGCATAATGTGTCAGTCCAAAGGACAAACATTTACAATTATCGATTATCCACATTTGGTCTTCTCTCCCACGCAGTCAGAAATGAAACATTGTAACACTGGGCTTGCTCTTGGGATTATTGGAATTAGTCAAAGAGAAACCTTACATGAAACAATAAAGTAGCAACTCCATCAAAGTTTTTAGGACACCAAAGATGCTGAGACATGATATTCTCACTCTATATGAAACTTTGGTTTCATGCATTTTTAACTATGTGAACTTTTAGCCATTAAAATACCAGTAAAAACAATAATACATTTGATTTGAAATGCCTTTCATGTGACTCAAGAACACTTGAAATGAAAGCCAAAAAATACAAGGAATTAAGATAAATCAATATTTGTGACATTTACAGAACTGTAACAAATGTTCTTCTGTTGTTGCAGTACAAAGTAGCACTTGGTTTAAAACATAGGGTACTTTGTTGTTTCCAAATATATACAGTAGATACCATATTTGTGTATCCAAAGCTTACAGGCTGACGAGGAGTGTGGGAATGCAAAGCAACTTTTAAATCACATGGCTGATGGCCAAAAGGCACAAACAATACACTTTTCTTTTTGACGGCTCTGCTATTAATTAAATACATTTGTTGGGTGGCTGCATTGGGTTTTTACAGCTACTTGAATTCATTCACATGTATTTAAAATGTGTGTCTGGACCTACTTTTCCAAAATCTTGAAATCTAAACAGGCACAAATCCTGGCACGAGGACAGAGATAAATATAATTAACACCAACCAATAGATCTTCATCGTCTTCCAGGTTACTGTCATCTTCATCCTCATCCACATCTCTCATGCACTCATCAGCCATTCTTGCGATGTCTTCCATGGGCAGCGGGCCTGCAACACAAACATGATGCCATGTATCCAACTGGGTTTGTATGTGAGGTCAATAACACTCATCGCATAATGTAGTAATGATGTAAATGTCAACAGTGGACATGAGTGGCTACACTGTCAAAATAAACATGCAGAAACATTTCACACACACACACACACACACACACACACGTCTATCTTGGGTAGGAGCTGAAGAACTGTAACTGGGCCTCCTAAAGTACACACAATACTGTTATCTGCAGTGTTCATGATGTTAATTCCTTTTCGAGTCAATGTGGGCTTGAAACATCATACTCATTGTAAAAAAAGATAGATAAAAAGGAGCACATGATGCTGCTGCAGTGACTGAAAGGGAGCAAATAGGCTGTGGCAGTTTTTAATGTTTGGATCGAGGCTAGTAATGCTTGCTTGTCCAAATACTTTTGATCATATAGTGGCTGTACTAGGGCCCAAACAATGAATTAGCTAATTACATCTGCCATTTCTCTGTATCAGTGTATGTTAGCCGATAAATGACAAGAAAAGAAGTAAAGAAATGCCAAATGTATTTTTATTGAGTGCCACCATTCTCTAATTTGTCCACTAACTGTACCATTTCCTGCCCTGTACATTTCTTGGTCACAATTGTTAAAAAAAAATTAAATTAAATTAAGGGAACCTTGTCAAATATGTTAATTTAGGTTATTAATATTGGAATCAACCTCCAAAATCCTATATCTTCCAGGTTATAGTATGTACTGACTGGAGGCATGGAAACAACAACACGTAATTGGCCTTCAGCTTCATGCAAATATTAGTCCTAACATGGCAGATAATATGAACTGGGGTTTACAGAGGTTGACTATTTGAAATCATGATAACAACCATAAACACTGCACTCACTTTTCCCTTTCGGCTTGGCTCTTCCTCCAGCAGCAGCAGCTTTATTTCCAGTAATAGCAGCAAGTTCAGCCTCCAAATCCGGGTCGTCCAGATTCCCCTCCGTCATCATCATCTCCTCAGGGTCCAGGTCAAGGAACAGACCCATCTGAAACCAGGAAGTAAAAGACAAGCCTCACGCCTCGACAGCTAGTCTAGAGAAAACGTTGCACTGAGCAAACGTCTCGCGTTTATCTAAACAAAAATGTTCATCAATGTTGTTGTTGTTGTTTTGTTGTTACCTGCTTGGCTGCAGCAGCGCCCTGGCCTTTGGGCTGCGGTGCTCTCTTTTTCTTACCAAACATGTTGTTGTTGTTGTTGTTGTTATGGCTTGTAGTTTCATAAGCCCCTATACGGCACTTCAGTGATCCAAACTACACACACACAAACACAAAAACTGTAAGGAAACCTGTTTCCTGTTGTGTAAAGTCATCTGTCCGGTGGCAGTAGTTAAAATCATGTGAGCGGCTGTCAGGTGGCTCCCGAACAAACAGTAACTGGTAACGAGCTGCCAACTGACGGTAGTTAGCCAAGCGGCTAGCTGTTAGCTAACCATGTTTCTTAAACTCGAAACTCGAAAAGTTTGTTTATGAGCAAGACGACGACTGTCGCCGTCACTGTTAGCAAGCATTTAGAAGAGTTTCATATAGCCTCATAAGCGTGTGTCTTTACCTGTTCGTTCACCACTTCATCAGTTAGTTTACAGAGGAACACTCCAATTTCTGCGGTTTGACATGGTAATGCATTTGTTTGAGCACGCATGCGCAAAGCGTGGGAGCGTCCAAGTTTACTTTACACATTTCGCCCCGAGTTCTGTCTGCCAGTGACATTGACTGTCAATGGCCAGTGCCGGGAATCCCTGACTTCCATTGTATGAATATATTAAATGCAAAAATATATCAAAACACAATACAACATGTAGTAAAATTATTTGGTACCTTGCTCTACAACGAGTCTAGCAAATAGATAAACAGAAAAAATATATCCTAAGTATATAAAATAAAGTCAAAAGAAATAATGAACAATAGATAATGTGGTCAGTAATGACCATAATCAATGTTGAGTGTGTTTTAGAAAATTTAAGTGAAACAGTATAGCCAGGGTTATTATCCATCCATTCATTTCATTCACCGATTATCCTTTGTAGGCTTGGCCGGGGTCTGGAGCCTATCCCAGCTGATTTATAGGGCAAGAGGCATGGTACAGCCTTGACAAATCAGTTCATCACACATAAGATTAGTTTCAGAGAAATGAAACAGTGACTCAGTATAAGAATATAGCCAGTATGAGTTTCAGAAAAATGATACAACATATCCAGTGCAACCAAGTTACTCTCAAAATTACAAGATTAAAGTCAGATTTCAGAGAATAAAAAAATATGACATTTAAATACATTAAATAAATGTTTTTAAAGTCAGAATTCTGGAAAAAGGCCCCAAACCATCTGTGGAATAGGAGGAAAAAGTGTTTGACACAAATTTATGACAGTCAGTTGTAGTCAGATTGTTGCTGTTTTTGGGATACATTTTTGTGTAAACAGACAATACTTAGAGTAAATATAGCTCTGGTAAAAACTGGAACTTTCAGTTTCATTTTAGCTCTCTGCATGAGAGAAGCTACCTGACATACCAAAATCAGGGAACAGACGGCCATTTATATGGAGTCCAACTATGCTCCTTTATTTTTATGTCTAAACCATTGACTGTATATAAAACATATGTCTTAACCTCTCTAAAAACTATCTGGCCTAATTTCACTATCAGGGGAGAACAATAATGCCAACACTACTTTGCAAAAAAAGGACATTTTATTTTTATTTTTTTCCATAATAGTATACAGAATAAGACAGATAAATGATCAAAACAATCTATATTCCTTCCATTATATCAATCCAGATCAGGAGGTTTAGGCTACAAACTTTGCTCATTATAGATCGCGTAAGTCTGACGTTTAGTGCAAAGAAAACCTGATCCAGATATGTCCTATATTGCAGAGTAAAGAAATCAAAGTGTAACATAAGTTGTTAATGTGTGTAAATATGAATTTTTACGTGACAGCTTAGGTAGTGTAATGTTACAGATCCCTGTTGTTGCTGCTGAGCAGTTTGGGGTAGGACGTGCCGATGGATCGCCCATGCCGATAGACAACCAGCTCCAGCATGTACTCATCCACTTTCACCACCACAGACGTCATCTTCTCAGTCGACATGAGGAAGATGATGGTGAAGAGAGCTACCTCAAACTCTGGACTGACGCCAATGAAGGAGCCACCAACCGGCTTCACCAAGCCTTTCCAGCTGAACTGCAGGTTCAGGACATGGTCATCTTCATCAGGCTATAAAACAACAATGAAAAAAGGTTCATTAGGGAACTCACATATGTTTTTTCTATTCAATAACAGCATTAACAGTTGAGAGTTTTTACAAAGTACCAGAGTGTTTAGTATCTTCATAATGCACACAGTGACACAGTATTTTCTTACACTATCTTTGTTGTCTCTTGCTTTGTAGCCTTTATAGTCCACATGGTTGTGTTTTTCCTGCAGGTAGAACTGGACCCAGTTGTGAAGACCCATGATCTCCTGGCCGTTCTTGGTTTCTCCCACAAACACATGTTCAAATCCACAGGAATCCTCACTACAATGAAAAATAACAGCATTTTCGAAGATAGGTTTATTAAGCATCCACGTATGCCCTCATTCACTCTAAAATAAAGCCCCTTTACAACTATTGCCTCTTATCTGCTGTATTTGCATTAAAGGATGAAAACATAAAAGATAACACAAACCATGACTCTCCTTAAATGAAGCAGCTAACTATTAAGTACATGCAAATGAAACATGCAATTTTATTTATTTTCAGTATAAAAAGCACAATTGAACCAATCCACTCAGATTTATTCTTTAGGGTGAAAGTACATTCTCGACCTTGTAAATAGTATTTTCACTTGAAAAGTTAAAGTGTAGATTTGTTGTATCACTGTATCCTTATTGATTCTTGAGAAGGAATTGAATCTGTCTACATGTCAGCTAAATCAGCTGCAGAAAACCAGTCATGAAGCTGCGAAGGATTGGTTAAACCTATGGTCTTTCTGCTAACCTCCAGGACTGTCTCTTTAGACCTTACAGTAGCTCCCCCTGCTGTTATTTTGAAACTCACCCTCCACTCCTGTCCCTGTGGTAGAGGCGGAACCAGATGTCATAGAGCTGTCTCTTGAACTGTGCACGGTCTGATGGCGACTGCCCCTTCCCGACCAGATACTTGTGAGCACACTATAAAGAAAGACAAACATAAAGTATGATGACATTTCAGGCCTCGCATGTACAGTATATCTAGCTGCAGCTTCAGTACGAATGTGATAAGAGTTGATGGAAATTTAACTTCCAAATGAGCTGTTCGGTCACAGAAGAGACCAAAAACCACATTTAATGTTCATAAATATTGTAGCATTGGGCTATAAGTTGCACCTTTATTATGAAGATAATAAAATCATAACACAAGGCTCTGTAGTCTAATTGGCTAACTTTTATTCCAGTCACATGTTATCTGCAGCGCATACAGACAGGCTCGTTTTTATACCTTTCATAATAAAAGCCAAAAACATACTGCTAAGTAACTGTTGAGGTGGAAATAAGTTCACTCAGACTGTTTTATTATTATTATGTTCATCATATATGAATATAGCTATATATATATATAGCAGTTTATCCTTATTATTTCTGCTAAATAGTTGCAAAAATGCAATAAAATACAATTGTTTGTATTGATAATTGATTCGATCACATTATTTGCGGTGAAAATCATATTTTGTTGCTCAAACGCATAGACCAGATAACCGTTATTTTTACCTCCTTTGCCGATAACAACTTATGATGATGGGCGTGGTTTGTTGGGAACATGGTTTGAGAAGTATGGTTTTTGTAGGATATGCAATACAACTCCATGAAAACTGGGCAAACATGCTGAGGAAGATCTTGCGATAGGCTCAAAAGCTCCTGGAAAGCTACAAAACTGACTTTGTTTTGAGATGGTTTTGTTAACCAGCAACACTTTTCACTTGAAATAGTTAGGTTTAGGGCCAAGTGACTGATTTGGGCTGTGGCTGCATAATTATATAAAGGTGTCACATAGTGGAATACATCAATGGCAGACTGGGACATAATGGCCAATGCCTGGTTTTCTAGAAAGTCACCTTCACATAAATTTCAAATCCTCACTAAAGTCTGTCAACATATCCTAAGGCAACCAGAAGTGTAAACAGCTGCTGTGTAGGATCAGTGTGTTGTTTGTTTGCTGATGATAGATGCGTTTTCTCATAGATACTGCACCTTCATGACATCGGTCTCCATAATGGCATCAATAAAGACCCTGTTCTCTTTAAGCTCCTCTGCTGTTACTGTCTCGGATACACCTGTGGACACCTCATAGTTGTCCAGCAAGTTGATGAAATCTGTGTTAAAAAAAAAGACAGGTGCTTGTTAAAAAATGTACAAAAAAGAAAATGAAAAAAAAAAAACTGTCACGAATTGCTACTTACGTGCATATGTCTCAATACTCTTGAGTTTGTCTTCGTTGACGTGTGTGAAGAGCGGAGCCCTGGCCCTGTCTCTGGCATAGTTACTGCCCTGAGCCACATAACCTGCCCTCCCCTGGTTAAAACACATGCACATACACAGAGAGACATCAGCATGTTGTAACTGCAAAAGGAAGGAAAACTGACTCATTTATACTGGTTATACTGGCCATTCCTTGCACAATCTACGAGTTTTCCACTTCTGTGTTTTAACTATTAGGATAAGATAAAATTATACAAAATGAGGGGATACATACATCTCTTTTTCTGTGGTAAAAGACAATAGCATGTAGTCCATTGTTCCACTCAGGAACAGATTTAGTTCCTTTCTTAAATACTAGTTTATTATGCAGTTACTGAATAGACAGAAAACTATTAACAAACATTTTGATAATGTGGTACTGACCTGGAGAGAAATTATGTAATCAGTCCCTGGCCTGAGACGGTTTGTATCCACGTGCCAGAGTTGATTCAACACCTCAGTGAGCTCCTGGTTGGCCTGTTGACTGTGAAAAGGCACAGAAAACAAATGCAGGGAATAAGTATACTAGTAGTGGTACAAATAAACTAGTCTGTGACTTTGAAACATGAGGTTTGGAATCAGCTCAAACTAATAAAAATAAAGATTAGCTGAGGTTATTTTTTCAGTTTTTCATAGGCATCTTTCACAGCAGACATTTTGACTTTGACAGTGGGAAACGCAAGTGTGATAAGCTTGAATTGACTTTTTGATACATTTATTTTATCCTTGAGTGACCTGAGAGAGTTCCCTTTTGTTACCCATCCTCCTACCCATCATGGTACCCTTTTGTAAGAATGTATTGCTTGATTAAGTCAGTCAGATATAAGTAGTTAACAGGAGGTTGTGGCAATATACCAAACCAAAACTATCCTTCAATAACAAGCTCATCCTGTGGCTCAGTAGATAGCTTGTAAACCTGTTTCAACATTTCTCGTTTCTTATTTTGGGCCATTTATGCATGTAATGTTATATATGGGGGTTTGAGAGTACAATAATAGTATAATATTGTCTGGAAGTTAGGGTCAGTACACCTAAATGACAAAAGAATACAGTTTCAACCCTCCCTATAACTGTCTCTAGTCTCTGTCTCTAGGTTTTTATTTTAGGCAAATTATCTCCAAATGTTTAATTTGCAATTTTTTAAAATAGAGCCTTGCCTGAAGTCTGTGTAGCAGCTGAATGCATTATGGTTCCTGTTTTTTTCCCAGGGATCTGTTTTTATCTCTTTTATTATACAACACAATGCCAACAGAAAAGAATTGAAAGACCAGTAGATAAAACCTTGTCTCCTTAAAAGCTACAACTGCATAGGACGGTTGAAACATGAGACCCTATGATTCAGGGTATAACGTGACACCTTCATCAGTTGCTTTCAGAGGTTTTAAACCCTTTATTGTATCTGCTCGATTCCATCTTCACTGTGCATTATTTTCAAAAAGTGACAATGCCCCTACAAGTATCTCAAAGACCACAACAACTGCCACCCGCATCCTTCCTGTGTTCTAAACAGAGCAGATGTTTGTCACAGTGGCAAAAAGTTGAGTAAGAAACAAATGACAGGAAGTGAATACTGTGATTCAAACGCTTCTCTGTTCTTAAATTAGCCAGGGTAACTGAAAATCACAAGGGAGAAAAATGTTTTACTGCAGCAGAGTCTGTTTCTGGCCAACTATGTCCTGTTTGTTCTGTTGTATAACTCAACCCACTAATGACTACCAGACCCTGCTGCACTCACATGCAAACAGACTCTGACTTAACACACAACATCCACTGTCCAAACCTGTAATCTTCACTGAGAACAGCTGGTGGTCTGAACCAAAGAGATATTTGTGTTTTGGAAAGGAAGGGAACAGGAAAAACAAAACCCACACGCCTAAACTTTTTCCACGTTACCATCAGTAAGAACTCTGAAAAACATCGTATTACAGAGTGTTACCCTCAAACACTTTAGTAAGGAGACAACCGTGTTAAAAAAAAAGTGGTTGAAAGTGTCACCACTCCACTCTTTAAAAACATGCACATAACACGAGCTGAAGAGAAATATTTGTAGTGTGAGTTGCTCTGATTTATCTCATCTTATCTTTTCATTCCAAGACTTACCCCCTCGCCATGGTTCTGTTCAGAGGAAAAAGTTACTAACTTCTCATGCTTTCAGAAAACTATCGTGGACAGTTATCTGGTACGACAATCATGACGTTTCCAATGAAAGCAGCCAATTACAAGACAGGAAAATAGCATGCGCCCCTCCCCTTTGTCATTAGAGGGGCGGATCCTGTCTCGTTTTTAATATACAGTGGGCTCACTGTGAGTAAAGTGGGCTTTTCATAGAGGCCAAGTCATTATTGCCGAAGACAGAAAGACTTTAGACTAGTTTTAACAAATGTTTTGGCTTACAACAGTTATTAGATTGTAATTTCTGCATCCTGAGTTATAGAAGACCCGTATTTTCTTTTTGGGAAAGATATGAGACATGTTGCTATAACAAAGGTCAGGGTTTAGAACTTTCTGTTATTTGAGTCTATTAATAAATGTTTATTTAGCCTACTTAAACACAACATTTTAGACATATACGTATATTCTAGAATTAACTAAATGCAAATTTGATTAGGCATTGTAATGTCATTTAAATGCCAATTTCACTTAATAAATTAAATGCAAGGCAACGGCAAGCATTGTCATAAAAACCGAGCTAAACGCAATACCGGCTTTTATTTTGAAAACAACTATCTACCAGATGGAAGGAAGAAGACTTTTGCGCAAGCGCAATAACTACCCACGTTATTTTTGAGTGTAAGTGGGGTTGGTAAAATAATTGGAAATATTCGTATTTATAAAGGCCTAACAAGCCGTTTATGTTGTTTATTGTCTTGTTGTTTCTCGTGTAGGTCTGTGCTTGGACTGGTAGCAGCTGTTTTTTTCAACTGTTGCTCAAACCAGGCAATAGAACTCACACAGTAAAGACTGAAGTATACAGAAAGCTAACTAGCTGGCTAGCTTAGCCCGCTGTTGCTACAAGTGGCAGCATGGCAGCTGTACTGGAGCTGATTGCTGGGAGCTACGAGCAAATCACCTTTGGTTACCGAGTGAAAACTGATGAGAAAGTAGGTCGGAGTGTGTTATTTTGTAGTATTGAGTATTATTGTCGATCTCTAAAACGTGTTGAATTTTTTTTTATCCTTGCACTTAAAAAACTAACTGAACTGTCACTGAGATTGATGGGTCGTCCTACAGGGCAACAACCTGTGTGTAATACTGTGATCAGTGGTGTAAATTTGGTTAACCTACAGTAAATCCTATGTTTTCTTCCCGATTTCAGCATTTAGGCTATTGCTAAGAGTAGTTCCCAATTACTTGTTCCTAATTACTGCATGTGTTTTTGCTTGTCACACAGGAGTGGACAGCAAAAGCAGACTTCACACATCACGCCCACACAGCATCCGTATCAGCTGTGGCAGCCAGCGAGAGGTTTGTCGTCACAGGAAGCAAAGATGAGACCATACAGCTGTATGACATGAAGAAGAGAATTGAGCACGGCGCTTTGCTGCATCATGATGGTGAGCATGTTGGGTAGATCCTCTGTTTGACATCAAGTTATGCATACTGACCTCATGTTAAATGTAGAACAAGTAGCTGTGGCTCAGTGACATTAAGATTTCTGGTGTGATTTCCACAGGGGCTTCCTAAAGATGTCTAACAATATCTATAGCGCATGGTAACATTTGTCCTTTTTGCTTTCTAAATGAAAATATCAAGAATGTGATAGAGGTCAGGGGATATATGAAAAGAATAAAAATATTAAAATTTATAGAGAAAAGGGCTCTGTTTGTGAACCTGATATCCAGTTTTCATGCAGGTTTGACACTTGTTAGTTTAAAAGAAAGTCACAGTAAAATATAAATAACTAAAACTGTGTTGGCTTGGCTTGTCTTTTTTAGTTTTTTAGGACCCAGCAATCCCATTACTTATTTTACAAACAGCTTTACAGGCTTTATACATCATTTATCCTGCTGGAACAAAAACTATAAACCTTGTTTATCAAATTATAAAGGAATTAAAAACACTAGCTTGTGGTCTGCACACCTGACCCAAACTTTCCCTGTATTTCACAGGCACCATTACCTGCCTGGAGTTTTACGGGTCATCTCATTTACTGAGCGGAGGCGAGGACGGACTCGTTTGTGTGTGGAGCACAAAGAAGTGGGAGTGTCTGAAATCCATCAAAGCGCATAAGTAAGAAGGCTCAGAGAGAGCTGCTGCAGCAGAAGCACTGAGATGGTTGTGTTGGCTTGTTGGATAAGACAAGTCAAAGTAACTTGCTTATTCCTCTCATCTTCCTCAGAGGCACGGTCACATCGCTGTCCGTCCATCCATCTGGGAAACTTGCGCTCACAGTTGGGACAGATAAGACTCTAAGGTGAAATTTACAGCTCTACCAGAATGTTGATCAATTTAATAGGGAATCAAAATTGACTGCTGCATCTTTTTCTCTTCTCAGAACATGGAATCTGATTAGCGGAAGATCAGCCTTCATCAAAAACATAAAACAGAGTAAGCCTCCTCTTGGATTGTTTTAAGTTCTTTGAGCAATATCATTACGTATGAAATTACTTGAACCTTTTTTTCTATACACTTATAACAGATGCACACATCGTCAGATGGGCTCCAGATGGGGATAAATATGTGGTTGTCGTGAATGACAAAATGGACATCTACGACCTGGAGACGGCCTCTGTGACAGGAATGATCACAAACCCGAAGAGGATCTCATCTGTTGTGTTCTTAAATGTGAGTTCTCTCACTCTGAGAAACTTGACACATTTATATAATATAGAGATTGCCATGATTGAGATGATATCTGCTATCATCCCTAGATATGGCAGCAATAAGCAATTTTAGAAATGTTTGAATAGATGTTGTTTCCTGCTTGTTTTCCAGAACTGCATCCTGGCCGTTGCAGGAGACGATGAGATTGTGAGGTTATGTGACATAGGAAAAGAGAAATGGCTGTGTGAGTTCAAAGCTCATGAAACCAGGTAAGTTGATTTACTTCTTCACAGATCCAACATTTACATCTAAGAGTTATTAGGTGTAGGTGTTTTCAGCGGCAAACACTCTTGACGGTGAGAAGAGAGTCTATATCAGAATTAAATGCTATGAAACTTGCTGATATAAAAAATAAATCATAATTTGCGCAAAATATCTTCATGCATCAGACAAGTGTTTATTTGACTTCTTGTGCAACATTGATGAAAAGCAAGTGAACAAACCCACATTGTTTTGTGATTACAGAGTGAAAGCGGTTGACAGTTTCACTATGGAGGATTACTGCGTGATGGTGACTGCTTCAAATGACGGATTCATCAAAATGTGGAAGCTCCATCTAAAAGAGGTACATCTCTCATGTTACTTATGAGCATTTGAGTGTAAACCGTTTACTTGTGATGTCATACACGTTCCTTAAACATTTACATTAGCTACAAAAGTGTGTCTTCTAAAAGGACAGTTCACCCCAAAATCAAAAATACATACTTTTCCTCTTCCCTGTAGTGCTGTTTATCCACCTAGATTGTTTTGGTGTGAGTTGCAGAGTTTTGGAGATATCGGCTATAGAGATGTCTGCCTTCTCTCCAATATAATCTGCTGAGCTGCTTTGACCTAACAATGCATTTGCTGTAGCTGGAAACTCCCACTCTGCTCGGTGAAGTGAACACATCGGCCAGACTGACGTGCCTCGCTGTGTGGAAACCTTCGTCGGTACCTTCATCCGTCTTCGCTGAGGAACCAGCAGCAGACGCAACAACATCTGAAGGTAGTTTTCCTGCAAACACTTACACAACCAGATGAAACAAATTTGAGTTGAAGTCATTAGCAGGTATACTGGAGTGATTATTATTATAGATGCACTGTATGTGGTTCAGCTTTTTGTTTTCTACTTTTTCTGTGTCTATGTAACATCCACCTTCTGTTTTTCTTCTGTCCACAGAACTTGCTCGGGAGCTTTCAAAGACAAAGAGAGTCCGAATAGCAGAAGAAGTCATTCTAGAAGACGAGAGCAAACCCCAAAAGAAGAAAAAGGATGGTGGAAAATGAACCAGAAAATAATGTTTTCTTATTCATGGACTGTTTTATATCTGGACTATTATGGACATATGCATTTGCTTGTTGTGGGTGCCACAGGGAGTACAGCTTTTTAGTACAGCTTTTATGGTATACGTTTGCTGTCAACACTGACGATGCAAAATGAGATGGCGGCAATAAAAAAGTTCTATAATCCACGGGCTGCTTTTCATCAGGAGTTTTATTAAAATGTACTCATGGTTACTACAGGGAGGTGATAAAACGTGGCTGCTGATTGTATTTTTTAAGCATTTATTTGTCTCTGATTCTTCAAACCAAAATTAAATTACTTGGGGCGCTGAGGAAGTCAAATGCTGTTGTTCTGAGAAAAGAGAGAGGGGGCCGAGTATAGAGTCGGAGTCAGTCAACCAAGAAATACTGTGAAATAATGCAGCAACAGGAGATGAATCTTTCACTTTGTTTCCCAAAAAAGGCATTTTCTTTCTGAGATGGGCTGTTAAACATCGGAACCTCATCTGCATCTATACACCATTCTTTGTAGAGGCTGCAGGGACTCCTTATAACCACAAGGTGGAGCTACATCTTCTGAAATGAATACTGAAAAGCTGTTCTGGTACTGAATACTGAGGGGAAACAAAAGATACATGTACATTGATACAATTTGTCTTTGGTAAAGTGTTTGAATTGTGTTCCACACAAATGGTAATATTGTATTTTATATTAATTACAAACAGCTGATTCAAGAGAGCATTATGATGCCCGCTGGAGATGGATGAAGAGTGATATATGATGAAAGGAAGGAAATCCTGCTTATATAATCTGGAAATTGGCGTTAGCCTGTCTTTCTGGCATGCACTGCCCGGTTAACTGAAAAGTGTCATAAACATTGTCCCATCAGTGCTCTGTTCTCATCATTTGGCTTTTGTGCAGGAAAAAACAACAATGTGGACAAAACTAAATCTTTTTTGGGACTTTAATCCTTTAAACCTTGACAGTACATATCAAAATGTCATTGATAAACTAGGGGTGAAGTTGAGGCTGTTAAATAGAAAACTATTTTGGGGTGGCACCAGCTCTGTCTTCTACCGGTTAGACAGAAAGGGAGCAGGGTTAAAGGGGTTGATTAATAGACTAAAGTTGTTGATAAATTGGGAGGGGGGAAGATGCAAACGGTGGTAATTAATCTGCTATTAATGTTGCACTCTTGCTACTTTAACTCTAATTTCTTCCTGTGAAGGCTTTAAATGTGAAACACCTGCAAGTTTGGTTACCAACAGCATAATAATGACAGCAACAGTGGATCGGTATGATTGACAGGAGGACAAGTGAGGAGACAGCCAAAGCAACAAGTGACAGCAATGCTGTGCGGTTGTTTCATGGCAAAGCTTGGCTTTTTCTACTGAAGAATGCTGATGCAAAACAGTGTGTGTGGCATCGATAAACTGGAACATTTGTATTTAAGGTAAAGAGTCAAATTTAAGAAATACATGCAAATTATCATTTATTTTTTTGATGATTACAATTGTATTTATTTAAATAGTCTACATACATACTTTCAGCAGAACATATACTGTATAGCTGTGTTCTTTCTCATCCAACAGCAATGCTTGCACTGATTGTAGAAAAAAGCATCAGAAAAGTGTCTAATCAATCAATTTGCAAGTTGAAACTCTTCTTCATTGGTGGTAAATGCTTGACTTTCTGTCAAGACTGGTTCTTGTTCTTCATAATTCAGCAGCATTTCTATCTTGGGCGTGGTAATTAACAGCTTCAGTCCAGTTTGTTCTTTTCAGCCACATTTCTTGCTCTGGTTTTGGGAAATCCAGCACGGAATATTGATTCGGTTCTACAAAGTACAACACCAATTGTTGCTCTTCTCTTGGAAAAAAACAGCAACAATTCTCGCTGTAATGGTGGTAGGACTTGCACAAACCACTAATACCAAAGAATATATGTTTGTGTCACTCTGAAAAAACAAGTTCAATTCTTTTAATGGGCCATGTTGAAATTGTTGCTTGAGCCATGGAAAAAAGCCACAATTCTTGCTGGAGCAAAGGCAAAAAAAACCCCCCCAAAACATCTCTGAGTCTGGTGACAAGTGTTAAAATTCCTGCTTTGTTCATGGAATAAACAATTTTTTGTTAGGGCTGTGGAAAAAAGCTGTTGCAATTCCCCCAGACCATATGCCAGCAAGCTGCCATATCTCTGAACCAAGTGTTTCTGCATTTTCTGAGGCCCTTCCATTCACAGGGGATATATAGATATCAGGGTACAGATATAGAAACTTGTAGAGAGAGAGGAGGAATCATAAGCCTCTCGCTGCCAGAAGGACTCCTGTGAATCTCAGGGCCAGTGCATACAGAGGTGCTATTTCATTCACCAGAGAGTTTAAACACGTGGCTGCCATTATTCTGATTCAGCATACTGTCCTTGAGCTTTGTCTGGGCGGCTGCTGATACATCTAGAGGTGATTCATAGTATACAGGGTCTGCTGGGTTAACCCTGGGTGAAGGGGGGTGGATAAATCCCAGTCCAGATCTGATGAGGCGACCAGCAGCTCAGGTGGTAATCTAGTTACTGTGCAGGCACAGATTATTCAGTGTTGATAGGATATTACTCATCATATGTAACCAGTTAAATAGTTATGTGGGTGGTGGATATTGAGTGAGACCACAGAGTGATACAGAAAGAGAGGATGCTACATCAGAACCAAAGTAGTGCATTTTTAAATGAATTTGTTCATCAGGAATCAGACAAAACACACACTGAAACCAATCATAGAAATGGCAATAATGGGTTTATTCCCAATCTGGAGCCCATGTTAACATTTATAACACAAAGTCCTTTAAGTTTATTCATGAAATTATTAAGAATGCACTACAAAGGGAGGATATGGTCAGAAAGGGCATGGATAAAGACGATTCTTTTATAATAATTTTAAATAATTAAAAAGAAAAATGCAGACTTTTATTTTGAAATGTCACAGGAAGTGAAGTATTCACGGTCACGTTCGGAAGTTACTGGGTGTGCACTGGTGCTGCTTTAAAAGTGTTTTATAATTCAGGTATGACTAATGTTTGGATTATTTGTTGAGGACGTTTGTTGTGATATTTTGATACTTAAACGATTGGCAGTGGTTTGTCGCCATGTTTTAACTGTTTAACAAGTTGTGTTACAGTGTTGATAAATGGAGTATCCCTCATAGTAAACACTGTCTTCACTCCTGCAGCAGCAGTATCGGACGGGTTGGCTTCTGGACATGGCTGTGGACTGGATTGGGTTCAGCTATGCTGTTCTGGTGTCAGCTGGAGGAGTCGTGGGTTATGTGAAAGCAGGTAGGAGACACATTTGCTTTTCAGCCAATGGCGATTGGGTTGGATGATGGTGCCTTCATGTACTTTACTTCTTGTCAGTGTACAGCCCATAAACTTTACACACTACTGGTAAGTGTATAACACTGCATATTTCTTTTGAACACTTCACATGTTTTGATGGTAAAATCTTAATCTGAGAGTAGTGCAGTAAAAAGTACAAAGAAAATAAAGCTGTCAAATAAATGTAGTGGTCTAATAAGTAATACTTGAGTAAGTTAGTAAAGTGTAAGTACCTCAAATTTGTACTTGATTGCAGTGCGTGAGTAAATTATACTTTAAAAAATCAGAGCTAATGTAACTGTATTTCATATACTCTGCATTTTGCATCATACCAGTTACCATACTGGGTTACAGAGGAGGTGGATGTACCAGCTAATCCACCCTCAATAACCTCAACAGCAGCGAGACATGACAGCACCACAAACTAGAGCCCAAAATGAAGTTTCATGTAAAAACAGTTTCAACAAAACTGAACATTTTAATATTCATGAAGGTTGGATTTTTAGTAGGGATGTTACATTATAGCTAAATGTTCATGTGTACAGTTCACTCCCTATTTCCCTGAGATGTTAAAAGGCATTCTGGGAAATGTAAGTAATTCCATTTATCAACTTTAAATCAACAGTAAATTTTCTAATTAAACCTGCGTTTACTTCACAGGCAGCGTCACCTCTCTGGCTGCAGGGCTCCTGTTTGGCCTGCTGGCTGCAGTCGGTGCTTATCTGGCATCTCAAAATCCCAAGAATGTCTGGCTTTCTCTAGGTGAGCAAGTTTATGTTGTTTAAACTGTGACAGTCCAACTGCAGATTTTTACACAACACATGGCAACGACTGTTTCCCTTCCCACTGTGGGAATGCAGGCAGCTCGGGAACTCTGACGGTGGTGATGGGACTGAGATTTCTCAACTCCGGAAAGTTCATGCCAGCTGGTTTAATGACTTTAGTAAGGTAATCCACTATTTTCTTCTTTGTTGCACCATGTAGACCTTCAAAAACCTGAGGCAAACCTGAATGAGCAGTTCTTTTGCAACCGTATCCTGAAATAAATGTTTTTCTTTTCAGTGGACTGATGGTGGTGAGGATCATCAATGGAATGCTAAAGAGACCACATCAGTCTTGAAAATATCTAAATATACCTTTTTCGTGCGTCTTTACATATTATTTTGACCAAAATATCTGTAATTTTTTACTCCAACATACTGTGCATTCACAAACATTCCCTCGATGTAATTTTCACAGTCTGGTCCTGCATAAAAAATGTAATATAAAATATGGGATTTGGGGACTAGTAGAGGTGAAAAACTCGACTCAGTGTATGGACTCTCGGACTTCTGAGTTAATCACTAAACAGATCCAGGTTTACGAGTGAATTGAGTCACTTGAGTCAGTATCACCGAGAGCGCAGAAATCCACTACCACTTGTTTTGGACCTGTCCAAAAGTATGCACTTCCTGGCGTAAGATTTACACAGAATTAGTGACCGTATTTGGGACAAAAATTACATTTAATTTAAACTATAAATTTTAAAATAAAATACTTACTTGGAATTCTAAGTGTAGCTGCCAGAAAAGCAATTACAAGGAAATGGCTTAAGCCAGAGACCCCATCTATAGAGGACTGGTAACGATGTCATTTATGAAATCTTCATAATGGAAAGAATCACCTTCTCCATGAGGCTTCAGGAAAATACATTTGAGGCATTTATTCACATTTATTCACAAAAATAAATGTGAATAAATGTGTGTGCTGCCTCGTGTGTTCTTACCTGTCATTCATGAGCTCATAGCTCTTTCACATACTCAAAGACAAGGTATAGGTAGTCATTATCTCTCTGATGAAATCCCTCAGTTTCACCACAGTGGCATGGCTCAGCTTCCTCAGTGACCGATAACACAAAGAATTTAGATGACACATGCAGCAGAGTTGGTAGCTCATTATGTAAGTGAATTACCTCAAATGCCTGAACACAGTGCCGAAAAAAACAAAACAATTTTTTGCCAGATAATGTATATAGGATACAATTCACTGTCCTTTTGAGGCTTCATCTACAGGAATATTGCAAAAACAAAGGCAGGATTTTACATGTGGAAACATTGGCGATTTAAAATAATGATATTGCCAAATATTATTGCTTATATACTTTGTTTCCAGATTATAATTATTCTCACCTTCACCTCTCTTAGATTCAAGCACTCATTCCAAGAATAAAACATTCTGTTCAACCTGTTGGGGAAAAAAACACGTTTTGCATGACAGTATGTATTAATCAGACAGTAACATTGAATGTAATTGTCCTAGTCCCAGACTGTGTATTCCAACAGTTAAACTTAAGTATCATGAGCTAATAAAGGTAGCTGATTGATCATTTACCCAGAATTTATATAATACAAAGTCCCCTGACTAGTAACTTTTAGTACATTGACTGCAAGTTGAACCTCTGTGAATGAGTCCAGCTGTAAGGTAGAGCTCTGTTAGACACATCCTTGTGACATGAAGTGTGTATTACACCTAACTCTGTATTGTTGGTGATGTTGTGGAGCACTTTGTTATTAAATGTCTGTCTTTGATTGTAATGTCTTTTGTTTTGTTGTGGTTCTCTGACAGTTGCAGCAGACACAATGTGGATTTCCACTCAAACTAACTAAATGGACTGAGCACTCACTTGCTTGAGGGGAAAGCTTTGTTCACTCATACTACTGAATTCCTAATAGGGATGCATGATAATTATAGGCCGATATTGGCCTATCCAGCTATATCAGTCTATATTGGTATCGGCATAGATTAGCCGATAAATATCGGCTATACTAATATCTGACTTGATAGATTATGTGAAAGCATTTGATTTGAATTCTTAGGCAAAATGATCTACAAAAACAAAGTATATTTGTTAAGTTTTTTGATGAACTTTACTAGAAAAAAAAAAAAGAACATTTGAAGAGTCAGAACTGTTCTTTGTTTTTGTTGTTATAGCGATGTCAGTTAGATTTGGTTCCATCAGAGCTGTGGAATATTAAATCATCCATCTTTGCTCACTGCATCTGAGCCTTTCTTAGGTGTACATAAACTGCAGGTTATATGAAATTCTTTTTAAAAATACAAAAATGTGAAATTATCGGTTGTCTTATCGATATCGGCCATGAGAAGCAGGTAATTATCGGTCATCGGTATCGGCTGAAAAAAATCCATGTTGTGTATATCTAGTTCCTAGGAAAATTATTTCATTTGGGCAAATACATTTTTTAAGTTTGTCGCAGTTGATTGGCTTAGCAGATAAACACTGTCTTCTATAGGCTCACTTTGTAATTCAGGCTCATCACACCATAGACATCAGGGCTCCAGACCAACTTTTTTCCACAGGTAGCACTCGTGTGAAAATTTCAGGAGCACCAGCACAAAATTTTCTCAGTTTATTATCATACGTATTAGTCCATTATTAGATTCCGTTTGATGCTGACTCAGTTAAGGTGCGTCAGGTCTGTTTTATCAGTTAAGTATAAGAACTAATAGGCCGGTGGGCCGAGGCCGCCTATAGACTGCAGAACAGACAAACAGAGTGAGGGTCCAACGCAGGTTGACTGCACATCTGTGTTACATAGGCTACATCTCATGTATGTAACTCTATCTCTATAGTCTGTCTGTCAGACAACTACATTTTACAAGTTCAACAACTTTTTATTAGTTCATGTTGACATAAAAGGAACATATATGCATACAGATATAGTTTTTAAGTTGTTTTTTTTAACTTAAATTAATTCATAGTATAATGTGCGTAACGTAAGAAGCAATATACACATATGCACATCCATTTATGCCTTAACTTGAACTGACATGCACACAGTTTGCAGGCTACAAGCGGAGTGAGTGAGTGAGTGAGTGGGCGAGTGAGAGTGAGAGAGCGGCGGTGTTTATCTGCTAAGCCAATCAGAACGTTTGCTGATTAAAAGTAGGCGGTTACTTCTCATTTAGCCAAATCTGACCGTGTTTGGCAGGAACAGACGGAGCCACTCAGCAAAACGACCGGAATTCCAATCGATATATTTTTGTTGATAATAACACTTCCATAAGTGTTTAATAGACACACATAAACGGTACACGTATAAGTGTAAGTGGTAAGATATGGGACCTTTACATGTGGTCTGTAGGCAAATGAGGAAGTGATGAAAACACAACAATATAGGCCTGCTGTATAGTGATAATGCTACATCTACATCTGTTGAGATTCAAAATGATCCTAAATATCGTCTTTCTATTTTCTTATTTAACCTAAATTTCATATGAATTATTCGTTCTATGAGAAACTTTTGAGAATGACAAGATTTTTCTGTTTTTCATGTGAGGACGCAACAAGTTTGAGTCTACAGCCTTTGAAGCCCCTTGCAGCAGTCACTCGGGTCCACGGTCTCGTGGCTCTTGCCCAGGAACACGCTGCCATATGTAAGCCATAAAATTAGGTTGGCTAATGTTTAGTTGATGTTGCGCTTTAGTGGTGGAAATTTACGATTAATTACATTACCAAAAGTCAAGTGACTTCCGTGAACCTCCTGAGTTTATAGGGGCCCCAAGGTGTCTGAGGGTCAGTTGGCAAACCGGCCTCGTATCAGGGTTTTAGATATTCGGTTTGTGGTTCAAACCAGTCTGTAAAAATAGAGCAAATTCACTGTAAAACCAAATATGGTTAAGAGTATTTGATTCAAAAAGTTAACATGTGTTTTACAAGTGCTCCATCTAGTGGTTCATTTTTAACTCTGCATCTGGTTGTGGCCATTGACTGTACGTAGAACAAGGGTTACAGGGGTTTGTGCCCTCTGTAACCCAGCTCAGCTCAACATTTTCCAACCCGTAAGTAATTATACATGTCACAAAGGACCCTGATCACTAAATACTCCATTGCCCCCCACCCCAAAACACTGTGTTGTTGTGTGGATGAGGAGACTGCTGTTAGGAAACTAAACTTAAGATCCAAATATTCTTATATCTTAGACTGTATTGTGATAAGTTTTATTCCATTTAAATTAAACAAAACAAAATGAAATAATTATTTATCATATTTTCTTGGGAAGCTCTTTAGACCAACCCAAGGAGAAATTATCATATTGAACCGTGTGAATAAACTGAAAAACTGTGTTAGAATAATAATAATAATATAAATAATATTTTCCAAATTTTTACATTTTCCACAGGATTGTCATCGTATTAGAGATCGGCTATTTGTTGAGCCAAGGCTGTGTACGGGCTAAAGAAGCCGTGAGTCATGTGTCTAGTGATAAAGAGCGGGTTCACTATCTACGGTGCAGTAGGTGTCCTTAGACATGCAGGCATGAAATGTGAGGAATGAAAATCATGACCAGCATTCTCGAAATGGCCATACTGTAGTAACATGACGTGCCGCGCATTGCACCTAACAACTGTGCAGTCAGATTGTTGACTGTCTGCGCGGCGGATAGCCGCGTTTTTTTTCCAAGGTTGTGCTTTTGGTTACTTACGGTAAGATGGACCCGCAGTGTCCACTAAAGGATCAGGTGATCCACTAACTACGAAGCGAAGGCTGACTGGGGAAAATGCAAAATGACATATAGCAAATGTCGGAGCATAATTCATTCACATTTTCGGCTCAAATTCGGACTTAAATCGCCCTGCTGGGGCTCCAATGTAACGATGGCTCGTTAGGGCTGGCGGCGCAACTGCGATTTTTTTGATATTTTAATTTATGAAAAATCACATTCACAGACAGATATTGGTTTCAACATGGGGCTGTGCTACAGTTTGCGTCCCCGGCTCTTTGGGGACCTGAGCGGGTCTATTTCCAACGCTACCTCGGACTCGGATCAGCCTCCGGACGCCGCCGTGCCGACCCGCGCCGGGGGAGCTCGTCAGGAGGACGCCGGGGGATGCGGGGAGAGTTCGTCGCTACGCGGCGGCAGCGGCCCGGTGCGCCCCGGGGACCCTGCGAGGCTCTCGGCCGGGGAGCACCGCCGTGGAGACACCGGTACCGACGGTGTGCTCATACAAAACGGAGGTGGCGGAGGAGGAGGTGGTGGTGGCGGCGGCGGCGGCGGAGGAGGCAGCGGTAAGGGGACAGGGAAGGACCGCGGCCGACGCTTACAGCTGCTTCAAAAGACTAGCACCCAAAAGCAGAAAAACTGGGACAAATTGCTGGTGGAGGAGAAGGAGGCCGAGAAGGAGGCGAAGAAAGTCAGTAAGAATATTGACAGGACGCTGAAGGAGCTCAAACGGGAGTATAAACAGACGCATCGGCTGCTGCTGCTCGGTAGGTTGTCTACCTCTCTGTTGTTGTTGGACTAGGAAGCCGTTTTATTATTAGAAATCAAAACGTACTGGCCTTTCCAGAAATTATGTCACTACTCTGGCGAGGCCTATTGCCACATCTGTTGGCTTGGCTTTGAAGATTACCCCCTGTGGCTGTCAATGACAAATGATGAAGATGGACGTTTAGCTGGGCCTGCTGTCCTGTTACATTTGGCCTTATAAAGAATAAAGAAAAGCCAATTAAACATAATGTAGGCTATCAAAATAAACCAACACACAGGTGTACAGAGACCACTTGGCTTTTGGCTATTGGACCATGTTTAAATTAGGCTGGTATAGTAGAGTAGAGTAGAGTATAGTAGGCAATAGCATACTACAGTATAGCATGTAAAGTATAGTAGTAGAGTATAGTAGAAAATAGTAGGCTATAGTATAGTATAGCATGTATAGTATAGTATAGTAACCTATAGTATAGTATAATATAGTAGAGTATAGTATAGTAGAGTAGAGTATAGTTTAGTATAATATAGGATAGTAACCTATAGTATAGTATAATATAGTATAGAGTAAAGGACTACAGACAAATAAGCCTTTTCATTAAATGTGGAATATTTACCATAAGTCTAATTCTTTTTACTATATGTAGTATAGTATAGTATAGTATAGTATAGTATAGTGGCCTGTAGCATAGGAGAGTGTTGTATAGTTCCATATTGGGAGATTCATTTAGTTGGCTTTAGTATACAAATGTGTAGAGAAACCACTTAGCTTTTGTCTGTCAGGCCATGTTTTCTCTGAAAACTGGCATTATGTAGTACAGTGTAAGAGTGAATCTGTCCAGGGACTTTTGAATAAAGTTTTTCAAATAAATCAGTATATGATGTAGTAGAGTGTAGTGCAGTGGTCAATAATATGGTATAGTAGAGTGTGTAATAGTGTAATGTAGAATACAGTTTAGTCGGCTTTAGTGTACAAAGATATAGAGAGAAAGCACCTTGTTTTTGGCTCCATGTTTGCTCTGAAGACCCACATGGTATAACATAGTAGGCCTACAGCATAGTATAGTATAGTGTTATATAGTGTAATATACAGTATTGTTTAGTAGGCTTTAGTATACAAAGATGTGGAGAGACAACTTGGCTATCGGCCCTTGTTTGCTCTGAAAACTAGTATAGTTTAATGTATTGGCCAGTGATAGTGTGACATCTGTTCAGGAATTTCGGATTAAAAATAGTCACATTGTTACACTGTGATACAGTACAATTGATACTGCCATAGATAATTAATTGTAAGGAAACTTGTAGTGCTGATTTGACATTATTTTTTAGCATTTTATAAAGTAAGTGATTATAACATGATAGAACCTAAACTGATTTGATCCATTCAAGTTAGATGTTGCCCTTATCAGCTTCACTGTGTCCATAAAAGTTTAAGGGCATATATCTATTTTAGGTCATGCATTTTAGTCCTTCACTGGAATCGCATGATTGTTTATATAATTTGTCAAGAATCGGAATTTCAAGTATCGGTCAGCAGCATCCCACAGTTTTGTAAATTCATTGCGTTTCCAGTTGGAGTTGTTGTGTCAGGGCAGAGCTATCTAACCCTGTTGCCCCACTCAATAGGTTAGGACATGTTTCATCCACTGCACACACAGTCAGAAGATCATTTAACACCCACTTTGACTGTAGCTCTCCAGCTGCTTTCGAGAGTAAAGATTTACTTTACCAACTTACTTAGATTGAGCTTGTGTCATTTTTACCACACATTCAGTAACCATCACATGTAAGCTGACAGAGAATGTACGTTTTCAAAAAGGCCAGTGCTTAACTTTCAAAAGAGAAATGTAGACACAATAACAACAGAACTCATTAACTTCCAGTTTTGACAGTCACACTTATAATACCATATTGCATGTATTTACTTTACTTTAAATAGTGTAATGCTTCGTTACTCTATATAATAAATGGCTACCCGTTTAATTTCCTGAGTAAATGGCTCTCGGTAATTGCGCACAGGAAGAAATGGCTCATCCTAATGAAGTCACACACAGTATAGTGTCATACATTCTTCCGTGAACCACTGTGGAAAGCTATACAGCGCGTGTGACCTGTGTCACTGTGTTTGGGCAGCTTCCTTCACTACTATAGAATCACAAATATTATCAATGGTACAGTATATGTCCTGATTCACCCAGGAGCCTCAGCACGAGCCACAGGCCACGTCTGGGTTTTCTTTGGAGGCCTGTGGGACGTTATACCCTCCAGGTCTCCAGTAGGACTCTTGTTGCATGCCAGAGGACCGAGTTGGTTTGTGTTCCTCTGAAAGTGGACACCTTTCAAATAGTGTTACATTTCAAGGCAAGGTATGCTAGCTAATCTGGGTCAGTTTATTTGTTTGTATTTGCTGCAGGTATTTAGTCGAATAATGATATCCATAAGGAGGTATGGCTTATCCTAAATGGACTGCCATGTTCAGCTTGTGCTGCAGCTGGAATGCAGTTTTATTCATATTTATAGTTACTTAAATTTTCTGATGTTGATCATATGGAATCAAAGTTTTTATGGATGCTTTGGAAATACCAAAGTTAGTTAAAAGTATAGTTGTTTGTTGAAGATTAAACAAATTCTCATTTCTGACAGAAATGTCTGTGTAAGTAATGCATGAACATCTCTAATTCAAATTGGGTGCAATAAACCTGAAGTGTCATAAATCAAATGTTTCAAAGTAAAGTGGCCTGATTGAACTTTTTTTTAAAAACCATGTAAGATTGTATGTAACAGTACTGAGCTCCAACAGGCTTTTACATAAAGAAAATTATATTAGAGCTGAAATGATAGTCCAAATGCTGGAAATTAAATTGGCCAGTAAGTATTTTGATAATTTAGTAAATTATTTAATACATTTTTTTAAAGGAAGAATTACTTCACTGGTCCCAGTTTCTGAATATTTACAACTTTTTTGTCTTTTTAGCTCTGGGAGATTTTGAGGGGCATTATTTGCTCTTTCAAAAAAAAAAAAAATTTTTTATTGAACACACAAACAATTAATTAATCAAGAAACAAAATCATCAGTTGTGACCCTAATTTATATATAACTGATTAACATAGATAAATCTTATGGTACATCTCTAACTCTTGATTAATTAAAATCAAGAGTTGTGATGTGACCACCGGAGTTCAGTTGCCTTCAACTAACTTTCTGAGTTTGTGTTTTAGATGTCAAGAAATATTTATTGTATTGTATATTGTATATCAAACAATTTCCACTTAATATGGGCACTGTCTGATTTTAATAGGACCATTAGTCCAAAACTACTAGTAAAAATGCAACAACAATCTCATTATTAAACACGTTTGACCAGGAGGACAATTCAGAAAACCTGGAACCTGGAACACAGCGATGGGAACTGGAAGGCAAGTTCCTATTATTTCCTGGAAAGGAAGTTACTTTATTGTTGGGTCTCTTGGATCAGATTCCGTACCGGCCTGTGATAATATCTCTTACAGCTTTCCTTGATGTCCTTAACTGGCTGTTTCATATCTTATCACCCTTACTGCAACGATGTATGCAGGCCAATGAATAGCTGGTTGGAAATCACTGATTGTTATGTTTTGTCAGTTGTTGTTTTTTTCTGTCCTTCACGTGAAGCCATATTTTGGAAAAGCTTACTCATCCACAGGAGCACACAGTGGAACGTATATCCCTGTTGGCCCTCCCTGTTGAATACAAGTAGAGTCAGGTGAACTTTGCTTCTGTCTAAATGGGTTTTATCATTGACCATTGCTGAACTTTGCTACCGACTGCAATGAGTTCCCAGCTAATGTGGTGACTCAACACGAGTTCCTGAGTATGAATTGTTGTCATATTTATGACATTGATAGCAGGGCCGCAATGGGAGTTGTCTTGATATTTGGATCAAAGTGAACCACACCAGAAAGCCCGTTGGACCATGTTTGCTCTCCAGGTTTTGCTTTCTGTATCATTTATACTTTATCAAGAACATCTGTCCCTAAAGAGAGTGCTATAAAGTTCTCTCCGGCTTAAAAAAAAAAAAAAATCAAGGAGGCTAATTTTAGCTGGATATTGTTTGGATGTGTGCCCCGTTTTTACAGTACGTGCTTCAGTTCCAGTCGGGGCCAGTAAATAAGTGTAGAAGATTTACACGTAGAAAAGAACTCTTTTAAGTGTCAGATATTGTTAGATTTATTGTAACAGCTCCCTGGTAGTTAGAATCTGTACCCAGCCAGAAAGCCCATGTATTTGACTATATTTATATTTATTTAAGTGCAATGATTTTTTTTCAAAACCTCTTGTTATATTTCTAAAATGCCGGAGTCAGTGATTAGCAGCTATGTTTAAGGGTCTGCCACAGTGTTGGAATCAAATGGCAGTTTGGTTGCCGTTTTGCAGTACAGGCCTACTATCAGTCTGAAAATAGTAAAAACATCTTTGTCAGACTTTGAAAACAGAATTCATTTGTAGTGGAGTATTTTTAGATTGTTACATCGCTATGTTTACATAAGTAAAGGATCTGAAAAGTTTTCCTAACACTGCACATGCACGGATACTGACAGAGACATTAATTGTGAAAGATAACGGCTCCCTATAAATATCAAAACGATAGTTTAATGCTCCCCTCCAGAAATGTTTAAAGACATACAGAAACAATCTGCTTTGAATAATAGACATGTTTTTACCACAGGAAAAAAAGAAGTTTTCATTTCAAAAGTTTAACTGCTGGACACAAGATGTGTCCTACTTCACATAAAAGTCCGTTCTCAGCGTGTGTTGGTGTCTGTAACTAGTTTTAATGTCACAAAATCATGCTTAAAAGTTACGTCTTTAACTTAGATTTAAGATGTGCACAGAGAAACTTTCAGCCAAACTCTGCACGGTAAAACTTAAACATCCAAGAGAAGGAACAATAAGCAAAATATTTCAGAGCAAAGGGGAACTTTTAAAGTAAATTCGCAGTAATTGCAAGCTCAACATAAGTATCTGGCAGTATGTCCTAAAAAGGGCGATAACTGAGACAACAAAACCTGATTCTGGATCATTGAACTGGGGCTGACAGCATGTGTGCTGTGCTGCCTCTAACCACTAGAGAGTGATGTGGGCCAGTCACTTGTTTTGACCTTGCTTTCAGAGGTGGGAAGACAGGACTTTTTCTTTTCCTCCACAGTGAGGGTGGGAGGGGGGTGGTAGTGGTGTTGGTGGTAGTATTTTCACACCACTTCAGGGTGCCATTTGTGATTTGCATGCTGCACAACTTTGTTGCACTCCTGTCACTACATAAAACAAGTATTTACATTATATTTACATAATGGAGACATTAACAGCCCATTCCTTGTTAGACGTTACACAAATAATCATTCATGGCTGCCTCATGCTTTCAAACGATCCATGAGCATTTGTAATACAAGCGTTTAGTACACTTTTAATCCTTTCTTTTTGATATTTACTTCAGCAATTCGATTTTGTGCTACTTTACAGTACACTTTACTTAACAACAGTGTAGTATTGTATGTTAGCCTTAGATCAGTGTTAAGGCTGGCCTACCAAGTTGCTCTTGGATCAAAAAGGCTTCCTTCTATCTCTCAGACAGGCACACATACTGATGGAGACTGCTACTATAACCTTCAAATAACACAAATCTACATGTAAAATGCACCGTTGGCTAGTAAGAAGTCAAACCATTACAAACCCACTGCCCATTTTGGTCTCATGAAGAGGAAGCCACATCAAGCTAAACATAAATGTCAGACAATGCTCACAACGGTCCGTTTTTTATTTCCTCCTTTATTGGCAAAAGCCAGACCTGCGCTGTCAAAGTTTAGTTATTGTGATGTCATTTAGCGATGGAACTTTATCAAATGTCATAACCATGCATTGTTTAAAATGAGGAGAACTCATTTGTTTGTCACTATACAGTTTGTTTACAAGTAACTGACAAACTCTTCGATGAAGGGTCTCTGGGACAAATACTTTGTCCTGTGGTGGTCTCTAGTTGTATGTGAATTTATTTGACTTTGGCAGGAAAACATTTATGAAAAAAGTTGGAATGAGATGTGTTGATACAAAGAAAGCAATTATTTCTCTTAATAGCAAAATTGGGACATAAAACATGGGGTTTATAATACTTAATGGTGTTTCTTTTTATTGCCTTAGGTATTACTATAATATTCTTGTCCTAAACATTGGGACTTATTGGGACAGTATTTGTGGCAGGTTTGATGATGACTTAATGACCTAATCAAACTGGACGTCACTTTTATTTCACTACAATTTAGACGTACATTTGTAAAACTGTTCGTACCAGCACTCCAACAAATCTTTTGTTCTTACATTGTTTATTTTGAATCATTTTTAGATGCTTGAAGAGGTAAAATTATCCCGGACTAACACGAAAAAAAGCAAAGATTATAAGAAAGTTTGAAAAGCTTTATAAACTAGTAATAATATGCTTTTTCTTCTTTATGATCTTGTTAATTATTTTGTGAATTTATCTCATGAGCCTTTATCAGAGGTCTCGACCCCCCAGGCTGGACTTTAGGCTGGTTTAATAGATGTCAAATGAGCCTAAAATTGACACACACGTGAAAGATCCTGTTTGAGCAGATTTTTGTTAATTATCTGTCTTAAATGGGGCAAGAAGTTCTCATATTATTTACTCAAAGTCGCAATATAACAATGTAAAAATACTCAATTACATGTCAGTCACTCAAATTCTTTCTTAAGTAAAGCACACGTGTTATCAGTGTGCTTAAAGTATTAAACAAAAGTACTCATGCACCAGACTGACTCCAGTCAGTTATACTATTGTATATTATATTACTGAATTATTAGCATCATATTTTGTAAACTCATCCTGTGCTTTGTATGTAAAATCTTAATCTGTAAATAACTAGTCACTAAAGCTGTCAGATAAACGTAGTGGAGTAGAGACTACAATATTTTCCTCTGCTTAAAATGAAAACAGTCAAGTAAAGTACAAGTACTTCAAAATTAAACTTTAGTACTTACAAATACTACTTTTTGTCACTGCTTTAGTCCACATAAAAATCGCAATTGTGTCATGTGACATGAGTGTTATTACTACGGTTGTGCTGTGCGTATTCAGGTTTCCTTGCTTAAGTAAAAGTAGAAATACTGCTCTATAAAAAATACTCCATTACAAATAAAAGTTGTGAATTGGTCATAAGTAGCAAAATGTAGTCTACTTAAAGTATCAGAAAGTAAATGTACTCATAATTCAGAAAAGTGAGTTTTATACTTTTATGTACTGTATGTACTACTGATGCATTAATGCGCAAACAGCATGTTACTGCTGTAGTTGGTCGAGGTAGAGCTAATTCTAACTTAATCTTTAACAATGCATCAAACTTTATATGCTCATCATATGCTTTGTATGTAAAATCTTAATCTGCAAAGTAACGAAAGCAGTCAGATAATTGTAAAGTAACCGTAATGTGAAAGTATAATAATTTAATTGCAGTGGAGTGAACCTGTAAAGTACAATAAAATGGAAATACTCAAGTTAAGTACAAGTACCTCTAAATTGTACTTAATTGAGTAGAGTAATTGAGTACATGTACATAGTTACATCACACAGCTGCTTTACTGTTAATTAGAAATTGTGATTGTGTCATTTTGTTTTCGTATAAAGTGCATTTACTCACATTCTGTACTTAAATACATATTAAGGTAGCCTACTTTTAGGCCTGATTTACTTCAGTAATTCTATTTGATGCTACTTTATACCTCTAATTAACAACATTGTACAAAAAATGTACTTTCTACATTGACAAAGTTTCTAGTTACTTTATATATTAAAAGTGTTCATTCAGAACATAATATGAAGCATTGCTATAGATAAAAATGCCCACGTAGTATATAAAGTGCTTTAAAAATGCTACTTACATGAAAATGCAACATTATTAATTATATAATATTTATAATAATACTGTATAAACCTCTGAAAGGGGCCATTTTGCACAATGAGTACGCTACTTTTACTTTTGATACTTTAAGTTCATGTTGTTGCTTAAACCTCCGTATGTTTACGTCAGAAAAGTATTTTTAAACAGGCCTAATGCTATTACTACTTATACCAGAAGTAAAGGAATTGAGAACTTCTTCCACCACGTAGTAGCAGTCCTCATTCGCTCGACGACTACCTTGATGGCCCCCCAGACCTGTAGTGCATAACCTACAAAGATAGGTAAAGTCCAGTGCACACACAGACACGGTAAATGGGTTGCCAGTTTGGGTCAGGGCCACCTCTGACTGGAAAGCCAACAAGAAGAAGAAGAAGAGACCCAGCCCCTCTGTAAACCAGCAGAGAGGCGTTCGGGTTTCCACCCCTTTGCCGATTAGTTTGATAGCAGGATAGCGAAGGACTAAATCGGGAAAGGCCCCTCTCGCTTTGCCACACAAGTTATAAAATGCGCTATCAGTGCGGGTTGTTAATGTTACAGTTTAACGCAGGTTTGTTTTCCACCTCCACGGTCCACGGCTACTTCCTGGTGCCACAGAGAGAGGCAGTGCTGAGTTAAAGAGACAGAAATACTGATAGAAATTCAGATAGAAAAAATACTGAGAAGAGGGGTTGGAGACGCGATAGGAACAGTTGACTGGATTCCCAGAAATTGAAAACCCTCTCTCTCTCTTCTTATTTATTTGTATTTTTGATATCTCTTTGTTTAACCGAGTCGTTGTTCTTCGTTGGTTTGTAAACTAACAATCGGTTTGGATGACGGTTGGCTGCGGCTAAAGCGGAATTGTAACGGGGAGCATATTCCTCCCTCCGACGGAGAAGCCTCGCGGAGATTTTTCCTTTTTTTATTTTACAGTAGAGTCATTCCTGTGTCATTTTAAACCACAATATCATCCCGGGTTTCATTATATATTTTTTACGATTCCACAAGGAAGGGTTAGGGCGACGGAAGATGGGTTGTTTGGGCAACAGCAAGACTGAAGATCAACGCATCGACGAAAAGGCACAACGAGAGGCTAATAAAAAGATAGAGAAACAGTTGCAAAAGGAAAGACAAGCGTATAAAGCCACACACAGACTCTTATTACTGGGTAAGACTGATTTATATGTGATGGTTATCTGAAATGTAAGCTAACCGTAATCCCTTTCGTTTACCGAACACGTAGCCCCATTTGACAGCGCTTGCAATAATATGTCATGGGGGTGGATATTGATGGAAGCGAAGCTCCAGAGGCTACAAATAAACTGGCTTCATTTTCAAAACATTCCTGCTTTTTTACCCTCATCAGGATGTCCCTGTTCGTGTTCATTTTGTGATATTTTTTAAGATGTATTTCTGGTCTATTTTCGAAGGTGCGGGAGAGTCCGGAAAAAGCACCATTGTGAAGCAGATGAGGATTCTACACGTCAATGGCTTCAACGCAGAGTGAGTGCTATTCAGTACCCTTATTAAATAGATTAATTAACGACTTAAACATTTTATTACTGCTTATTTTTATGACTTTCCTCCTAATGAGTAACACTGTCGATGCCAGAATATAGCATGTGAATGGATTTTCTCCAGGCACTGCAGCGCCTGTTGGGCCCAGTATCCCATGCAAAGCAGCTAATATCTTTCCTCCCTTTTCTCCTTTTTCCTCCTTTCTGTGTACATGTACACTTATCATACATATGTGAGGATCTCTGTCACACAGATGCCAAATAATTCACTGTTTCCTGTTTCATGTGAGAGGGTGAAAGGTTGTGATCGACACAGGCCTATTGATGATTTGTTTTGCTGCAAGGCCTTGCATGGCATTGATCTTACCAGTGGTCTATTTTAAACAGGCCTAGTACATGTCAGAGTGCTGTAACTCTGTAAAAGTCCTCTGTATGTATAAATTCAAAGTATTTATCCAGGGCATGGTAGATTTGAGAGGATAGGAGACTTAATTCGGGATTTTTGAGATTAAAAAAATGAGAAAAGGCTTGACTACCATACATCATATCCCTTTACTTTAGCATTTTACTGAACCCCGTCCTGTATTTCACTGTCACCTGCCCTCCACTGGCACATTCTAACACCTGAACTGTATGTATAATTGTATTGGAATACAGTCTAACCTGGCAATAACCCTTGTCTTACTCATAACCACCTTGATGATAAAACTTTTGTGGTCTGCTCTGGTTAATGTTTTCGTAACCGCTGCCTCACACATCTATTCTGTCCCCATGTAGAGAAAAGAAACAGAAAATCCAAGATATTCGGAAAAACGTGAAGGATGCCATAGTGGTGAGTTTAATCCGTATCACTTCCCAAATAGTCTCAATGTCTCTGTTGTTACACTGAATCTCATTGCAATTCCATTTTACTGATTATTATACGGGCTTACAGATTTTATTTCCTGTAATCATCCTGTTTAATACTTGCACTTTTTTCTTCTCTCCCACAACTTCTGCTTTGCAGACTATAGTGTCTGCGATGAGCACTTTAATACCCCCAGTCCCGCTAGCCAACCCTGAGGACCAATTCAGAATCGAATACATCAAAAGCATAGCACCTCTCTCTGACTTTGACTATTCACAGGTAAGATTTTCATTACGTTTCTGGGTGTGTGCAGATGTGGATGTGTGTGAGAGAGACTCAGCAGGATGAGCTAGTACTGTGCAGATTTTCTTTTTTGTCTTTCTTAATGTGCATTTGTGTCTGTGTGGGTGTTAGATGGTATGTGATAAGAGCATTTGCTGTTTTATGAGCCCTGTGGAGATCTTGCTGATATAGCTCAGGGGTGTCAGAAGAAATTTCGATGTAACAGGCTTAATGTTTCCTTTCTTCCTTAATTTACTCCTTTTGATGATGTGGTGGGGTCTTTAAAACAAACCAAAGCGAAGGGCACTGTTTTTCCCCTCGGAGACGTGAAGTTATGGATGGAAATGTCAGCTAGCTTGTATGAATTCAACAGTTAGTTGTTTTTAGTGCTTGTTTTATTTCCCACATACAGTATTTACATACATTTTAATCCATATACTGTATGTGGATTTAAAAGAAGGTTTGTAGCAAATGGGATACTTTTCTGTGTGTGACCAACCATTCAATAGCACGAGGCCATGAGTTGGAAAGGTAGATAATTTTTACATAATTTTTTAAAGAGCTTGTTGTTTGACATCGGCTGTGCAACACCTCAAAACAGGAATAACAGATGAATACAGAGGTGTAGATAGTCTTGGAGGTCTGAATTATTTAGTTTTTGTTGATGCACTTTGGGCTTTAATGGGAACCAAATGGAAGTATTAACATCCTATTTTGTGCAAATCAAGTATAGGGTTCATTTCCCCTTTGTGTATTAACCACCCCTGTTACTGTTGGTTGTATTGGTGTTGCAGTGATCCCTATTTTCATCATGTGGTAACTGAGGTACTAAATTTTTACTTTTAAACTGTTGTTTGGTTTAATAGCTGTTTTTAGAGCTGTTAGCTGATTATTTGATTAGTCAATCGACTGAAACACAATCGCCTACTATTTTGATAGTAGATTACCGTTAAAATAACTTTCCCCCAGTTTTTGCCCCATATCTCTGTCTAATTAACTGTAAAGTCAATATCTTTAAGTTTTGGACTGTTGGTCGGACAAAGCAGGGCAGTTGAAGATGTCAGCTTGGGCCTTGAGAAATGTTGATGGACATTTTTCACTATTTTTTTAATCAATAATGAAAAAGATTGTAGCAGCCCCTACTTATTATATCTTTGGTTTTTCTTCTGCTTTTATCAAGTTTGCGGTAGTTCAATATATAATATATTTAAAAAAGATTCAAAGGAATGAATTTCACATGTATGTTTTATGCCTTAGCCACAATATAGCATATGACTTTTCAAACAAGGCCTCAAAATATAGCTAATATTCAAGCCCTGCGAACAGAGTATATACTGTTTCTTTTGGTTCTCGCTATTGCTTTCGGGTCTTACCCATACCATCACCTCACTACTTTGTTGTTTATGTGGAATTATTTTTGCTTTGCTGCTTTACAACTACATGCATGATGTTTCCCAGCTTCCCTCTCAGCAACATTATTTAATGCTCCATCAAAAGAATATCCATTAAAAGGATTTGGGTGTTAATTTCCCAACAGGGCTCACAGTGAGAGCGTTAACAGGGCAGCAGCAGTGTGTGCTGCTGTGATGTTGTGTGAGGGCCGTGGCCATGGGGAGAGCCGGCGTTGAGTTCCCAGGCTCGGCCAGGCCAAAGGGAACAACATGGCTCTGTTTGGATTGTCTGTGCTTGTCATCAGTCTCAGGCTTCACTTGTGCCGTCAGTGTCACCACTACATTGTCACTTAGTGCCACCAGGCATGATATCTAATACAGCAGCGCAAGAACATGGCCAATCAGTAACCTGTGGCTTTCACCTGTTGGCGCCGTTGTGAAATGTGGAAGTATGTTTAACCTGGAAACGTTTGTAGAGATGATGTCATGGTGAATCTGTCCAAATCTTATCTTAAAGGGAAACCTTCTCTTGATAAATATGATGTTCAGTGCCCTTTAATGAATTTTAGTAGTTGTTTTGTGACAAGTTACTGCTATGGACAGGAAGAAGAAGTAGACCATCTTTGACTTCCTACATTTTTCTGAATGACTTGCTGTTTGTGTATAGGTGGACAAAGTGATGGTACTAGCTTTGGTTATTATTAAAGTTTTTACCAGGGCTGAAAAGAAAGGTTATTTTTACTCTCAGCTAATCTGCCATTTGTTGGCTTTACTTAATCGTTTTGTCTGTAACGTGATAGAAAACCTTCACTTCCAGAGCCCATGGTGATACCTTCAAATGTCTTGTTTCTGACTAGCAGTCCAGAACTCTGCAGTCAAATGCTTGCAGATCCTTCACAAATTGCTCAAAACGATTATCAATGATCAAGATGGTTTTCTCACAATTAACTAATCAATTATTCGACTCTCAAAAGTACCTTGCCATATGACAAACCATAGTGGGACGATATGACAGGCTGTGTCCGAAATTCCATACCAACATGCTATTTAGTAGGCTGAAACAGTATGGGTTTTTTTTTTAGTATGTCCGAAACCTTAGTATGAAACCAGTAGTATATGTAATGCATACTATTTCCCGGGGAAATGTTACAGTTACAAGCACTGGACAGTACACCGTAATAAATATCCTACAATGCAATGCGGTAGTGACGACAACAGCAACAACATAACAGACAATGATTTCATTTACTGTTGATGTTTTGAAGCATTCTGCTGTCAAACTTGAATGAAATACCTTTATGTAAAGTCTCATGATCTATGTTTTGCTGGTTATGGTACAGGTCATGAATCTGGAATGTATGCATCCAGACAACAAAATGGACCTGAACGTGCAAGGTACACTTACAATAGCGTTTTTCAGAGTGGATTTGGAGTGGATATTTCTTTGCGTGCAGCTTCATGAGTGAAAACTTTTTATTTAAAACAGCAGTTATCCCTTGTCTTAGGGGTGAGTAAAAAAAAAAATTCATTGCAACATTAAACTTAAACCAACTCTGTGGTGAAGAAAATAACTTTACGCTCCGCCCATTTTACTGAGAAACCCTGCACCTGCTCACTATCTTGTTGACGATGGTTTTCCCCGGAGCTAACCGCGCTCTCCACTGCTGGAGACGTAACGTTAATAACGAGCACTCCTCCCCCTCCTCATTTAGTTATTCACATACTGGCATGACTATAAGATGCTTTCAAAGTCATTAGTTCATTAAGTAACACTGTTACCTTTGAAAAGAAAAGGTTGCCGATCATTTATATTAATTGCCAGTTGTGTTTCATATTATATTTCAGTCAGAGGTGGAAGAAGTAGCAATACCACAGTAAAGATATACTCTGATACAAGTAAACATACAAAAGCATTATCATCAAAGTGTTCTTAAAGTACCAAAAGTACTCATTATGCACAATGGCATATTTCAGAGTAGTGTCTATTATTTTATTATAAAGCATGAATGTGTTCATAACTTAAATGTTAAAGTTGGTAAAGTTTTTGTATTATATACAAAAAGTATAATATTTGCCTCTGAATTGTAGAGGAGTAGAAGTATAAAGTAGCAGAAAATGAAAATGCTCAAGTTAAGTACAAGTTCCTCAAAATTGTTCTTAAGTACAGTACTTCAGTAAATATACTTTCCACCATTCAGTGGACTACGGTGAATGGTTTGGCACACAGTATATTGGAGTAAGAGACTGAAAATAATGTCACCTTTTTCATTTAACCAAGAATCTGTTTTGAATCGGAAATCGATTTTGAATTTAGAATCGTCTTGAATCGAAAATCAATCTTGAATCGAAAAGGACACCCAGGAATCGAAATCGAATCCTCAGAGTCCCAAAGATTCACACCCCTACTTGTCGTGCATGTAAATCAATAGGCTTAAGCTTGCTGGCCTGGAGTCTTTATCATCAAAGCATCCTTTTTTGTAAAATCTTTCCCTACAGTTGCCTGGGATAACAGTAGGCCCATGGAAGAGAAAGCACTGATACAAATGGGCGTCTATGCAAATTAAAAAAACAAATGTCACTGTCATAGCTATGCTAGCCACCTGACAATGTCTGTCATCTGAAGTGGAGCAAATTCAAATGAGCCCCAGTCCCTGTTTTGGCACTATGTAGAATTCTCTCCATCAGACATGTTAAAGCCTACATGTAATTCTGTTTATTCAATGCTAAAAACAAGCAGGCCACTGTAACCATCGAGGAACATTTGAGACCAGTTAACGTTCTTTAGATACACTGAGAAACAAAAAGACAAGGATTAGGTCCACAACAAAAGCTTGTGCTCGTGTTTTGGACTTTTTCTTTTTGTTTTTGATTTTCTTCAGGATATGAATTACAGTCTATTGTGGAAGGTGAGCTTTATATTATGTCCAGCCCCACCCATTGTTGAACTATTTAGTGTTTGGGTGCAGAGTTACTGTAATAATGAATGGATAAATGGTTTAAATCTCACACTGTTGCTAAACTTGAGCACATAGGCCACTGTCAGTGAGTGTCTAACTTTATTTAATGTTGTCTCATGTCAGTTTAGAGGCCAACTAATAATTATGGCTTTCAATTAGGGAAGGTGACCTACTTTGTGCTGCTTTTGTTCATCACTACAGACGTCAAGGGTAACAACTCTATAGCATTCCCTTGTTGTTCGCTTCTTGGTGATTTCCTCGTGATGAACAGCTTCAGTCCTACAAGTTTGTTTTCCCTCTAATTGACTACTTTAGGATCCTTGATGTGGGACAAAGGGTGGCACGGAGGACGGATCCCTTTTTGGAACCATGTTATGAAAGATGAAGAGTCTCGAACAGTCTCTCCCTCTCTCCTTTGCTTTTGCTCTCGTTTTTTAAGCTCAATTTGTCTGAACTCTTTAACGGAGGTAACCCATGAAAGTCAGGTCTCTCTCCGCTAACACGGATATTCTATTCAAGTTCAATAAATGTGGTGATGATGGTTTACTGAGGAGTCAGCTCGTTGTCGTTGTCTGTGTATTGAGGAATTTGAGGTTAGTGGCTGTTGCTGTATATTTTGCTCTTAGGCCAAAGGTCTCTTTAAAACTTAACTCATAGGAATTCTAGTGTCCCCTTGCCATTTGCTCTACAAGTTTGTTTTGCCAAGGCAATTCAGATTTAGGCCATTTTGTTCTCCCTGTCAGCCTGACCTATATGATTAAAGTGAAATATTACATCACACACCCGACTTGATTAACATTGAAACTAAGGCTGAACTGAGATTGTTCCCAGCAGAGCCACCAGAGAATCAGCATCTAATGGCTAAGAGATGGGGGAAGAGTGGAAGTGACCAGGAGGAGCATGGGAAAGAGTTAAAAAAGCTTGTGTTAAAGCAAATTCCCTCCTGGTCTCTTTCTGTGTTATCAGTTCCACTGTAGGGCACTGCAGCACACACTGCATTTATTCAAAGGCCCAGTGTCACACGCCTCTGTGGAAAAGAGCCCTGAGGAACATAGTCTCCCCCCACACACACACACTCTGCACCCTCCACCCCTCGTCCTCCCTCCATCCAGTCCCAATGCTTGCTAGCTTTGTCAGGGCCCTTCTTTGAGTTTTGAAGCCCCTCGATATCTGCTGGTATAAAAAATTTTGCGAGACTTCTGCAGAACTAAAAGCAGAAGAATGTAATCAGCGCTGTTGAATCTTATTGATATTAGTTGAGGTGGGTGTTAAAGTTTGACTGTAACTGAAGTGGAAGCAAACACAGGCAAGAAAAGCAAATATAGCCCCCTTTTCATTGTTAATCAAGTGTTTAGTGTACCAGGTAAATGCTCTGTTACAGAAAAGCGAATGCTTGTAGAATTAAAAATAAAGGGTAATGTATCATAAATTGGTATAATGTGTTGATATGTGGACCACTCTTAAACACAGCTAACATGGTAGCATCGGTGTTTAGGCTTTTCTTGACTTGTGCCTTAAGTGTGGGCCTATGTTGATCTGTAACAAAAAAGTAAACATGTAAAGGCCTCTCTCTGTGAGACTTCTGCGGACTGGATCTGTGGATTTTCTCCACGTTCAACTTAATCACCGGATCTGCCGAGAGGAGATCTCCCACAGCATGTGATCATTTATCAGGCTCCTTCTCCCTCTCTCTCTGGTTCGGGGCTACTTTCACCCTCTCCCCAGTCAGAGCGCAGGGCCAGTGCTGAGTGCAGAGAGTCATGTGGTAATTCTAGGCTAGAGGAGGAGCCCATCGAAAAGACATGTGCACAGGAGGTGACAAGGGATATTAGCCCAATCATCTTTGTTTAGAGCACACAGAGAGTCCTGGGAAATGTCTCAAAGTCATTGATGAGTTCCCCTCATAATGCTCCCACCGAGACTGTGTACAGTCATATGACGGCGTCATGCCCATGGATGGATTTTACATAGCTGGAGTGCTGTAGTGTTGTCTGAATTTGATCATAATGAAGTTATCGCATCTGATTGTACCACCTTTTCTTATAGCTCACAGTTGAGAGAAGAGAGCTTGTGACGGGAAAGTCACGATGTTAAATTCAGAAACTGTAAAGTAACTTATTGCACGTACTGGTGACACTGAATATTGTATTAAATAGCTTTTTCTTGTACGTCTTTGGAAGTATGCATTCGCATACTTTTTACAGTGGGCTGTGATTATGCTGTTATGGCATATAGAGAAGGTTGCTAGGTTGTGACCCTCTTCCTGAGAATGGAATTGAAAAGAAGGTGTTAAAATTAAGAAACAGAGGCTAGCACTTCTGAAGAGAGTCACTGTTGTCTTGTGTGGTAGTTTGTACTTGAATAAATTTCGATACAAGTAATTCTACTCATTCTATTATGACTTGCAAATTATAAAGGAACACTTCATCATCAGAACAACAGGAAACAGCTGCTGATATATCCACCAACACGTTTGTGCAGCATCTCTGGCCATAGCGCAGGTTGCTAGATGGGGTCTGTGAGTACGGGTTTTAGCAACCTCATTTTGACAGTAAGATTCTGAGAAGCTGCCCATGGTCACTGCACCCGGCTGTTCTCCAGGAAATACAGTATTAGTTACAGGACATGTTGGTAGTCTTATTTTTAGGGGTAGAGCAGGAAAGCTGTTATCCCCTGCCTCCAGTCTGTATGCTAAGCTAGGCTAAACACATGCATACTCTAGCTCCATATGTATAGTAGGGAAAAAAATATCAATGCAATTGAGTATCGTGATACTATGTTTTGTGATACTGTATCAATACTCAAAAACACTGTATTGATTTTCTTTTTTTTTCATGCAAAGATTTGTGGCCATGGTTCATTTTGTTGTGTTTAAAACACACAATCACTCTACATGTAGCGGTTTTGTAATCTATCTTCAACCACTTGATTCCAACCTAACAACGTCAACTGAGACAAGAAGAAATAAGGACATATCGCTAGTGTAAACACAAATAACACAGGCCTATGAAACATTCTATCGCCTTGCTTACATTCTCTCATTATATTGAATTGTAACCTCTGTATTGTGATGCGTACTGCTATGCCAGACTCCTGCTAATACACAGACCTAGTGTACAGGTGTAAAAAATCCCATTAAATCAGCAAATTGGTTTATTTCTCAAAATGTTGAACTAAGTAATACTTTCTGAGCAAGATATTCTAACTACTCTCTCAGTTCCTGCTAAATGAACTGCCTGTGAGCAAAGCAGCTGCTCGAACTAAACAGCTCTGTGACTAACATTAGAAGACAGTGGTTGTGTTGTGCAGATGTGTACATGCACTGTATGTATTGTATGTAACGTCAAGTGTGGTAATTGTTGTAGATGAGAAACCGTGTATATGACAAATTAGTTTTCTTTGGATAAATGTATATATGGGCAATATAATTTTCCATTCAGTTTATTTTAGCTGTCCAGTTTTCCGAATGATTGCAGAGTGCCTTTTTGAACATCATTCATAGTAAAACGCTACTTAGTTGCAAGTTACTGCACTCGTGACATACTTACTTACATAGACTTATTTAATATATTATATGTGTATTATGGCTCACTTGACCACAGTGAGCTGCACTAAACTTACCAGTTTAAAGTTGGAAGTGAAAATAAAATTGCTGTAAGGGTCGAGCCCTTGTATCAAAATGTTGATGCAAAATGTTTGGGACAGTGACATAGACAAAGATACTGACAATTAAGTGGGCATGATTTTAACTCCATGGAAAGATCCTGTTATAGTGTCATCAATTTTTCCTTGCATAATTAAATGTGGACTAGCTCAGAAAGGAGGCTATAATAAGTAACTTTAGATGGGTTTACCCTGTGTACAGTATCGGTGTGAATGAATTTAAGACCCCTGACCATACCATCATCACAATGCACTCAAGTTTAAGTCTTTTTGTTGTCTGTTTCTTAATGTTTGCCTTTCCTTTCCTCAGGAGTTCTTTGATCACGCAAAGAAGCTTTGGGACGACGAAGGAGTGAAGGCATGCTTTGAGAGGTCCAATGAGTACCAGCTCATCGACTGTGCACAATAGTGAGTTCAAACATTAAAAGACATTTTGTGGTATGATTTGTATGAGCGTTGGATACTTGCAGGTTTACAAAAGGTTGTTCATGGCTACCTGCATTGTGTAATCTGTTATTTGTGCAGCTGTAACACAGTGAGAACAAGTCCAAGTTACAGCCTGTGAACTATTGTCACATCCCTGCTCGTGTCATGTTTGTCATGAGAGCTTTGCGGTGTGTTCTGGCGTCGTGTCACATATGAATATGGCTGACATATGTTTACTCTGGGTGTGGTATTCGTCCTTTGGAAAATTATACATATAACTCCTCGTGTCAGTGTGTTTGACATTTCACCATGGCAATATGCAAAGCCTGGTGTGGCCCGTATTAAAATGCCCATCTGTTGAATTCTTTGGAATTGTATTGATGTAACATTTCTGTTTAGACATGTAAAATGTAATAATACTGTAGTCAAAGTTGGGATTTCTTATTTCAGTGTTGGTAATCGTAATAACCTACCCGGGGAATTTACTAGACTACATTTCAGTCTCTCATAGTGGACAAAAGCTATGTGGGTCACGATTTGATTTTGGCTACAATCTATATAGACGTTTTCCTAATGCAATCGTACTCTAGATACTGTAGTTAGGAAATAGTGATAACTTCAGCGTGACAAGGCGCAGAAACTTATGCCTCTTTGCGAGGTGCCCCAGATTGTTTAGATGGCTCCTACAGTACCTTGGGCCACCTTAGGGTGCTGGTTGTACACAGTGAAGGGACCCTCTCTTGCCTGTAAAAGGAAGTTTGGATATGCAAAGTGAGTCACTGATTACAATGCTCTCCTACTGCTTCCTTTCTGACTCACCTCTGGATTCACATGTAAATATGAGGACATGTACATGGTACATACTCCGGAGTGCAGCCCGCTGGAAGTTGTCCCCTTCCACCCCAAAGGTTGGCTCCCTTTATCTCTAATGGTTCAGTCAAAGGCATATTTTATCAGTGACTAGGGATATAGTCCTGTAGTCAGCGAACTGTGGCCGTAGTGTTGAGATGATTTAAAGATGTTACAGCATATAGACAAACAGTCTCTGTAGTCTCTTCCTGAATATCCTCTGTCCCCTGAACGTAAATTTGACTTGGGGGTCAAGTCTTCCATGGTTACCCTTTCTGAAAACAGCTTCCATGGAAAGGAGAGAGATAGTCAGGTGATTGTTGGAGAGTCACATGAATCTGTAAGGTGGAGCTCTTACAGTCCAAGGACTGTGTTTGTCTTTGCTGTTCTGAGTCAGTCTGTGTGCAGTACGACTGCACAATATGTGAAAAAGCATCTTGTGTTTGTTTTAGTCAATATCATAGTGATACCACATATTATTGTGGTACCGTAAACATTTCAAATCTTCTTTCTGAACTCTTAAAGTGCTGCGGTCTTCTGAATATTGAAATCAGAAAATAAATGTAATATTGTAATAAGTGAAACCACTGAGGCTTGCAGCTAGCTAGAGCACTGAAAACAACTGTCCTGTGACACGAGTGAACATTAACAGGGCAGAATGAAGACAGCGAAAAGCATACAGCCTTTAAATCGAGTGGTACTGGTCTACATGTGACTTTTCTGGTGTTAAGAGTCTGTGTGCAGGCTTTGAACTAGGTCCCTATGCTTTCTGTCCTTTTGTTTTAAATAGCCAGCAGTTTTTATGCACAGAAGTTAGGATACTTCTACTCTTTCAAATTCCAAAATACTGCCAAATGACTGATGCTTAATTTAAGTCCAACTGTCCTCCCTGTGTCCAACCTCCTCCTCTTCATTATCATTCACTTCTTTTCTCCATTTGATTGCTTCTCTCTCTTGCCCTTCTTTGTCCTCCTATTACCGCCTCTATCGCTGTTATGTTGCTTCTTCTGATTGGTTAACAGCTGGTGAGCAGTTATATGTTTGACCAATAAATTGTCATGAAGCTAAGAATTGTATTTTACTGGTGTGTGTAAAGGAGATTAAAAAAAGAGATAAGTAACAGCTTCATGTGATACTAATGTACAAAGTATGATTTCCATTTTAAGGTGGTTGATAACCACACAGTCTCTTACTTTATTATGTGAAGTTTTGAGTTTTTCCTACTGTAATGTTGGATGTTTACTTGCTCAAGTGTTTTTCTTTGTCTTTAGGGAAGTGTGTGTTCATTTAGTGCTCCCAACTTACTTAGAAAACAACATTCAAAACCTTGAAATATAATAAATTGATCTGCTTTCATTGATAGAAAAGCTTAAGCATCTCGGTACCTACCATGATTTTTGGAGCAGGAAAACTGTTTTAACATTTACAATTCATTTTTGAAATCTCACTGCTGAGTAGACTGCATGACCTTTCACTTACTTCCTCTCTCAGTTTTATCCTCTATATGAACTGTGGATAGAGGGCTTTCATAGATATTCTGGCCTACATGGCAGCAGACCTGTCTGTGTGTAAAGGCTCACACACATATACTGTACACACACACACACCTATTGTTAATATGACCACTAAACTACACTCTACTCAGTGACTGTCCTGGAAGTATGTAAACGGTGGTAGACTGCTTCAGCAGCCAACTGGGCTGAAAGTGTGGGGCCAGAGATCATTACTTTGGAAGGCTGTATTTAAACACATTATATTTTTGGAGACTGTTGTGTTTTTTTGGCTATCTCCCCGAAATTCAGAAAAGATATGTTTGTCATGAATTTTACGTTAGCTTGTCCCCTCTTCTCAGTGGTAGCTACAGTGGTGTGAAAAAGTGTTTGCCCCCTTCCTGATTTCTTTTTTTTGCATGTTTGTCGCACTTAAATGTTTCAGATCATCAAACAAATTTAAATATTAGTCAAAGACAACACAAGTAAACACAAAATGCAGTTTT
>JBBPCS010000393.1:2254745-2292182 GCA_037974645.1 Hollardia meadi
GTGTGTGTGTGTGTGTGTGTGTGTGTGTGTGTGTGTGTGTGTGTGTGTGTGTGTGTGTGTGTGTGTGTGTGGATACTGAAGAATATAATTTGTACTAAAAACAAACACACCATCACCAAACTTCATTAATGCACTGTATAAGTAGTCCACTGCAGCAGAAAAACACCAGCTCAGCTTTATAAAGCAGAGGATTAAATTATTGGCACTGTTGGCACTTTCAATTTCAAAGATTATTTACTTTTAAGAGGAATTGTTTCACTAAAAATATACACCCATATAATCTAACACACATAGCAATCATTTATGACAACAGGAAAAAGAGTGATATATTCCCAGGAAGTTATCATTTTACACTTCCGGGATAAACTAGTAGAAGTAGAACAAGTTGAACGCGGCTCCGATGCTTTTCGATCCCCCTAATGTCTGTCCCGTCTCTCCCCCTCAGCGGATCAGCACTGCGAGTGGTGACGGCAGACACTACTGCTACCCCCACTTCACCTGTGCTGTGGACACAGAGAACATCCGGCGGGTGTTCAACGACTGCCGAGACATCATCCAGAGAATGCACCTGCGGCAGTACGAACTCTTGTGATGGGAGACCGCCTTCATCATCCTTCTGTGTTTTTCTCCACCATTCTGCATCCTCGAGGAACCCTTCCTCTTCCCTCTTCTCCTCCTTACCCCACAAAGAAACCCTACAGCAACCCCTGACCACCCCTCCTGTCGAGGACTATGAAGTACTACTGAAGTGTGTCAAATCCTCTTCCTCTTCTTAACTTCTTAGCTTTTTGTACTACTACTTTTTTCTTTCTCTCAGACCGATTCATCCCCATTTCACAGTCGTGAAAGAAAGGTTGGGGAACAAAGTTGTCATGTGCCGCTTATTTTTTCTTCTTTTAATCCTTCCTTTTGAATGCCTTGATTTTTGTCATTCCACTAAGCCTTGGGCTACCTCCTTTTTTGCCCCTTTGTGTCCTTCTCTTTTTGGCTTTTTCATTGGACCTGGACTGCTGGGTGTGGATACATAAAACACACCTACAGGACCTCAGTGTAGAGGCAGTGTGTGTGTAATGAAGAGAAGGAGGAATGCCATGTGAGCGAGTGCATGTGTGCGTGTTTGTGTTTGTGTGTCACCTGCCAGTTAAAGCTGGCATCACCACCATGACCTTTGCCCCCTTCTTTTTTTTCTTTTTTTTTTTGCCCTGTCACCCCCTCTGACTTGCTTCTCCCCTCCACGTTGAGGACAACTGGACGGGGACGACACCAGAGAGTGGACGTAGGGGAACCAAGCGGATGAAGAGATAAATGCACTTTGCATCAGGTTCCTTAATAACTTTTTTTTTTGTTGTTGTTGTTGTTTTGTTTTTTTCTCCAGAGGAAGCATACACACAATGTAGCATCACAATATTTATTACCCTGTCACGATGTTAGCTTGCCGAGCTGCAGGGCGCACCGAGCAGCCGAGAGACGTGTGGAGCGAAAAATGAAAGTGTGAGGGGGGCAGGAAATGCGTCAACACGAAGAAGGATTTAAATGAAGGAAAAGGGACTGAGCTCTCTGCACCTTAGCCCTGCTGCCTCCACGGACTCGGACCTGCCTCCTTTTTCCACACAAACCATCCTTTTAGCTTAGAGATACTGATGGGAGGGGAGGGTGGGGAGGGGGGAGGGCGGTAGAGAAAAATGTATTGTTCTCTTTTTTTTTTTGGTTTTGTTTTTGTTAACTTGTACTCTGTGCAAGGTTGAATTATCCTGTACAGACTGTAAAATGTAATATTATTTTGTACAACTTAATTGAAAGAAAAACAAATCTACTTGTAGATCTTTGTGCCTTGATTATGGCTGTACCTGTAAATGAGCTCAGATGTAAGTATGTTTTCGACTGCGCTGTACAGCTTGATGTCAATCTCTATCAGCAGCTGAAGACTGCGGGTAGGGGACTTTCTCTGTAGAGTTTAGTTTTTTCTGGTTTATAAAAAAAACAGGAAATGCTGTTTAGTAAAAAATAAAAAAAAAAATAGGGAAAAAAATCCTAAAAACCTGTATACATTATGCAAATTAACCACTTACCTGCAGTGAAGACCAGATGTTGCAGCGCCATGCCTTTTTTTCTTTTGTTGGTTTTATTTTTCCTCCTTTTATTTTTATTATAATTTTTTGAATTTCACAGCTTTAAACAAACATTGGAAATCCATTGAAAGTGTCCAAATTGCAACCTGGTGTTGTTTTAATAGGAACCAACGGTTTTTTGGTTTTTTTCGATATGAAGTGTGTCTGAGATCTGTACCGATGTGCGTGCCTGTGCGCATGTGTACATAAAACAAACAGACTCACAGACGCATTGTATGTGTGCGTGTGAGTGTGTGCGCGCGTGAGGGTGAGTGTGCGTTGTGTGTAAAGTTTTCTAAATGTATGTACATGTAAATTTATAGGTCTATATAAATATATATGTACAATTAATACATGTTTAATTATGTGTGTGCCTAGGTGTACATACCTATGTATGTATACGGTAAATATGTATACATACACACATAGGAAAGCATGTTTAGAATGGAGATGAATAAATGAGAGCGTGCAATATTAGTGATTCTTTGGTCCTTTGGAGCCATACCCAATGGCACAGGCACTATGAATGTGTGAGCAGCACCCAACAAGACAAGCTCTTCTCCTTGTACAAACAGCATCAGCCTTTTCTTCTGCTACAGTACACGTTTATCCCCGAAAGAGAGTGAACTGACTGGAGGTGCAAAAACCTTGTTTGGCCTGGGAGGATGATTAAATGACATTTTTATTTTCTTTAAATAAAGAGGCACATTAGAGGACTTTGCTTTATTTCTATCTTGGTGTCCAGTTGTGTCCAGATTTGTTACCACAGAGGGTTTTTTTTAATGGATGCTGCGGTGGAGTTTATGTGATTGGCTGTACTGTACATAGATACATGTGGGTGAGTATATGGGCCTTTCCCACAGCAGACATTTTAAAGGGTCAGTTCACCCCAAAATCTAAAATACATATTTTTCCTTTTACCTGTAGTGCTATTTATCCATCTGGATTGTTTTAGTGTGAGTTGCTGCATTTTGGAGAGATCGACTGTAGAGATGTCTTCCTTCTCTCTAATATAATGGAACTAGATGGCACTTGTCTTATGGTGCTCAAAGCGGCAAAAAATACATTAAAAAAACTCAACAACAATGTCTCTTTCCAGAAATCATGACCCGATTACTGAAGATAATCCACAGACTTTGATGTGGGCAGTGTCATGTAGGAACTATTTAATTAACTTTAACTACACTATCACTGCACACAAAGAAACGTGCATGTACGGATGAGAGGCCCGTGCTTGTGACAAGGCGGGATGTAAACATTAATGGCTACCTGCCTTTGCTGATGCATAACATTAGCTAGCTTAGTTGGCTAGCCTGTCATCCATGAGTAGATGCACGCTTCCTTCCGCGTGGTGATGTGGAAAGAAAATAGTTCCTACATGGTCTGTGGATTATCTTGAGTTAAGTGTTTGAGTTATTTTAAATGTATTTTTGGAGCTTTGAGCACCACAAGCAAAGTGACATCTAGTTCCATTATATTCAAGAGAAGGCAGACATCTCTGCAGCCAAACAATCTAGATGGATGAATGGCACTACAGGTGAGGGAAAACATGTATTTCTGATTTTGAGGGTGAACTGTCCCTTTAACTTGTCATAGTATGGAAAAATACAGCTGTTACTAACAGCATAAACAACATAAACAACACAAGGATCCTGAAACTGAAGCAGCTAAATGGAATTCATCCATCATTTTATGATTGACCCCTGTGCTTTTCCTACAGTGACATGTCTAAGTGTCTACTGTGAACAGCCTCACAGGTGTACTCTGTTTCTTTCTTTCTGATTAGACCTCTGCTCATTATTAAAATTAAAAGATTAAAATTAATTAAAAGTTATTAAAAGATTAATAGTTCTTAAAAGTTTTCTCAGATTAACTTCTTGCATGCATATTATGATAAAAAAAAGTAAGGAGTAAGGAGTAACAGGAGATTGAGGGAATGTCAATCAAAGAGGTCTAATCAAGCAAATGATTTTTTTTTTAAAATCACCTGTGGGTATTTGAGGCCTTTTCTACAAAATGAGGTCTGATTTGGAAAAAGTATGTAAATATTTGAAAACTAGTTAAATTCTGCATTATATTACTCCTTACTCCTACAGTTAACGTCAGTTTGACTGAACTCCAGGTTAATTAAGTATCTTTTGCTTTGGGAGTATTGATCAAACAAAACAAGTGCTTGAAGACGTCACGTCGGGCTCTGAGAATTTGTCATAGGCATGTTCACAAGCAGCTGAATACAAGAGGGATTTTTTTAAACTTTAAGTGGAACTTAACTCTCTGAAACAGATCTCAGGATTCCGATTTATTTATGTACAGTTTATCAGAAACGTCTTAACAATTTGGCAAAAACCCTCACAAACATTTGGCACAGAAAGTCAGCAATAAATATATTCAGATATGCATCATAAAAACAACGAGAAACCTGAATGGATTGTCAGACAACAACGAAAACGGACGGTGTGTTCAGAGTGTGAGATGATCGGCGAGTTTTACATCAGATCACAGTTAACTGAGTGAAGAGACACCAACCACCATCTGACTTAACCACCTTAAATCAGACCAGGGACGGTGAGTATTTACATATGTACTCGTTTGATTTGTCTTCATCGACGCCACGTGTGTGAACTTTCTAATAATTCAGCCAGTAATAGGTTGTAGGTTCAGTTATTTGTCTGTGATTAAAAACTTCCTGATGCTTCATTTTCATGATTCCATAAGCTCCACCTGCACTTCCAAGAAAGGTAAAACGAACACTGGTGATTTGGCACACATCTCCTGTCATCACAGGCTATAACCACATCATCATCATCATCAAACTTTGTGTCCTTTAAAGACATTTAAAATATATATTCTTGTCCTTCACAGTGCGGTGAAACATTTGGACAAACACATCAAGGCTGTATGAACAGATTTTTGACCCGTTCAGAGGAGGAGCGTCACATTTGCAAATCCTCACACATCACGCCTCACTCAATGGCTCGGTCCCAGGACGCGGTGAGCTCTGGGTAATGTGGTTCACAGAGACTTGTGCTTCCCCAGCAGGCAGAGGCTGAGGCACTGCAGCAGGCCTTTCATCCACAGACAGTGAGCCAGAAAGAGCAGCAGCAGGCAGGCGCCGGCCGAGCAGTAAACGCCGATCACCGTGCTCTCCTCCGGCAGGAAACACTTGGACAGAGCGTAACTGCCAGGTGACACCGACGCCTGAGGAGGGGGGGACATAGGGGAGCCAAAGAGTTGGATAATCACTGTTAACATCAGCAGAGGTGGCTGTCCTAAATAACAAATGTGAACTCTTTCTTGGTTTCTATCTAAAGATACAACCCCTGATTTTTTATGGCCTGCAATAACAATTTAAGGATGCTATTTGAACTTTTAGATAACAATAACTTTTGGGGGCACTTTCACCACAACATTCATTCAGTAGCTGCTCTGGAAGTTTCAATTATATCTATTGTAGGTATTCATAATCCAGTATGGACAAGATAAACTGCTGATGAGGATCATGTGATATGGGCGAAAAGGTCCCAAACAGTTACGCTATTAAATGGATTTTAGAATGAGATTGTCCTCACAGTTTATGTTTAAGGGTCAAACTTTCAGGATTACTATGATTAGGTTTATGGGTCACTATATCACATTTAGAGATTTGAAAAGATAAGATCGTTTTAGCTCTCGGTTTTCTGTTTCCACCAACTTCTGAGGGAAAATATCTGGATCTTTAGGGACTAAATGCTGCGCCATGTTCACCAAACTGGTCGCTGAGCAGCTAGAGAGTGAACCAATGCGGTGGTGGAAGAAGAACTCATAATTTTTACTTACTGTAAGTAAAAGTAGCAATACTACAGTGTAGAAATACTCCGTTAGAAGTAAAAAAAAACAACCTGCAATCAATATTTTACTCGAGTAAAAAAGCAAGTATTAGCATCAAAATATAATTCAAGTACCAAAAGTTATAATGCAGAATGACCCATTTCACAATCTGTAATAATATATAATTTGTTTGTGTTGTCGCTCATCTCTCATTCACCATCATTGGCTTACTGGCCCACTCCTGAGCGGTGGATGCTGCTTTTACTCACCAGGATGAAGCTGGGGTTGTTTCTGTTCCTCCAGCTGAAGGACGGCACGCTGATTTCTGGGTACTTGTTGTCATGGAGAACCTCACATCCACTGTGGGTGTGTCCACTCAGGATGAGGCGGGGCTTAAACCACTGCAGCAGCTGAGGAGAGAAAACCCCACATCTGCCCTCAGAGACCGGTTGCTGCTCACTTACATCATCAGTTTCATCACAATCATCATCACCTGCCGTTTCTATACGGGGACTTTTTTCTGACAGCAGGGGGTTGTACTGTATTTTAATTGGATGAAAAACGTCAGAGTTGCTTTGAGAGAGAGAGAGAGAGAGAGAGAGAGAGAGAGAGAGAGAGAGAGAGAGAGAGAGAGAGAGAGAGAGCCCAGCAGAGGAGGTGTGATCAGACTGCAGAGTGCTCACCTTCTGTGAGGCCTCCTTAGACAACACGTCATACTTCTCTCTGAACAGCAGGTGTCGCTCTTCAGGCGGTGCAGCGTCCAGTCCTGTGCAGCCGGCATCGCTCACTCTGTACAGAGGATAGTGCTGCAGAACAGGAAAAACATGGTTATCACCATTTAAGTTTTTTATTATTACTACTCTTGGAAAATATGTTTTGTAATTTTGACAGCTCAAAAACAAAAAATAAAGATGTCAGTCACTGAACTTATATATTCTAATTCAGCCTTGCATATATCTGTTATCTTTAGAATCCATTGGATCTTCAGTAGGCTATAATTCAAAGTAAAGTTCTGCAGGTTTCAGCAGTGATGTGGAAACAGAGGGCTGCTGTAAATATTTACATTTGAGAAATATGTAGGAGATAATGTTTGGGAATTTTCACTTTATTAAGTTCACACAATAAATCATTTGCTTCATTCATTCCTCCTGTACATAGTGACTGTGAGGAGGTCCCATCAAAGTAAGTCCTCTGTTTGCTGAAGATAATATGCAGTGGTGGAGGAAGTATTCGGATCCGTTACTTCAGTAAAAGTACTAATACCACACTGTAAACATATTCCATTACAAATCCTTTAGGTCTTTCGTCGAGAATGTTACTTCACATACAGATAAATGTCCCCTGTAACTGTTCTACTATTATATCATTAGATTATTATTACTCATGCACTCATGTAAAAGCAGAAGATGCAGAAGATTGTACTGTTGTAGTTGCTAGAGGTGGATCTCATACACTTAAGTAATATAATTGTATTTTAATTTTTTTGTGTAGCACTTCAACTATTTTTTCTTTTTATTACAGATTACTCTATTTATGTCATTCAATAGATTGATTGTTTGCTTTGTAAAAATAGTCACAATTACTCTGAGCACAAGGTGACACCTTCACAATGTTTGTTTATGAAAAAGTGGCGCATTTCCACATTTGTGAAGCCGGAACAATGAAATGGGTTTTTGTTTTTTTTTGCAGGAAAATTGGCTGAAACGATTATTAAAACAGCTGCCAAATCATTTTCAACCAATGAATCAACTAATCATTTTCACGTTTTGTGAGTAGAAGTCTTAATATCCAAAGAAGCTGGAAACTAAAGCTGTCAAATAGTTGTAGTGAAGTAAAGGTGCAACATTTCCCTCTGAATTGTAGCGGAGTGGAAATAGAAAGTGGCAAGTGAAAAGAGAAGACTCCAATGAAGTACAAGTACTTCAAGTGACGTACTCGAGTAAATCTACTTGGTTACATTCCACCACTGGGAGTCAGCGGTGTGAGCTAAATTTAGTCGTCAGTTTTTTTGTATGAAATTTCCTCTTTGTGACTATCCCTCTTCAGTAAGGAAGAGTGACGGGCCAGGACAGGAGGAACAATTACACTCACCAATAATCTTTCAGTGGACATATGGCTTTGTGAGTGTCCAAACGTATCCTTTAATCAGCTAATCGTTGTAGCACTAATTCTTTCCCTGCTGCATGTTTTGAGCAGAGCTTCTGATGAGCAGTGAGTGGAGCCTCGTCAGACAGAGTGCATACAGAGCACACATGCAGTTTACCTGTAACATGATGGGTGGTGTGGGAGGATAGACCTGCGAGCCCTCACAGCTGTCCGTCATTCCGCCGGCCGACTGCGAGTTCTGCACAGAAGACAACACGGAGAATCCATCAGCTGTCTTGCCCTCGAGCTCACCGTGCATCCTCCAACATTTTTATTTTCACATCTCTCCCCCTCCTGCTGTTGCAACCAGCTGCCACTCCTAATGTGCTATTAAAAACACTGCATTTGTCCAAAAAAAACCCCAAAACACCTGCTCCAGGTGCGACTGAGCTTTGGAAGTGTTTTGTTTTTTTCCTTCTTCCTCACTCGACCTGACTCTCACACTTCATGAGCTCCAGCAGCAGTGTGTTCGAGGTGCTGACAGTGTGAAAAAGTGTGCTACTGACTTCCAGAGGCTTCTTCCCACCTGAAGAGAACAGTTGAGGTCTCTGGAGAGTTTGATCAGCTCCTTCTCCACCGACTGGCAGATGGGGCAGCCGTCACCGTGCAGGGCCACGCTGTTCACCAGCAGGAAACTGGAGAGGAGAGAAAAAGTCATTCTAGCATGAAATGGAGAGGAGCTGCAGTGAGACTGCAGAGACAGATTTCATTAGAATGTTTTTATTCTGGGTGCTGTAATGAGATGAGATGAGATTACCAGGCTTCAGTTTTATACTCTGTTCCTTTTTTCTATATATTATTTATTAGTTATAACAATTTATTTTCAAGTCGTGTTATGTTTTTTGTTTATAATAGTCGTCTCACTTGAAAACTCTCCATCATATCAAATGATTTCCATCTAAATTGGAGTCGTCAAATCATATTTTCTTAAATAAAGTAAAGAAATCATGGAATATTAGAATAAAAGAATATTTCAGCCCTATAGAGAACTCCAAAATGAAGAATTGCTTAATATTAAACTTTGCTTTTGACACAAATTTTCATTGGTAACAAAAGGAAATATCCATGCTGACATCAAACACAGTGTGTCTATCAACACCCAGTGTTAAAAAAATCAGAGTGCAGTTTGTCATTTGTGCCTGTTTGCAGATATGTAAGATGTCTACAGCTGTGTGCTGCCTGTCATCTTGTTTAAAAGCATTTTTTTTTTTTTTGGCACAGACTGATTCAGCCAATCAAACCTGTGACCTTCCAGCCTGCTGAGTCACATTCCTGCAGCTGTGGCGCAGGTCAGGGTGTGTGTAAAAAAAAAAAAAGATGGCAGCCTCTGTGTCAAATACCAAGACACATTGTTTGTATGCTTGCATACTTTTCTAATAAAACTGATTCTGATGTGCATCCTCCCGTCACTCACTTGACTCCCTTTTTGGTGACGATCCTGGTGGAGGAGGCATTGAAAACCTTCTCAAAGCGCTGCAGCTTGAACCAGTCCATCCTGCAGGGAGACACAGCACGCTCGTCAACAAAAACCTGCTGCTCAGTCTGTCACGTCTGTCTGTCTGTCTGTCTGTCACATGCTGTTACATAAGAACTGTGCCACCTCACTTCCTGCTGCACAAGTCCAATCAAAGCACGCATGAGCCGCTGCATGTCTTCATAATCCCCCCATTTCTGAATCACAGGCATCAAACACGAAACGAAGTAGGATGGGTTCATGCATCTTGTTGTATTTGCTCTCACTGCTTCTTCGCCAAAGATATTAGGAACAACAGATTCTAACATACACAATAAATGCAACAATTTCAGTACGACGCAATCCAATACAACACTAAAAACATTAAAACATAAAACACAGGAGTGCTGTGTTAGATTGCATTATATTGGAAAGGTTTGTTTTCTTAAAGATTTGTTTATATGACTTTCTCAATTTCTGTTACAAACTCCTATTTCAAAGGCCAAGTAGGAACCTTTAAGCCCAGTATACAGTACTTAAATATGATTTATGTCTGTTTAAACTGGCAATACATTCAGTAAGGGGCTCATGATGACATGATCAGGACTCGAAACACAACGTTTAGGACTTTGTCTTCACTCACTTTAAAGCCAAGTATTTGGGCTTACTTGTAGCTGACTTTGTCCCTCCTCAAATATAACAAAACAGAGTCTAAAAGATTAAAGTCCACCTTCCAAATTGACCAAATTCCAAATTGTGTTTATAGAATTGTAGAACACAGGTCTTTAAAGGAGAAGCCTGGCGTTCATATATATATATCTTTCTTACTCTCTAGAAACACCACAAAAACACCAAAACCAACAAGGCATTGCTTTCCAGCTTTCCCATTCTGTCTGTGGCTCTCAGCCTCAAGCCCATCAGTTCCTTCTAAGACATAAATGTCTCAAATTGGGTCATAAATACATAGTAGGCTATCATTTTTTCTCCTAAAACAGCTAGGCACTGTAGATTTTGACAAACATTACTCAAATAGGTGTAAATAAGGGGATAATAATGTAAGGGGATTGTTTTTAATACACATTTGTTGCTCTGGTTTGTATAATTACAGCTGCAGGACCATATACTGTATGTGGGATTGACTCCAAATAAACTAAAGTTACCGTGTTCATTTTGATAAACACTTTTGTCCATCTTGTCTGCCCCAACTTCCTGAAAACCACACGGCATGACCTCAGCGGCCTCACAGGTACCTCGGACCCCGCCTGTTTTTATTGTGCCCAACCCCTCTATACAATAATTGACTCATACTCAAACATTTAGGTTATGCAACATGGATGAGGTACTTCTGTTCTAACTGTTTGCTCACTCTGCAGTGTAACAGTATGAGGCCTTTATTGACATTTCTTGGCAGCATATACCTGTCTAATCTAGTCAAAGAGAAACATAAAGTGACCAGAAAAGAAGTCAAAGTCCTTATTTTATCTGCACAAATCCTTCCCTGAACCCTACACAGCTTTGTCAGACGCAGCTGATCGGGCAGTATCCGGGACTAAAGGTTGACCGATAAAAACAATGAAACCACAAGGCTGTAAAGGGTGCGCTTACTCATAATGGAACCCAATGTCGTGATTTCCAACCAGTACAACCAGTTCTGTGTCGGTGGAGTGCCTGAACATCCTGTGGAAGCGGCGCACGTCGTCCTCCCAGTGCTGCAGAGAGAGACAACAACACAGACCCGAGCTGAAGAGGGATTCAGTGCATGCCGCTAATAACACAAAACTCCCCCGGGAAGCTCATGAGAGATAATGGGATCTCTGAGGGTCACCCAGCAGCCTCCGAGGGCGGCTGAGCCGGGCTGCTTTGATTCAGACGCCAGATTCAATTCTGCACCTGCAGGGGCCGAAGCTGCACACAAGAGGCCTTTAATTACATCAGCTTTGTGTTTACATGATGATTTTCATACTGATGAGTCTGTAAACAACTCCTTGATGCTACTTTTAAGTAGTGCTGGAGCAATTCATTGATTGACAGAGGATTTGTTTCCAATAATTATTGTCTAAAATGCCAAATATTTGCTGGTTTTAACTTGTAAAACATGAGGAGTTGAATATTTTAAATAGAATATATTTGGGTTTTGGACAGACAAAACAAGCAATGTGAATACGCATTACTTTTCCACTGTCTTAAGATGTGTTGACCAAATGATTAGTCACATAATCAAGAAAATAACTGACAGATTAATCGACAATTAAAGTCGCAGCCCCATTTCAGACAAAACAAGCAATTTCTGTAGACAAACAATAAACCAATTGGTCAAGAAAAGAATCAATAGATTGATCCATAATGGAAACAATCTCTAGTTGCAGACCTACTTTCAGTGTTTTTCTTTCTGCAACTATAACTATTTGAGTCCTTCCTCTTGCAAAATGGTATTGAACACAAATTGCAGAAAAGATGCCAACGGAATGAAAAAAAATGAGGAAGCTGAAGAGGGAACATGGCAGATTTAGTCTGCAAGCTGTGCCACACTTGTTCAACACTCCCTTTTTCTTCTATCTCACCTGATGGATCCCATTTGACAATCCAGTAATAGATAAGTGAGAATTCCCAGGGGATTTTTTTTTTCCTAAGGCAGGATGGATGGATGGATGGATGGATGGATGGATGGATGGAGGATGCTGACTGCAGCTGCTGTTGGTGTTGCTGATGTTTTCCTAAAAACATACAGACTCTCGGGCCTGGATGGTACAAGATGATGAACAGTCGGCCTCTGCTCTGCATCCATATAGGCTACTGTTCCCCCACAAGCACCATCATCAACATAAGCACCGCACAAAGCAAGGAGGAGAACAAGGAGCTCTACGTTACCTTCTGCGAGCTCCACTTGCCTTCGTCGAAGATGTCCCCCAGGATGAACACTATTTCGGGCCTGAGCAGCCACAGAGCGGTCTGGAAAGCTCTCTCCATCTGCCATTCCCTGTGCGTTTGGACACAACGAGTAAGCGCTATGTGTTGTTTTTGTTTACAGATCACTCCCGCAGAGCCAGGAGCTGCAGGCGGATGGAGAGAGGCACAGTGATGGATTGCTTAAAAATGGAAAATGACACTACCTCCTCAGCTTGTCGAACCAGTGTCCCCCGACGGCTCCGAGGAGGTGGGTGTCCGACAGCACCATAGCGCGGACCGTTGTTGAGTCCATCGGCCGGCCGTCGATGCCCTCTCCGCCCCGTGCATGGTTGATCTTCGGCCAGGCGCACTTGAGGATGGTGGGGAAGTAGATGAGATACTCGCAGAAGAAGAAAGCGCCGCCGACCACGAGAATCAGCAGCGCTGCAACCATCCATCTGACGCTGAACCTCGGCATTTCTTTGTTATTCGGCGTTTAGAATGCCCTGAACTGGCGCACTGGTGGTGATGGAGTTGTCCATGAGGCATCTTCCCCTCTTCCAGACCCGACTGTTTAGGTCTCCAGCTGTGCGATGCTCATGACAAGTTGCTCTAAGGCTGCTCCGTGTCGAGTCCAGGTGATCGGAAATATAAGATAAGAAGTTAAAAAAAAGGCCCCTGCTTGTGGAGAGAGAGTCGAGCGGACAGCAGCCTACCGCTGTTTCTCAATCACTCTCAGCTCTCCGCTCGTCAAGCTAGAAACATTTCCGGTTATTGCTTTTCATAATAAAACGGTAAATTCAATGTGTCACAAGGATCACATCAGACTGTAACTTTGTATATTCACTCAAATACCGTTCTTTAGTACAATTATTTTTAAATCATACTCATATTTTACCTGAATATTTCTATCATATGCTAATTTCTATAATGAATTTCAGAAGAAAATACTGCAACCATATGTTTTACTCTGCAATCAGAATTAGGTTTATTGCCAGGAAGGTTTTCACATACAATTAAGGAAACAAGTGGTGTGAAAGTAAATAATCATAAATATAAGATACAAGCATTTACACACACACACACACACACACACAAAAAAAAATCAAATATGTAAATTATATTAGTCTTAAAATGAAAAGGGCAGCGTAAAATAAAGGCACAGTACAGTGTTTAGAATAGAGGATGGAATGTACAAAATATTGACCAAGGAATTTGCAAAAGTTCACAGTATAAAGTAAAAAAACGACTTAACAAACAAAAATAATGTGCACCAACACACTGAGCCAGCCATCTTTAATGCCTACATTTATTCACCTATAGCTAGGCTGCTTACTTTCATGATCATTATTTTACACAGACATGAGCTTATTTAAAAGGCATTGTCACACCATCTTTATCAGTATAGGAGTTGGCCAAATCATAATCCAATAGTATAATCATAAAGCACTCAAATAACTTAAATAGTTAAAACAAATGTAGAGGAGTAAAAAGTACAATACTACCATCTGAACTGTAGTAAAATAAATACACAAGGTAACAAGAAATGGAAAGAAGTACCTCAAATTTGTACTAAGTGCTTCAGTAAATTGTAGCTGAGAAGAAAGTTGTCCAAACGGTTTACAGTTAGAAACCTGACAAACATAAAACATTCACTCAGTTACACTTTAATAGAAACTTTTAGTATTTTTTATTAAACTTACGAACACATTATTCAGTAGCGTGGCACATTGAACTCAATTTAAAATCAAACTCGGCTAACTTCCGGTCCTTCTCTTGGTAACGCCTGCTAGCTTAACTGCCGTGTTTGTGTGTCCGTGTGCGCGCGGGGACGACGACAGGTGGAGGCGGAGTGGTCAAAAGACTTCAACTGAAAGTCATCACAAAGTTGTTAGTCTGTAAACTATAAAAAAACAAAAAAAACCAAACTACTGCTAAATGCTCATTCGACCAGTGATGAGACAACCTGGCTTCTGTCCACACAAATACTAATAGATGGAAAGGAGCCAACAACTAGGCCTATGGGACAAATCAGATCAAGTGATTAGGAGCAGAAATCTAATCACCGGGAGACTGCTTGTTGTGTGGGTTAGGGTTAGGCTTCTCTCCGTCAGCTCTGAAAGTGGAACCAGCAGACTCACACAGGAAACTGCTCTAAGGAAACTGTTCTAATTATGGGCTCCGAGTTTAGTTACTCGCTAAACCTGTTGCTTTTCACACACACGGCCACTCATGCATGTCCAGCCCCGTCACTCCTGAAATGACTTCACTGTGACCCCGGAACATGTGTTCTAGCAGCAGTAGCAGACGTTCGGTGCCAGAATTTACTCGTGCAGTGAGGGAGCTGCAGGAGTGAAAAGTAGAGCACTGCTGCAGCACCAGCAGCACTGAGGGAACACTGACGCATGACAGTGTGATTAAAGGGAAAGGCATCTCCCAGTTTTCAGGCTTATGATTTGTTGGCCATCATGAATGAACATTTTTGTCTCCTGCTAAAAACCCAAAACGCTGGATGGAGCCTCAAACCTCTGTTCCCCTCCAGATGTGCAGTCTGGCTTTACTCCACTCACTCTGAGGAGATGAAAAGTATTTGCCTCAAATTGTGAACCGCCCTACAAATGCACTCAGTTTCACCCCTCAAACTGATTCACAAAGCTGCCCTGTTTGAAAATACTTTTCAGTCTCAAGGAGGAAGTATTGAGAGATTCACTAACACCAATAAACCAACCCCAAGGTGTCGAATTCCTCATTTGGAGCTACTCTCATTTGAAACATCCAAGAAAGAATATTCACACAAATCCTGCTTTTATTATTCAGTCAGGGTCTTAGCTGCCATTGTGAACACTGAGATCATATCTTCAGTAGTTTTTGTCTGTAAATTTGAGGAGGGGGGGGATTAAAAATGTAGTTAAAAATTGCACAATTTTTAAAAATTCATAAGCAATATAATTAAAAACAGTTGAGTCTCAGAATAATGGAATCAGTCCATAAAATACCCATTAAGCAGTTGTTTTTATTTGTAGGATGTAAAGTCCCCCTAATGACCACCATGGTCCTTAATGGTCCTCTTTTTTTTATTAACCTAACAAATGAAGGTGAAAAAAGACATATCCACGTGAGCCAGGTTTGCATGTTAAGAAAAAACTACATCCCTCACTTGTGTTAGAGAGAAGTGGCAAACATATGTGCCGGTTCTCTGTGATCCTCCAACCGCATTTGATTCATGTTCAATTAGTGCGACTGCTCAGCCTCCACACACTCGCTAGAAGCTGTCGTTATGCTGTGGAGATGTTACGCAACGTGTCGGAAGGAAAAATGTAACTGTAAGCTCCCATTTCCCGAGCCCTGCCAACGCTGGTTCTCCACAGGTGAATTTAAATGTGAGTGACTCAGCTCGCCTGTCGCTTGAAGGAATAAATAGTTTCCTTAGATGTGGGTGTGTGATAATGGATGTGAAGTGAAGAACCTGCAGTTTTTATAGACTGTAGATTTCAAACTTCAGGATCTAGATATCTGCCCAGTTTCCAGAAATTTCTTACTGGTTCTGTGTTAGAATATGTATTTAGATTCAGTGTTTGAATGTGGTAACACTTAAAATCACTTAAAAACACTAAAATCCATGTGGATTGCATTTACTTAGTCTGCAGTAACAATGTTTTATGTGTTTTTCAGTGAATTATGAAAAAAAAAATTTATTAGTTTAACACATCAGTGGACGCCAAAGTGGAGTTAATTTTTCCTCCTTTAACTTGAAGGAATACTTCAGCATTTTGGGAAAGAAGCTTATTTGTGTCCTTGCCGAGAGTTAGATCCCACTCTCATGTCTGTAAGTTAAATACGTACATGGAGCCACCAGCTAGTTAGCTTAGCTCAGCTTAGCATAAAGGCAGCGAGCGTGGCTCAGTCCAAAGGGAACAAAAACCACCTACCAGCACTGCTAAAGCTCACGAATGAACACGTTATCTTTAGTTTGTTTATTTTGTACAAAAACTGAAGTAAAAAAAACAAGATGTTCTGGTTTTATGAGGAGTTGTACCAGTTGACTGGCAACCAGCCGAGTCTAATGGGACTATTAGATTTTCAGCAAGAAAACAAGTAAACATAGTTGCTAAAATGTTGAACTATTCCTTTAATTTTCTAATTTATCGAAATGATCAACAGTTATTTTTTAAAAAAAAACACAAGGGATCTATGTTACAATAGGGTCTCCATATGCACAGTTTTTCTCAATGCCCAGGTTGAACCAATTTCCTTTTCCTTCTTTATAGGCACTGGTGACTATTCTTGCCCAGCCATTTTCTCCCTGAAAACAAAACAAAAAGTTGTTTTTTTTATTCGGCATGCAAGAAACCCAACATCAGTGAAACCTCCCTGAAACTTTTCTACTTAAAGAGACTCGAGAGAGACCAATGAAGTGTGTACATTTAGAGAGTAGAGTTATGTCAGACTGAGAACAGGCTGAGCAGGCAGAGTGTTCTGCAGACAAAGAGAGAGGGACCAACCCAAAATTCTCCCCAGGAGTTCCTGACGACCCAGTACTCAGTCCCCTCCTCCGCCACACCCCAACCAGCCACAGACACGATGTGATTGGGCAAAGACAGGGGGTGAAACTCTGAGAAGAGACCTCCAAAGTATTTCTCCAAGCCACTGGTGGCCATCAGGGCACAACTGAAAGACAAAGGGAAGAGTTTCTGAAGGCCTTCAAACAGCTGCAGCAAAATCTTACAAATCTCTTCCTTTTTGTTTTCTTTTCACATTGTTTTGATCACTAAAATGCAATGATGAATCATAGAAAGAGCCTTCCTATGTTTTCAGATTTAAAAGCAGGGCTAAACTTTCTACTTTTAGCTTAAAGCAAAAACAAGACAAAAACAAGACAAGACAAAAAGACAATTTTCCTCCTCGTGTTTCCAAGTGGTATTATTATGAATGTATCATTTAGAAGTGGATACAGTGAGAGCGCTCAGCCTTGCTACCAATTTGTCCCAGTGGTCACTTGCGGTATTGTAGCTAAAAATTCCCCTGTGGCCCAAAAAGCATTTTTCCCATAGACCACCATTATAAAAGAGACGTCTGTAAAACTGTTGACAGGACACCTCGAACTGTAAACAACGTCAATTATGACTCTTTCTATTATGAATTTTTGATCCATGGAGGTTTTACTGTATATTTGTAAAACTTTCCTCCAGCTGAGAAAAGCGATTGAAAAATCTCTGTCGTCATCACAGTGTAAACCAATGGGCTGAGTGGGTGGGGCCAGCAGGAGAAACACTACTGCGCATATTCAGTGGGCCGCATAACCAGGAAGTAAACCAGGAAGCTAGAGAACTTTTTTTGGCACATGCAACAGGTGAGCAATTCTCATTGGATTGAATAGTATCTAGTTCCTCTTTATAAATCTATGGGTATTATTGTTGGTGCCGTGGTCGCACAGACAGCATTAGCAACATGGCTACTGCTAGCAGCTTGGCTACTGTCCAAAGCAAAAGCAACCGAAAGAATCCCAACTGGACATAGAAACTCTGGTCTCAGTGCTGTCATAAAGGCAGAGTAAAGACCCAGTTGTATTAAGAAGTAGGCAGGTCTTGTTACTTTCTGACCTAGTAGAAAGAATGTCGGTTTTGAACCCTCTCAAGTCCTGGTGGTAAGCGAAACACATGTCGTCAGGGGAACAGATTTCAGGTCTTTGTATAGATGAGATCTTTTTTCATAACAAATATGTACAGTAGTTAATGAGGAGAGACAAATCATTTTTTGAGTGCCTTTCAATTGTGCCTTGAATTAGACATGTGATGTTTGTCAATTTTTGTTTGTCATAAAAATTGTGAAGTAACATTTAGTTTTGTGTGAAACAGCTCAGTGACCTACATCCCTCATCTTGCACAATATACGTCACGTCACGTTATTTCAAATTTATCATTATATTTTAACGTCATTTCCACACCTAGACATTTTTTTGTCTTCACAAACTTAATTTCTCATCTAGCTTGTTTTGCATTTTCCACACGTTTACAAAGGGTGATTTTCTTTTTTATTAAGCTCATTAATTTCAAGTGACAACTAATGAAAGATTTTATGAAAAGTTTGAGCCAACAAATCTGCAGGTATTAGAAAAGAACACTGAAGACTTTTTTAATACTGCATGAGGCAGAACTTTACATGAGGAATGACAGCTTATGTAAGACATTAAACTATAAATGGACAGGATAAGGAAAAGAACAGCAGTAAACTCATATGTGACATGACGCTTGGTACTGTTAAAGTGGAGACATGGTGAAAAATATAAGTCCGCATAAAAGATAAAAAGTAAATATATTAAGGCTTTAAATTCATAAAATTTACTCTATGTTAAGAGTGGAGTAAAATTACACTCAGTGCTGTTATGTTTCTCAAAGGTTTTAAGAATGATTAAAAATGTATCTACTAATAAAAACTTCACTATGATTAAGAATCGCTCTGTGAAAACATCAGGCTGAATTCACACAGAAGGTGTAGGTGGGTGGATATTTAGAGATGACTGCGGAGGATGACTTGCTGTACCTGATGGGCCCGTTGGTGTAAATTTCAGCTTTCATCTCGTCTCTTCCTGTAACTTCCCCATAGTCGCCCACTTTCCACGCAGTGTAGTTCTTCACAACAGCACACGATTCAAAGAAGGAGCATGTGCCGCACTGGTTAAACTGTTCACACTCTGAAACAGATGGAGGAAGTTATTTATGGTGATTTACAGTGTAATGTGACACTCATGTTACTAGTCAATCCCATACAACTGAAAAGGTACATTTCACATTTCCAGTATGCTGTTACAGTGCAATTTGTTTGACACCTGTTTTGCAGACCTACACTGTTGGTTACATTCGCCCAATAATATTCCAATTATTTTCCAAAATAACATACCTTCCATTTAAAATCAATATGTCCTTAAAAGTGTGAAAATAACACTACAGTCGTCAGTTTAAAATACAATACACTTATTTCTCTAAACTTGCTCCTAAATTTATTTTTCCACTAAAATGGATATACACTATAGGGAAGTTATATGGCCAAAACTATGTGGACACAAAACCATTACACTCAAGGGGCTTCCCCAAACTGTTCCAACAAGAATTGGAAGCTCACTTTGGTCTAAAACATCACACAGTATGCAGTAGCATTAAGATTTTCCTCATTGGAACCAAAGGGTCTGGCCAAAACCAAAAAAAAAGACAGTCTCAAATAAAAAATACACAGGGTGTCCACATGTGTGGCCATATAGTGTAAATTTAAAAGCAGAGTGATCAGAGTCAAAAAAAAAAAAAAAAAAAAGATTGTGTTTTTTGTTCGATTGTGCATTTTTACTTTGGTTTTTGGCTTGGTAGTTGTTGCAGGTTTCATCAGGAATGCCTGTCTTGTGTGCGTAGGCGTAGACTCTCAGGTGATCTCCTCCATAACAAGAGCCCGCCCCCCCACAGTCTATCACGTTCTGAACTGACAGGTAGGCCGATGGCCACGCTCCTCCACGCTTGATGTTGATACGGTCTTGGGGAAATAATAACAATAACAAATATTACCATGTTGATATGATAAGGGTGGATGATCTACATCATATATTGTGGGGATAAACTTTGTAGTAAATATATTTTAAATACACTTAACATCAATCTCATCTCCTATCCATCCCTCTATTCTTGTCTTGTTTCCTCCCTCCTCCATCCCTCCCTCTGTTGCCATGGTTACCAGCTAGCGCACTGGTGGCTCCCATGGCCCAGCAGGACCCACAGTACTGGGGGATGTGCTGGTTCCGTGTGACGCTCACATAATTCTTCCCCTTGATGTTCCTCCAGTCCCAGGACACAGGAAGGTCTGACACATTCACATACTCATGTGGACGAGCCTGTGTCCTAAAATAAGAAAATCATGAGGCTCACATCTAACTGCGATTGTTAAAATCATCAAGAAAAATTAGACCAATCAGCCCTGGCAAGGCAGACACATAATAATCTTGTAATAAATATGCAAACATAAAGGACATCTGTGATATTATACAGTAACACATAATATCACAGCAAAGTTACATTTAAATTTAAAAAAGCACATTTAATCTCATTGATGTGTTTAAATTGAATATCCTTAATTGTCAAATTTAGTACAATTACAGGTCATCAGACAGAGATTATCTAAAGGACTTTTGATCAAATTATCAAATTCTTTCCACATACATGTGATGTGACGATGCATGTGATGTCTCCACATGTCAATGTGTGAAATTAGTATCACTTCTCATCACATTTTACTGCACTCACATTATACATGTAAAACTTATTCTTGATCAGATAACGTTAACTCCCAGTAAGATTTGCTTTTAATTTATTTAGAATTGAGTAAGCTAAAGCACATATAAAATAATACAGGATATTACTGCTAAACAAATACATAACAATACAACAAACAAAGCAAGGTAGCGCAAATAAACCCAAGTTAATAAGTCATGTCATGTGCTGTTATAAATTAGCTATCTAAGCTAGCTTCTAGCTTTACATTACTAAGTTACACCAGGGTGAGTTACTACTTTCTTACTATAAACTCACTACAGAATAATATGGGGGAAAACAAATATTAAAACGGTACTTATGCACATGCATTTATATTGTTAGAACCACAGATAGCGGTTAACTTAAATATCCAAATTAACCCAACATAACTAGTTAGTTCTTAAGAAGGTAACTAAGGAGTAACGTTAACGTTAGTACACTCAGAGGTAAACACGTCCGAACCAACCTGTCACCTGTATAAAATATACATTATCTCACTCACTTGACAGAATGTGGTCGGTCGTCCCTGACGGGTTTGTAACAAGGCTCATACAAAAGTCTCGAACCGCTAATTTGAACAGAAAATGATGCTACACAAAACAGCAGCGGCACAGTTATTGAAGATGCCATGTTGGCTCTACTCGCTGTTGGCGCACACACAGAGCGCCCCCTGCCGGCACCTGCTACCATGACAAGCTCACTGAACACAATCACAAAGGCTGTCTTATCATTAGTCTTATCTTAACCCATATTAATACACCATAATCTATTTTTTCATTATATTTTATATTTTTAATCTGAATCTGCAAAGTAACTAAAGTTATCAAATAAATGCAGTGGAGGAAAAAGTACAATATTTGCCACAGACTTGTAACTAAAACAGGGACAGTATGAAAATAAGTAAAGTAACAAAATTTATTAAATGTACTTCACAATGTGTGACAGAAGAGTGTCAGCTGTTTTGTGATTTCAATTTTTTTTAAATAAATGTTTTTCAAATAGTTAATATTTACTTTTCTTCACCATTTGTAAGATTGTATTATTTGTATTGTTTAAAGTGCTTTATCGCGTGATATATTCTTATAGTTCATGCCTCTGATGACTTGTTTCCACCACACTGATCAATAAATGAGTGTCTTCTAAATTAAAATGGGTGTTGAAGTAGTGCAGATTTTGCAGGCTCAGCAGAAAACTTTTACATAACATACTCAGTACCCAGTTACAATCACATTAGACCTAATGCGGGGCTTGATGCAGGTTTTTCATGGATAATATGCAGCTCTTAACAAGGTTATTATATCACAGGGTGGGACTCAACTTCAATCCAGGTCTGATTTTTTGAGAGTATTGTTTGTACTTTTAATGATTAAAGCCAGAATCTGATTAGATGTGCATTAGGCAGCTAATGAACCTTCAACAGGAACAGGAGATAAATCACTCACCAGCTGTTATTTGTTGTGCCATCCATCTTCAGACTGTGGTCTTTCTCCTGATGATGATGATGATGATGATCTGCTGTACTGTAAAAGCTGTTCAGCAGTAAAAGAAAGGAAGTTCATGAGTTGATGTCAGTGTAAACTGTGGAAGATGAGCTTTAACAATGAGTTGGATTCTGTTGGGTTCGACTGGTATGAAGCGGTTAAATGTAACTAAGTACATTTACTCAGGTACTCTACTTAAGTACAAATTTAAGGTTCTTGTACTTTACTTAGCCTATTTTACTTTATATATTCATGCTGTATTACACTTCTACTACAATTCAGAGGAAAATATTGTACTTCTTACCCCACAACTTTAGTTAATATTGACTTTGCAAATGAAGGTTTCACATACAAAACATACGAAAAGTTTATAAAATACGTTTTGTTCTGGATTAAACTATCCAACAGTATATGCAAGTGGAGCTGAAATGATTAGTTGATTAACTGATTAGTCGATGGACTGAAAATTAATGTTTAGTTTTACAAACCAAATAATTTATTGATCAATTGAGAAAATAATGAGCAATCAACTGTAACAGTAAAATCCTGCTTTTACATTAATAAATGAGTAATGTTAATCTAATGATATAATAAATAATAGCGTAACAGTCACGGGGGACATCTTTCTGCATTAAGTACTTTGACTCTTGATATTTTAGGTACATTTTCCTGATAATACTTGCATATGTTTACTTGTAATGGAGTATTTTTAGTGGTATTAGTACTTTTACTTAAGTGAAGAATCTGATTACTTCTCCACCACAGCTAAAATGACTTCACACTGGTGTAAAACAGAAATGTACAGTATTTCAGATTACATTTTTACATTTTTGGGCCTGCTTTGTTGTTAATAGATGTTTTTATTATTTACATTGCAAATCGGACATACTATATGTCTGGCCCAACCTGAAACTTAAAAAGCTACGTGAGAAATAGAAGGCCAAGTATTCATGTATTGCAACTGTATTGAGACACTCAACAATCATTATTCTGGGAGAAATTGATTAAAGAAGGGAAGGATTGTCAAAGAAAAATATTGCAATTAATTTCCACTACATTTATTTGATTATAGCTTTAACACTGCTAGTTACTTAAGTTTGCAGAGAAAGATTTTACACACAAAACATGCAGTAAGACCAGTTTATAAAGTGTGATGCCACTGCATCATGAATTACACATGTAATAATACACAATTCTGATTGGGGTTTTCTGGATAGTGAGGTGATACACATTGAAGGCAGAAGATATTGCATTTTTAAAGGAATAGACCACTGACTCTTATTATTCTATGACTTTGCTCTTTCCAGCTTCACATATAATCCACAGCTGAAAAAGATTGACTCTTTATATATGTCAATACTGAAAACAATGTGTTTGAATGAGCATTGACGGTAATTCAGAGAAATTAGAAAACCACTGGTTGCAATACAGTATGTTCAGAGAGGCTGAAGTAAAGTAGGTATATAAACATGGCTGAGCAAACACTGAATCATGACTCTGAACGTCTGAAAATTATAATATATGTGACAGCGAGAACAGGGAGGTTGTTCCCAGAAGTTGCTAACCTTAAATAATGTATTAGTCTGCATTTAAAGCTTCTGAAACCTTTACAAAACAAACCTAAGCCTAGCTGCTAGATGGAAACTTCAGATAATGACAGAGTAAACAGCTATAATTCTGAATCTTATTAATTAAAGTGAACTCTAATCACAGACAATGTTCCTCCTCGTCAAGTCACTTTCTCTGTTTTCTCTGAAAGCAAACCCTGTCTGCTCTTCAGAAGAAGTCCATTGTGCTATGAAACACAGAGGCTGTTGTCTGCTGCAGGACCAGAGGAATGAAGTCCCGATGACCTTTGACCTCTTAGGTCATTGTTGCTGTGTTAAAAGCTAAAATCCGCCCTGCCTTGAGACTTCTTCAGAAGCACAAACAACTTCAAATATACATTACAGCACAAGGCTGCTCTTCAATCTGAGTCCTCTAAATTTTTTAGGAAGTTATGTAATGTTACAAAACAACACAGAAGTAATACGACACATCTCTCAAGGCATCAGTTCTCTATGATGAGGCTGACATCCTGGATATGTGCATTAACATGAGCATCTTCCTGTCTGCTAATGTTGAGGGAATATAAGCTTTGATGACACCACTAAACATAACCTCCAATCATCAATTAATGAATGCCATTATCCTTCTTCAATTTGCAATATGATCTGGTCTCTTACATCCTGACAGATGACAAGACAATCATACAGTTGATGCAGTCAAATAATTTGATAATCTGTTTTGCATGTTGCTTCGCTGCTCTGTTGTAGCAACATGTGAAAGACATAGTTCGCTCTGTGTCATCTTGAATGTAAACTGTTAATAAAATAGTGTCAATTGTATCCTGGTGTGCGCTGGAATATCAATCTTTTTTCTTTTTTTTAAAACTGTAATCTCATTGGTGATCCCCTGACTTTTCATTGAATGCCATCATCAGGTCAAATTTTCAATTTGTTCACTATGTTGGTTTGTGACCAAATACCCTCAAAATTAACCACATTGCCATCAGCCTCAGCTGTACATTGTATTTAAAGCTAATGCATGCTAAACATTAGCTTTAGGAAAAATGTTTTTTGAGATGGTCATGTTTTAAATAAGCCTGATTACTATTTATTTGTATGTTTTAACAATATAGTTGACACAATTTTTACAGTGCAAAGATCACAGAATAAACCAACCAACAAAAAGAACCATGTACTGCCAAACTGGAGTTACAAGGATGTAATTTGACTACAGCGATATACAGTATATCTGTCTAAATTCCAAAAGAGACGATTCTGCCCGCAGCCACCACAGAAAGAGACTAAAAAGCCCACTTAAGCAGAGGCACCTTTAGAGTGCATGGAAAGTGCATCCATGTAAATATTGAACACACACACACAGTTTGGATTTCACTCGCGGATCAATACTGAAGCAATCTGGACGTTAATCTCATTTGCACTTGTGTTTTCTTCTTGGCAAAAGATGCTGCAGGCTGGCAGTGTGGGATCTCCAGTGAAATTACAATAAATTCAGCATTTAGATGGATTTCAGGGATATTTACATGAATATTTTAGGCTGTCATGAATTCTGTGCTATTAGATGTTAAAGCATCTTTTTATCAACATAATTTTTCTACTTTGCAAGCATTTCTTGTCATTTTTAGTGTCCATTTTTAAAGAAAAATAATTTGCTTCTGAAGACTGTGTGGTATATTTGAAAGCACCACAAAAAGTTATTGAGATTATTTGTCAACTGTTGTTTTTCAAATGTTGTTCATCCAGACAATAAACCATGTGATTGTTGAACATCTAGTTCCATTCAGCTGCAAGAGCATTAATGAGGTTCAACACCGATGTTGGGCAATACTTCGCGGTTTGCAGTCAACTACTTCCACACCAAACTGAGAAAGCCACTTTTTTATGGACCTGGCTTTGTGGGGGTTATTGCTATTTTGACAAAGGAAAGGGACTTCACTAAACTGTTGCCACAAAGATGGAAGCACACTCTTGTCTACACAGGGTTTCCTCCCAGTTGGACAAGCCCCAAAAACCTCCAAAGGGAGGTGTCCAGGAGGCATCCTAATCTGATGCCAAACCACCTCCACTGGTCCTTTCGACATTAAGGAGCAGAAGCTCTACTCTAGCCCGAACCCTAGCTCCTCACCCTATCTCTAAGTTTAAGCCCAGCCACCCTATGGAGGAAACTCATTTCAGCCACTTGTATCTGAATTTCATTCTTTTGGTCACTAGCCAAAACTCATAACCTTCATAGGTGAGGGTTGGAACGTAGATTGACGAGTACATCGAAAGCTTTGCCTCCTTCGTTCACATCACTCGTGAACAAGACCCCGAGATACTTGAAGTCCTTCACTTGAGGCAGCAACTCATCCCCAACCTGGAGGGAGCAACCCACCGATTTCTGGCAGAGATACATGACCTCAGACTTGGAGGTGCTGACTCTCATCCCAGCTGCTTCACACTCGGCTGCAAACTGCCTCAGTGCATGCTGAAGGTCGAAGGCTGATGAAGCCAACAAAACCATGTCATCTGCAAAAAAGAGAGACAAAATTGGAAGGTTCCCAAACTGGACAATCTCCTCACCCCGGCTCCTTGGTGGAGAGTCCAACACCCACTGGGAACGTATCTGACTTTGTGCCAAAAATACGAACACAGCTCTCACTTTGGTTATATAGGGACCGGATGGCCCCCGATACCCCATACGGCCAGAGTAACACACACAGAACCCCCGGAACATGATTGTAGGCCTTCTCCAAGTCCACAAAATACATGGAGACTGGATGAGCAAACTCCGACGACCCCTCCAACAGACCTATAAGGGTAAAGAGCTGGTCCACTTCTCCACGGCCAGGGCAGAATCCACATTGCTCCTCTTAGGAATCTGCATTGCTCCTCCTGAATCAACTAAAAAGCATTCTTTCTTTTCCTGCTTGCTGAAATCATCCTATATAGACACACTGTCGCTACCTTCAAGTTAATAGAAATTACATGCAATTTTTGACACAATGCCTATTTGGAGGACCCCAGCAACACCAATACTTCTTGTTTCTCTTATAATAATTCAGACATTACAGTGAGGCAGGTCAGTCAGGATCAACTGTTCTGAACCTTCACTGTTTATTGTGTAAAACTGCTGTGTCCATTTGGCCCGGGAGCTTATCAATAACTCCCTCTCAAGAATTGGATGAATAATGGATCAAAGACAAAAGTTACTTAAGATTCACATTCATCTAGAGGATTAGATCAGCAGGTTTGGACTTCAAACAGCAGAAACAAATCGAGGGCTGACATGTTTTGAGGTTGGTTATTGATTACAGCTGGCTGCAGTTCAGGGCCTCATGGGTGACTCTCTGAGTTTTCCACATGACCACCGCAGCAGAGCTCCTGGATTTCCAGGGTAAAGTGATACTTCAGGGCAAAAGCTGGCAGCAAACATGTTGACAATCTCCCAAAGTCAGCTTTTCCCTCAGCAGCATCTCGCTGTTTATTTTTCTTATTTTCATAAACTGAAGCCATTTTGGTGATTAGGCCAAGCGATGACTCATCACAAGCAGGACCTTTGCTGCTTTAAGTGCCCTGTGTTGTAAACATGGAGATTGAGAAGGGTCAATTGGCCCGGTCCTGATGACTCCCATAATACCTTGCTTTCCTCCTGCCTAATGCACTTCAGAGGAAACAACAACATGGATCATTTTATTGTCAATATAGTCATTAAATATATCAAAGAATATATGATTGATTGGTTTTAATCATACTGTATGTTAATGCTCCAGTTCAAACTTGGCAGCTCCTCTTTATTTTATACACTACAAGTAAACATGAGGTCAGCGCTCCTGGGCTTGTTTTTCAATGTAGTTTATTTTAATAAAATCATAAATAACCTTAAGTGAAGTTTTTTAAATGGACAGTTCACCCCAAAATCAAAAATACATACATGTTTTTGGTATCTGGGAAATATCTGGGAAGTAATACAGTAATTTCTCCATTTATATGTTCCCTTCCCTACACTACTTTTAGTTTAAATTTCGTGGTTAGTTCCTTTTATACACTTTACAGAAATCAGGACTATCATCAACATACTTATCTGTGATGCTATGCTAATAAAGAGCTTTATTGAAAATGGAATTTAGAAATCAGGAAAAAAATCATAGTCAGACTCTTTGAGAAATTTTCCAGACATGTTGGCACATACTTCTTTTCATTATTTTAAAATTAAGCTGAGGTAAATGTTAGGTAAGTCAACACAAGTTCTCAATATACAGTGGAGCTTTAAATTTCAATGATTCTAACCAAAATTGAGTGGGATATCATGATGAATGCAGGTGTTTCGTACAAGTAACATCCTACTCTGTGGCATAAACAGGACTAAAAATCGACATTTAGCCTGTATTAAGGCACAGTGATGCTTTTAGCTGAGCGCTAACGTCAGCATGCTAACATTCTCCCAATGAGGATGCTGACATGTTGATGTTTAGCATGTTTAACGTTTGCAACGTGCATTATCCTTAAAACCACAAATATGAACTTCATGGTGGTGTTAGAGAAAAATCAGGGAATCAAGTCATCTCATGGGAACCATGAATATCTGCTCCAAACTGCATGACAATCCATAGTAATCAATAATCAATAGATAGATGTTAAGACATTTCCATAAAAGCCCCCCCCCACAAGAAAAAAAAAAGTTAACCTAAATGATGACAATTTTTTGGATAATCAAAATCAGCAGAATTAATGAGGACCATGAGTGGGTGTAGAAAAATGTTATGGGAATTAAACCCACGTTATTGAGATATTTCAGTCTGGACCAAAGTGTTGGACAGATCCAACAGGCCGACATCACCATCCCCATAGCAGCATGGCTAAAAACGCAAAGCGGTCTCAGTTGCCCTTTATTTTGAACCAAGACGAAAAGATGTTATGATGAAACATGTCTAACCAGATGGGAGTGGTCTTGTAGTCATTGACAGTGATGTGAATCATGTGGTATGGTCTTCACGATCACCAGATGAAATGCCTTTGGGTCATTTATGACTGATATGGACATTTAAAGCAATGGACAATAATGATTTGGTTTTAAGAAAGTATATATTAAAAGCAGTCAAATCAATATTGTTAACTCCACTGACAACCTGAAGGAGACTTTTTTCTTACTATCTACTTGCGTGCTTGCAGACTTCAGACTCTGCATGGTGCAGAGAAAGAGCCATGCAGCTAAAAGGGATTCAGTTTCTTTCTTGCTCAAGAACACTTCAGCAGCTGTCACAGCTTGGCGAAACATCCCATTGGCTCGGGAATTCACAAACAGATCTAAGCACTTTGGAGTTGAGCTTTGAGTCAGGATACATGTCTGTTTACTCAGTATACAACTGAATTTGATGCAATCAGAGAAGATGTTTTTCCTAGAATGTTCTTAATTATTCCAAGAACTGAAAACATTTTGGTAAAAATCATTTTCTCGTGGCTGCAAGGAGAAATCTGACAGGCCTGATTTGTGGTAACAGGGATTACATTGGATGTGCTGTATGTGCCAGCTGGTTTCCAACCAATAGGCGCCGCTGTTTCTCTCTGATGAACAGCTGGACAGCAGACCTGAAAAGATGCAATTATCAGTCAAATCATGACATTTAAAAAATCCTCCTGGAGCTGATCTTGCTTATTTAAGCTTTATTGACTTAAAGATGCAGACTAAATGCTAAAATGCGAGAATGTATTTTTCTTTGATCAAAGAAAAGCTGTGGAATTTGGAACCCATTATCTTTTAATACTTGGGGTATTTGCATCCATCTCCGCGTCCCACCTCTTGCTTCCAATTATCACAGGGGGCTGGACCGCTTACCAGACGAAGATTTCTGATTGGCTGAGTCAAATGTCAATCACCGTCTTGTCCTGTATCCTCCTGTTGGCGAATATGATCCACACCAGAAGTCAGAAAGTCAAATTTCGATAAGGGGACCAAACGGGAAGAGTAACCTATATCATCGGCTTATTCTAAGTGCTGCTGTCACGCTTCACAGCAAAGAAGCGAAATCAAAGCATATTTTAAACGTTTCTCTTTAACGTGGTTTTGTAGTGAATAAAAAAAGAAGGAAGTTAATTGGAGCTGAGGATTTGTTGGCTCATTTCTCCGTCTTTTTTACGCGCTGTGCCAGCGCAGCTGTTTGCGCACCTGAGTCCGTTGCTCAACATGACTTCAATGCAGCTGAGCAACTAAACTATCATGGTGACATTACTTACCAGTGACATGCCTGCTGTGGTGAATCTTGGGAAATGCGCAATCTTTCACTGTGGACTAACCACTGGAGACCAGGTGTCATCAGGGAGAGCTGATGTGGCCGTTTGGAGGAGCGCACCAGTTTGATGGCAGCTGGGATTTGACAGAGCGCAGGAGTTTGGGATGCAAGAGAAACCTTAGAGAGACTATCCCCGGCTACTTTTACCTGGATTCAACACAGGCTTCCTGGAGCCATGGCCTCTGAGGTGGTGTGCGGGCTGGTCTTCAGGTTACTGCTGCCAGTGTGTCTTGCAGCTGGTGAGTTTTTTTTCTTTCTTAAATCCCCACTTTTTTACGCGTCTTAATCGGCCTATACTTCTGTGTCGGAACCGGGTGGGCGTTGAGTGCTTGATCAATTAACAGTTTATATATTTGATCCGATATTATCCTGCAATCAGTTCATACTTTTATGTAATGTTTAAGCAAGGCTCTAGCTTATTTGATATTGTGACTCTCTCTGTTTTTATTTGGCAAAATAATTTCTCCAACCCTTTTCACTCACATGGAAATCTGTGAGGTACACTCTAGTTTAAACCTAAAGTATTTGAGTCTGCAGAATCTTATGAGCAGAAATCCCATTTATGATTGTGTCAAAATTTTATTGATATGATAATTTGTGGTTGATTTTTCCTCACTGCTGAGTTCTGTGCTGTAAGAGTTGGTCCAGACAAAAGCAACAGACGGCACAAAAGTCATGCACCAGCTGTTATATTATTACAAAAGAGAACAGTGGTTTTCACCCAGTGATCACATTTACACAAACACAACAAACAACAGAGCGTCCAGTCACTGCAGAGTGTGTAGCAAAAGCAACATTTTAGAGTTTTCACAGTTTATCTCTCAGTTTGTATATCCAGAAATGTTTAAAAAAAACAAAAAAACCCCAAACAAAAAACCCAGACAAATATTAAGAGCAAAGTTTGAAATGCTGAAATAATCAAATCACAAACCAGTTTTAAGTTTTAAGTGTGGCTCAAACATCGAGTCAGATTGCAGTTAAACAGTAAATTGTATGTCATCAATTAGAAATGAACGTCTGGTTTCTAGTGCGGTTTCTGAGTTTTGCTTATTGCCTATGCCTATCATCAGTGTTATTGATTGTTTAGCTGCTGACTGGACATTCAGTACACGTCCGTAGTGTTAATAACATTTATGTAGCCTTGACAGTATTAGAGCTGCATGTCTTGTGTTGTTGCACATTCCTCTGAGTTTTAGTCAGAGTTTTTTTTTTTTTTGGTTCGTTTACAACATTTTTAAAATGATTAAGGAAAGTGCTCTACACAGATAAAGTTTTCGTGTCTGTGTTAGTCAAAGTTGTGTTTGATTCACTCTTCTGCTATGCAGTTTCAGTAGATGACTCATAGTCAAACTTGGCAGCTTACTTGGACTTAAGAGGGACTTTTAGCTTCAACCAGACTGGAAGTCTCATCATCTGAGCTCACATATTACGAGTTTCACACACTTAAATGCTGATTTAGAATTGGTGAAGCTTGCGGTATAGTCACACCTTGGATGCAGACTCTATTAAATGCAGTTCACTTTGTGTTTTAACTCTGTGGTAGGCCACAAGTGAAAAATGATTAGTGTCTAACTGCTACTGTGGTTCCACTATGGTGACTATGTAGGTACTTTTAAAGCTAACAGCATGCTTTCTATAGATAAGACCCACTCAGTATCACCATAATGCATCGCTTGACAGCCTGACGCCCCCTTTATTTCCAAAAGCAATTGCGAGGCCATGCATTGTCTCCATTAATTCATGGAAAGTCATTTTAACAGTATGAATTAATAATGCGGTTGTGAGGGAGAGAAGGATGGCCTTCCTTTTATCGTAAACATACCTTTAATATTTTATGTTTTTTCAAAGTGCAAAGGAGCACTTGTCATTCACTGCCGCTGTACACAGTAACTGACAGGATGAAGGAAATGTAAAGTGGAAAGAAGGGAAGGTATATAGGACCAGACGGCGTGAGGGATGAGAGAAGGTATTTCTGTCATCAGCATCATCAAGAGCTCATCTTAATTAAAACAGAATGGGTTTGGTGTGAATCAATAACCATCAACCCATCAGCTCACAATCAGTGTAAAGCAGATTGCTGTTTTTTTTTTATTTAGAACACTTGTGGCTGGAAGATATAGGTTTCATTTCTTTTCAGTCTCTTCTTTTTCCCAGATTTTCCGATTTTTGGCTTTTATATTACGAATGCTTGAGACAAATATAACAAAAAATTAGTTTATTTATTTTTTGCTGAATGAACAGAGAGGAAACACACTGCAGCACAGCACATGTTATCTGACACCTACATTGCCCTTACTTTAAATGTCCAGTACTGTAATATATGTTGCACCCCGTCGCTTTTCTCATGTCCTAGTGAAAGACTTGTCTGCTGACGTTACATAGTCTGTGTTTCCTGTTGGCCATCTGACAGCACCTCTATTGAAAAGCACAGAACTGCTGGGCCCATGTGTACACAGTCCCCCTACCACACACACACACACGCACACACAAATTTGCACACAGCTACAGTTTCGCTGATCAAACAAGCCGTTGTTTATGTGTTTACTGGCAGAGTTTGGAGTGTGAGCATGATTATGAGCATGCACTTGCACCAAATGTCTGATATCAAATGATATCAAACGTGGTGTGAACAATCAGAAGGTTGCAGCAGGTCAGCTTTGTTTAGTCGGGAAGGTTGCAGCAGACTGAAGGGGACATGCAGATGCCTAGCTACTGGGAGCTGGAGCTGCAAGGATTAATCGCCAACTAATTTGATAATCAATTAATCATTTGAAGTTATAAATTTTAAGAAAAAAGTCCAAATTGACACAAAAAATGACACATTGTGTCTGGTCTAACAACATTCGATTCACAGTAGTAGAAGAGAGAGAGAATACATTTCAGAGGAGAGCTGTACGAAAGTTCACGGATGTAAGTAAATGTCTGATAAAGTAAATGTATTTTGTAAAACAGAGGTTACTGTGATACAAATGATCTTGTCTTCAGTATGAGTCTAAAACACCAAAATGAACACCTGTAACTTTAGAGTCAAAAGTTACCATGGTTGTTAATTTTTTTTTGGGCTATGTTTGGTAGCAAGCTAGCAGGCTAATATGTCAAAGCTACTGATGTTAAATGTAGGCTAACCTCTGAAATGATCCTCTTAGAAACAAAAAGTTTTATTCATAAACAATAAAACACCCATTTGCTCAATTCAGTACACTTTAATTAACAAGACAGACAGGCTTAGTTGTCCTGATATGACCAGTAGCTCTTGCTAGTTAATGTTTGCTAGCTTAATGTTAGCTAATTTCAGTTGACTTTAGTTATGACTCTACCTTTCCTTCTGTTATCCTGCTATTAGTTTAGCCATATTATTTTACTATTACTGTAACTGCCATTTGGGGCCACTGGTCACTGTTTTGCAAAAGTTCAATTTTTTTGTACTAGTATGGTTGTGAACTAACATTAGCCCTACTCACATTAGCTAGTTAGTTAGTTAGTTAGCTAACTTAATAGCTTGTCATTAGTTTGCTTACTATTCAGCCAGTGATGAGTTTGCTAGCTAGCAAACAGACATTTTATCTTCAGGTGTAGTTGAACAAACGAGTTGCAACAAATAAGTCAAGTGATACAAAATTCATTAATTATTTGAGTAATTTTTATTTTCAGCTTAATATTTTCCAAGGTTTCTTAGGTTTCTTCTTAGTAGCTTAGGCTACTCTTTCATGATACTTAACTGAGCATGTTTGGGTTAGTCTGTCAATCGGACAAAACATGGCATATGAATATGGAAACTTTTCACAATTGGGTGATATTTTAATAATTGTTCTAGAAAACAATCTATGGATTAATAATGAAAAAAATTGTTACTAGCAGCGAATGAAATAAGCTGCTCAAAGAAGATGTTGTATGTCACCTGAAAGGCTTATTTTTACTTATTAAGCAGTGTTTTTAATGTTAGAATCAGAAGTTTGATTAAACATATTCCATTCTTAGTTTCAACTTTCATGTTCATGAAAACAGAAACCACTGTACAGCCAAAATGCTCTTCATTATGTTCTTCAGAGGGTATTAAATTCCTGTGTTATCTCCCCGTGCTGGTCTGGCCTGGTACCACACCACCTTATCTTCTTTCATGCAATTTATGTTTTTGGGCTCAAACTCTAAAGTCAGTTGGCCTCAATTTTACATTTTGGTTTGCTTCTCTAGTGTTTAAAATTTGTGGCTGTACTAATAGCTTTTTCTGGGAGAGACAAAAGACTGATTCACACATGAATGGGGAGTTTTGCAGCAATCTGATGTCTGAAAACAACGGCAGTTTATTTTCATTCCCTGTGTAAAAATCCTCAGATGGTGAGTCATACAGAGAAGGCAAATGGTCAGGAAGACTGCGCTCAGTTGTCTGCAGGCTATCAGCAGAGAGAGGCAGATACAGATAGATTATCACTTCACAGTAAAGATACAAAATGACTTCTTTAAATTTGTAACTCTGAGCAGATAAATAATGGGGGCAGCAGGCTCCGCACTGCCTATTTGGGCAAAATAGGCAGGTTTACAGCCAATTTAATGCCACTGGGTGGGAATAGAAATGGTGCAGAGTGTGCAATAGAATGTGAAATTAAATAATGTGAGTGAGCCCAGAGGCTTGAGCTGAACCTTTCTGTGTGAAAAGTTTGAAAAGGAACAAAAAATGATGAACAATAATGACAAAGTGTTATGTTGTTATATTGGTGCTTGGACTTTTAAATCAAGCATTCGTGCATACTTGAAACACATAAATAACCTGCAGATGTGGGTGGTTTTCTCAAAGATGACAGTCCCCATAACATTTAATAACTTTTGTTAGTTTTCATTGGTCTGTATCTGAGCACAAAGAAAACAAGGAGGTTCACTTACTGTAGGGCTCCAGCAAGGGAAAAGTCAGAGCCAAGTCAAATGTCAATGAATAGGTCCATTGACTGTGCAAAGATAAATAAAAGCACAATTTTCAGCAGTTAAGTGTAATTTTTCAGTAGTTGAAGACCAGTAGCTGCCCAGACTGGCTGATCTCTGTGACTGAGACGGTAATTCACGCAGCGGACCAGGTTGTAAAATATGTGCTTGTTGATGTAACCTCAAAAGAGAAATTTAGGAGGTCAGACTGTGTGTGTTCACATTTTGTACAAGGTTACCGTGTCCTTCCTTCCCTGCCGCACTTCTTCCTGACCTAAAAATATTCATAGAAATTAAAGGCGAGAATGTATTTTGTGCACACTCAAAGAAAACCTGAAAACCTGTGAGTTGTAAATGTTATGTGAAATAGTATTTGAGCTGATTTTACAGCGGTAAAAAGTACTCCGTACTCAAAATGTGCGTGATACCTATAAGCTTCAGGGGTAAAATGGGTTTAGTGTTTTGCTACAATGTGGTTCATTTTGGATTGGTTAATTGATGTTCAGTCAGCAGATGACGTGAGCTGTTAAACTGGTAAAAGCCCTGGAGAGGGCAGATGGTTAGTCTGACTCTGGGAAATGAGGTGTGTTATGGATCAATACATCAATTAATGGTTTTTGGAAGTCATGTTTGCACTTAAGCGTTTTAACTTTCATGGTGAGCTCAAAAGACTTCCTGTGTGCCTTGACAGGGTGTGTGTGGGGGGTGGGGTGGAGGGGGGGGGTGTTCGCATGTGTGGAGTTACATAATCCAGTGTGGTGTAGTGACACATCCTAAATACTGAAACAGTGCATTAAACTCTCTGTAAAATCCTCACATTTGAGAGGGTGAACCAGATTTTCTTTGAAATTAATTAAATTAGAAATAAATTATTTGATTGATTGACTAATCATTGCAGCTATAAAGGAAAGAAAATGCTATAAGACCTTTTTTTTTTAAAAATAAAAAACCCCCAAAAAATAAAGAAAACAATCACAGAAGAACTTTTATAAAAAAAACTGGTGTTTCATTTGACTGATCTGTCTTCATATTTTTAACATTCAACACTGACATAAATTAATGCAAGAATGCAAGTTAAATAAATTAAATTGAACAAATTAAGGAAATGTGGAAAATGCAAAAATGACAAATTATATACAAATTTAAAAAAAGATATTACAGTTAGAATTAATCAACATAAGCTATTAAATCTCATGTTGGTCCTTGGTCAAAAAGACTAAAACCAAACACTAAATCATTTTTTTCAGACACCGGTCATGATATCACACTATTCACACTCCATGTGACTGTGTTCCATATAAAAGAAAGCTATTTTCCTGTTTTCAAAACTTAATCGTGCATTTTAGACGCATCTGGTGTGTGACACCACATAAAATTTGTTTGGTATTGAGTTTCATCATAAAAAATGACCCAGTTTCGATAATGCTCACAATCCATGAAATGCCATGGGATTCTTGCAAAATGAAATCTTCAAATCTTCACATTTGCTATAAAGCTGTACTCTGTGAGGCAGAGCTGACCTCTGACTGCTCAGTCAGTTAATCATCTCTCTCAGCACCCAAGGACTATCGGGCGATTGTTGCACTTCAAAACAAACGTCAGTTCCTTGTATGACTAAATTAAGCTCAGGCTCTTTTTGTGATGCAGGCCAGAAGAACAGATAATGAGGCTTGTGAGTGTAAAGTTTGGCTGCATGAATGTTCTCGCTCTTCATTACTACGAGCAGCTTTTACACCAGGAACAATTTAATGAGTTTAACCGCATGTTTCTCTCAAATCTGTTTAGTTTATGTCAGTGACGACTCCTGACCAGGCAGCTTGTAACCACTGCCGGCTTCTGCTCTTGATTTATTGTTAAACATTATGTAATGACCACAAAGCAATAAAGACACTACTGAATTAATGGTGTTTAAATGGAGTTATGTTGTTGTTCATTATGATCAAAAGGTGGATATGCTGTTTGATCTGTATTTGTATCTTTGTCTCTACAGCTTGCCTGTTCAGGTACAATGCCCTGTCCTTCGTCTACCTCATCTATCTCCTGCTTATTCCACTGTTTGCAGAACCCACAAGCACAACAATGCAGGGTAAGATCTATTGTGTAACTCTCTGTAAACTTCACACGTTTGATGGCTTTGGCTTTTTCGACTGCCTGGAAAATCTTGACTTGTTTCCCAAAAGTTTGACGTGCAATATTGTTCTCTTTAATGTAAACCAGCCCTCCTCCAGGGGACTTGAATTTCCTTGAAAACAGGATGGATTTGGCACATAGTTCAGTCATGAAAGGTAATATCGGTTAGTGCGTGCATGAGTCCATCTATAATAATAAAAAAGATCCTACCAGATCTGAGATAGAGAGACTTGATCCATCAGTGCATTTTAGGCTTAGTTTTGGCTTATTTGCTAATCTACTGTACATATAAAAGAGAAGATACTTAAAACAGTCCAAAGAAATATCCCTCAGACAAAGAAAAAGAAAATTGGAATGAGGGCTGTTTTTAATAATGACTATACCACTC
>JBBPCS010000393.1:2292282-2342113 GCA_037974645.1 Hollardia meadi
CATCAGTGCATTTTAGGCTTAGTTTTGGCTTATTTGCTAATCTACTGTACATATAAAAGAGAAGATACTTAAAACAGAAGAAAACTGAACACACAAGCTTTACAGCTGAGAAAAGAAACAAAAAAAAAGAGTCCAAAGAAATATCCCTCAGACAAAGAAAAAGAAAATTGGAATGAGGGCTGTTTTTAATAATGACTATACCACTCCAATTATCTAAGGGGGGAGACAAAAGTTGCTCCTAAAGCTCTACTGAGTGTTTAGATGGGTTTCATTTCATAATACCATGATCTGCGTGCATTTGACAAGCATTATAATTTAATTCAGCCGAGGTGATGTTTGAGGTATTCAAGCTCTTTGGTATTTTGTTTCTGAAAAGAGTTTGCTAAATGAAAGCCACTCCACATCGTCCTTCGACAGCTACTCAGCAGCCACTCACCTTCCAAAGAAATATAAATCACAGTGGAGGTTTATGAGAAGTGACTGAGGTGACTGTTCTCCTCACGGGCGATGAGTGTGGGATTGTGGTCGCCAATTTCAGTCACGCATTTATGCACTGCCCTCACCACAAAAATACAAAACATAATATGGGTTTCTTCTGGAGACCACATGCAGTGTTTAATAATACATAAAGCCATATTGGTGGAGGGAGCAACATCCAGTCCGAGAGCTCGTCTCTTCTCGTCTGCAGCTGAAATAACAGTCAGGAAGTAAAGGGGGAGCAGTGAAAGTGGACTACTTACACTCTCATCAATAGTTCAAGAGAGAAGTCTTCTAGTAAAGCTCAATCTTCATGTGTTTGTAGCTGTTGACTTCAAATACATGGCAGTGAAGTCAGAATTTACATGTCTTCTTCATAAACATGTAAACCTTCTTGTCTAATTAGTCTGAAACATGAAGAGGGCCTGCAGGTCAAAATGTCCTGCCCGCTTAATCAAGATTATGAAGTGATCAATTTTTAGTGCGCAATAGGTACTACACATGTGCAACTCTCCAAGGGGATGAAAAAAAAGTAACATGGCTCCAGAAAGTTTTGGCTAATTGGACATCTGAAATCTGAAAACTTGAACAAATGTTTAAGTGATACAAATTCTTCTTCCTATTAGTCGCTAAACTCTGTTATGGTTACAGACCCTCCCATTTCTATCCAAGCCTGTACACCTTCTGGAAATTTTGCGAATTCTGGCATTGCCACCAGTAAACTTACACATGTTATAAATGATCAATGTAAATACATTTTTCATCACTTTGTAGAGCAGCTACTGGTGATGTGTTTTACATTTCTGGTCCCAATTTGTTTTTGTTTAGTGGTTTATTTCTCATAACCACATTTGGTGTAGGCAGTATGATCTAATATCAGGGTTTTTCATTTTGAATTATGGACATAAGGAACTCTCATTTGTCTCTCAGGTGGACAGCTGTTCACGACCGTTCTCTTGGGGTTGTCATAATTCCTTTTGGCACTTAGTAATTCACTAAAGTTTGCATTAAGAGTTCAGAATTGTCAGAATTTTGCAAATCATCATTCAGGTGTAAGCATGGTGCCTCCTGAGTAGCAATCTGGGGTTTCCTGGCAGAAAAGGCAGCACAGTTTTCCAAAATAAAATCAGAGGAATATAGGATTATTATTATTAAAAAGCTGTTGTATGGAAAATAATTGAAAAAAAATTGAAAATAATTCTCGGCATATTTGAACTAGACTATAGGTTTGTTATATGAATTGTTATATGAAATAAAAAAGCTATCAAATGTCAGAATAGGATGCAGGCTTTGAGTAAGTGGTGCTCTAAAGGTAACAGTGTTCCCACTCAAAACAAAACAACCAAAACAAAATGCCTAAAATATTAAATTTGTCTGTTCTTGTATTATTGAAGCAATGATGCTCTTTTTTCCCAACAGGCCCTGCCTGTCAACTATAGTTGATGTGATACTTTTTTTAAACCAGCTTATGTACAGTATATGTAACCTTTAACCAGACATCGTTGTGCTTACTGTAGAGTGATCATGTAGAAGTAAAAATACAAAAGAAGTGAATATCACACACGTAAAGTGCCACATGTGTAACACCTGCCTCTGTAAACATGTCCCATCTGTCTGCCTCAGCAGTTTGTCATCAGCGAGGGGAACTAAAGAGCCACAGGCTATTCAGGCTAAAAGAGCCACAGCATGAGTTTCAGTGAGCTGGGTCTTTGTAACAGGATTATGTTTTGACTGATTGTGAAAGGATTGGAAACTTTAATAACTGTAGGTTATTTTATGTAAATATTTGTCTTTATTTTTGAAGGGAAACATATTTAGTTGATGCGTCACATAATTGTATTAAAGTTTTGGTTGTGGTTGTGGATGATTGTGAAAGCATTGCCAAAGCTAATTTGTACTGGATCAATTGTCCATTAAACGTCATATTGTATACTTTTAGGATGAAAAGTAGTTTTAAAGTTATTATTGTAATATGAATTAATTATGTAGGGATTATAATCTTGAGCAGATAATCATAACCTGTAGTGAACAGTAGTGAACAGTTTTGTCCTCCCTCCTGGCTGTAGTATACAACGTTTAAATTATTCACTTAATTACTGTATGAAAACCCCATGTAGACACCCTGAGTACACACTGACAGTACAAACTTAAAAATACACATCTGATTGTGCAAAAAAGACACATTTTTGAATTGTTTTAGAGGGAATTAGGAAAAGGATTTAGCTAAATTAAGTGCTTTGTTTTGATGGTCTGTTTCATTTTGCCTGTTGAATCTTAAAGCACATGCAGCAGTTAAATCATTAAAGTTAATCTAAACCAAATGTTATACAGGAATAATTCTAATGAATTGCTGTATTTTTCTTTAAAAAGCCACAGCAGTGTGGTGTGCCCAAGGATATGTCAGTCTACAAGACTCCAATCCTAACTGGAGACAAACAATACCTTATGCAACTTGTTGTTGTTGTTTGTGATTTACTCTTTAATGTCGTAATTGCAGTATTTGGCTCCTCATCCCGTTGAAGGCCTTCAATTTTCAGTGGAGGTGAACAAAATCTAAACGTGTATGGATAGCAGGCATGTTAAGAGCCTTTACAATGGGTGCTATATGTCTTGTTGATTGGGCACCGACATGCCAATATTCTTTGGGGAGTCTTTTAGTGCTGTTGCATGAATTTGTATAAATATTTGATGTTATGGATGATTGATCAGGTTTATGCTTTAGTTAGTAGACTTCTAACCGAGGGTTTCTGGCTTTAACACATCTCCTAGTTTGGATTTTTATGAAATCCATCTTTATCATACCGTTTTTTTTTTAAGACTTGGGATTTCTCTTTTGTATTGGCAGGGAAATAAATAGGAAAATAAAAATGACCAAATGATTGCATCAAGATTCAGTCAAAACATTTTATTGGCCCTCTCTGACACTATGATTTGGCAAGACCGTGTGGTTGAACCAGGTCTTAATTAGGGGTTGACTGTTACGTTTGTTTCAGGGCCGATACGACACTGATTATTAGTAATCAAGGGGACTGATAACCAATATTTGGAACTGATTTACATTTGCAGTAAAAGTGAAACTTTACTTAGAAATTTGGAGAGACTTGTACTTTACATGAGTATTTCCATTTTGTGCTACTTTAGATTTAGTTAGACGCCACTCCACTACATTTTGGAGGCAAATAGTGTACTTTTTACTCCATTTACTGTATCTGATAATTTTAGTTACTAGTTAATTTGCAGATTTTGATTATTAATACAAAATATAAATGTACTATTATGAACAATTATTTTTAAATAAATACATTTTATCAGCAATTGGAAAGAAAAAAACTGATTCTGTTAATTGGAGAAATGCTGAATATTGGATAATGGTCCAGGCTGATCTATCCCTAGTCTGAATGTCTGGACACGATTCTCTAATTGATTAGGGAAAAAAAGCAACAACTGTTAAAACTAAACAATGCCCTCTGTTTTGGAAGCCTCCAAAAAGTACTCTTGGGATGGCGTTTTGAGACTGAATAATGAAGCAAAGTGAAATACTAATTCAAGATGAGCGCCAGCAAACCAAGACAGATGGCCGTAACACAACAAAAATGCTCTATTACAAATAGGAAAACAGGAGGGCAGAGCCAAGCAGTTGTGTTGACCTGAGCCTTAGGACAAATGTGGACACAGAATCTCACTAACAGTCCCCATACCTCATTTACAAGCATTCATTTCCCTCTTTGTGAAAGCCTGGGGAATTGCAATGGGAAATTAGCACAAATTGCTTTCACTTCAATGTTTAATTTTCCTGCCGTGTTCTGTTGTTGCACACATTTGATAAGGTTCACCCTCGACCGCCTGAAGCTCAGCAGTAGAGTTTCACCTTAGTCAGGATGTTGTGCCATACACTATAAAATAACTGCTGTGTTCCCCCTCTAGGATGCAGTAAATATAATGACATGGAGATGTTGCCCAGTGCAGAACCAGTGAACCAAACCATGCAGATATGTGAGACAGTTTAATCTTTCAAGGCATTTCTGTCATTTCTTCATCTAGAAAAAGAGTCCCATTAATCTTGTTCTTCCCTGGGAGAGAACATTTTTCATTTTCACAATAAGAGGAGGGTCTAAGTAATACTACTACAGAGAATCGTCACCATAACAACTCCTGAAATTATCCCAAATACCTGTAGGTGCACTATAAAATAACCATGTGTGGAGCAGCTGTGGCAGCTCCTCAGACTGCTCTCATCCTTCCCTCCCAGGATCAGTAATGTCCACTGACAGATGTATTCTTTACCTACATTGAAGAGCCAAGTCATTTCTTGAGAACATGGACAGCCATCAAAGCCAGAAACCAAAGAATCAAATTGGGTATAAAGGCTGGTTTTACTCTGTCCACGATGAATCAGAGACTTGGAGAGAATTAGGTCTTGTGGTCCACCACAATGTTTATTTGATTTTTGTACAGAAATAAGCTTGGCTCTATGATAGTGCCAGTTCCTAACCAAGATATGTATCGTGATCCACAGAAAATCCCATTTGGGTGCTCTCCCACTCACGTTCACCTCTTTTACTCATTCACACAAAACAGCTGCAGACATCGCAGCTGGTCACATGAATATGAATCGTTGATCTCCTTGCTCTGCCCTAAGAGTGCTATAAGATATACCAAGCGCTTTTAAATATTGCACAACTCAAAAGGGACAAAAATGTGACCGTTGTGTGACGAAGTTCTATGTATTTAGAAAAAATAACCAGCAAAGAGGCTTTTTCTGGGTTTCAGTGCATGAATGGCAGTAATAACATGTGGAAATCCTTAAACTGAGTGGTGGTGGTGGTTGTGAACTCACTGTAGCTGTTCTCCTCCTCCAGGCCACACAGGGCGTCTGCTGCAGTCCCTCTGCTTCACCAGTATGTCCTTCCTGCTGCTCCACATCATCTATCAGATTACCGTCAACAGCCTCCTGGCAGGGAACTCCATCACCTCTGACTTCAACTGTGAGTAGGCTTACAGCATTTATGGTCAAGGCTCTGAGTCTCAAGTCAGTGAGGTTTGTTGTGTATGTTAAAATCAAAGCGACTCAGAGGTCAAAAATCAACAAAGAAAGGGCCAGGATTGACCTGACTTCAGTATTTGTGCTCTGCAAACTTTTTCAAAGACATACTAGAGGACACTGGTATGTTTTTGGAAACAGACTGATAAAGCTACAATCAACCATTTCAATTAAATTTTAGTTGAAGTTGTGTACACATACATACAAAGGTGGGTGGGATGGATAGTGGGTGTAAAAAAGACTTTGACACTGGAGGTTTTTGCATTCTGTGTGGGATTAGGTTAAGACTACTAAATTACTTTGGTTAAGGTAAGAGAAAGTTATTTTGCTTAAAAAATGAAAAATTTAAACAAATCCTGTCTCATGCTTCAAGTCAGTTATTTAATAATTTAACAAGACCAACCTCTTTCCCTAAACTTCCCTAATTCAGCTGGATTTATACTTGATGTAGGGGTATGAAGGAGGTCCAGCTGTAGATACAAAGATTTTAGGGTTTTATTTACGGTTCAGTGACCAATTTCTTATGTTTACAGCACCCTCACAAGATGGACGTGTTGTACATTAATTTGACTGTATCGTGCTTTGATTATATTCAACATAGTAACTGTGTTAATATTCTTTTATTTACTGTATATTGTAATACGAACAGTGGTTGGGCTGGTCTGCTGGTCTCACACACATTTATTTTAATTTCCACATGGTGTCTCAGCAGCCACCATAGCCCTAGTAGTTGCATATTTTAGGAGGCGCAAATTATTAAAGTCTGGAAGAGCCGCACAAGGAAGTCAATTCATCCCCATTGAAGTTAGCAAAGGGCGAAAGGTTCGGCGGCTTTGCTGGCAGTGGGCATGCTCTACCCGAAGTTGAACTTCATACGCCACTAAACGACTTTCAAAGAAAGGAACAGGCCCTGCAAACCCTTAACAGAGAAGTATAATTGAAGCTTAAACATAACCATAAAAACATTAACCATGCTCTTGTTGCCGTTGGTGGATATTTTAGGAAAAAACGGCTTAAAATTACTGCCAGTCAATGTTATATATATGTTATATGAACATTTTGCGACTTACATTACATTCATGATGAATTCTTTCTTGTCTATAAAATACCAAATCCATGTGGCATTACATTTTTCTTTCAAATGTATTTTCTATTTCAAATTAGACAACACAAAGTGCCATGAGCTGAAGCAATGGGAATCAAACCCCCTGACCCTGGCAATGTTAATACTTAGTGGCTTTTTCTAAAACAATTTACTCACAGATCTCTACTTGTTGGGTCACATGCTCATGACAGCCTGTGCACACGTGTGTCCCATCCATCACACAGGCTGTTTTGTGCTTAAACTCTGACCTGAGCCATTGATGCAGTGTCGCAGAGTCGTATATCACCAGAGAAGGTGTCGTTTTTTCACAGTCTGAGGGAAAGTTTCCACCAGAAAAAAACTTAAGTGATGACATGCTCAATTTGCAGGAGTTGGTAAAATATGCTCTCTAATAATGATTCACAATTTCTAGAAATATTCTCACTCTTATTGCATTTTGTCACATCATGAAGATTTATGAATCTAACACATTCCTCAATGTAATTAGCTTCCTTGTGCCATGTGGCAGTTCTTGCTGCCAGTACGGCAAACACTGTAAGCTACTGACTGTGTTGGGAAGGTGTTAATAGTTGGCCTTGGGCTTCTCATGAAACTCTGTATCAAACTGTAAAATTAAAATGTGTCTAGACAGGACAGAGCCTGACCTTGTCTTCGAATGACTTGTTCTTTCTAATGGAGGTAAGTCGCTTTCCAAAATCAAAGTACAGCCAACTCAGCTCAGAAGGCAGAACGGAGCTTATCGTCTCAGGCAGAAACACACAGAGCCGTTCAGAAAGGGTAGACTAAAATATTCACTCAAGGAGAACTTTATAACTGAGGTCTGAAGGGCTGTTGGTTTTAGCGGATCAAACCCTGGTTTGACTGGACAATAAATTTGATCCATCTCGTGTATTTATCTGTCTATTGATCTGTTTATTTAAATAATAGCTACCTGCATTATCAGGATCAGGAAACAAATTAATGTGCTTTTTGAAACTTTACTACCTAATTGTACTTGAAAAAGCTTTAATTTCATACCAGCCAGTCAACCAATTAATTGATTGGTTAGTTCATTGATTTTGATGTATATAAGAAAGTACAGAAAGAACTCATAACATGTTGAATTTCATGAGAAAATCACACTAAACAACTTTAAAGGATAAGTCCAGTGATATTAAGTTTTCCATCAAATAACTCATGAAAGTCAAACCCTAAACAAATCTTATTCCTCTGTGCCAAAGGCATCCATTCTTGTCCAGATTTTTACAAAAAACATCAATGAGTTGTAGTTTTTTTGGAGTCAGTCCCACATACATCATCCTACTGCTGTTTTAGCCTTGCTACCAACATCTAGGGATGTCAATGCCTTTCTGTCAATTACCACTTTGGTCTTGACTGAAATATCTCAAATTCTATTGGATGGATTGGTCTTTTCTAAGAATTTGTTTTAAAGAAACAAATATATACAGTATATATAATATTACTTCTTATTTTTTAAGACTAAGATTTAATCAATCTAGACCGTTGCTTAAAATAAATACCCATAAATGCCCTATTAGAGGTGACAAATATTATATTCATGAGTAAAAAAAAGTCTGCCTTACACTAATAATAATAATCAGTGGTCAGGTTTCTTCCTCGACCACTGTTAAAAGTAGGAATTATGGTTATCTGTAAGTCAAAGTACTCAAGACTTTAGTTTCAGACCACTGGCACTTGAATGAATACCATCTTGAGTCATTATCTGTAACATTCAACAGCAAGTCCCTGTATAAGCACTTGTCTGCAGAGGAATAGCTTTATAGTGAAAAGCTGGTGCATACTGGCTGTCATTTGAAAATTAATGATGAATAGGGTGGAGAAATAAAACATCACATGCACACTTAGGATGAAAATCTTCATATGGAGCTGGAGAGACACTTCAGAATGTCATTGATAAAATCACAAAATGTCAGTATTGTGCTATAAAGTAACAACTTTCCTACAGCACATTGCTTAAAACATTAAAACACAACATTGCACAATGCTTTACAGACATATAATGTATATTTGAAAACCACTGTGATGATTTGTTTGAATATTGTTGGGATGTCTACTTCCTGAAGTCAATGTCATCCTATTCCTATTCTTATTTTTGGGCTACAAATGCAACAGGAAGTCAGACATTACTCTTTTGTCCCCTTCATCCGCCGCCTACATTCTGAGTCAATGCCTTATCTCAGGTTTCTATATCTGGCATTTAGCCCTTTGACACCCTTTTCCTTTTGGCAGCCAAGTATAAACAAGGAGTCCTCCTTTGCGTTAAGACATTTATCCTCCCTGCAGATAACCTGCATCTATAATTTCCTCTGTTCGCCGTAGCCAAAAACACCATTAGAGGCGTAAACTGAGTATAGTATGGATGAGAAAACGTTTCCAACAACGCTAACACCTCCAGCTGTTGGAGCAGGTCAGTGGCTGGTCACCAGATGAGCTGGGGCCGGCTTCCTTTGGAGTCATCTGTCATTCCTCTGTGCTGAATCGACATGGTGGGAAATGCATTTACAAACAGTCATGAGCATTTATATTAGCTAAAGAGCACCAGATGGGTGGAGCTCATTTAATTTCAGATAATGTCAACTTTATTGTCAGAGAGTGACAAAAAAAAAAGCTAGAATACCTTCCTGTGATTGTCTGAACGTTTTGGCAGTTATTGTCCTTAGTGGCAATGCCCACCCATCTGGTGCCGAAGTAGGTTAAAGCAAACCATTAAAAAAGGAATCGCAAGTTTAATTTTGCCCATATCTTATGGCAACGGACATTTCAACAGCTCATAAGGCGTAAACAGCCTGTTGAATGGCTGTTTTGTGACCAGTTCCTCAGTGATAGTCTTAAGTCCCATAGACAGCATTGTTGACCTTTACTGCCCTCCGTATCCACACAAATCCTGCCATTCCCCAAATGTGAGACATTTACTGAATTCTCCCTCTTACTGATTGTCTGATTATAGCTATGATGCGCTGAAATGTTGACGCTGCATATCACCAGTCTCTGCAGAAAAGGGCAACTGGCATCAGGCTACCAGAGATAGAAGAGAGAGTGCAAAGAAATGCTGTGCGGCGGGCTTAACGGCCCAGTAGGTACAAAGGGCATTTTATGATGTTCACATAAAGTCTCAGGACAGGTATTTTTGGTGTTCAGCTAGGGTGGAAGGTGGCCTCGCCTCGACGGGCAGAAACTCTCACAGTCTCCATGCTGAGTTCAGACAGTATTCAATATTCCTCTCCTCATCCTCATCCAACCGGCCTGACTTAACCTCTGACATTCCTCTTATGTGATATCACACACACACAGGTTGGGTTTCTTTTAACACCTGTAAGCTCAGTTTGGGCTGGGAAAAGTTAGGTGTTACAGATGTTTGGAATTACTGAAACAGACTCTGTTTTGCCTGTGGTTACTTGGCGCATATTTTAAGCTCAAGAGTTTTTATTTGAAGATTGAAATGGGGCATTAAGTTATCTATGACCATTATCAACCTCTGTGGGTGATTACTTGAGGTTGCAACAAGATCAGTGGACCTTATCTCCTCCTTTGCAAGTTTCAGGCAAGCCCCTCACCATATTCACTTAAGGTTCTTTGTCTTGTAAATGATACAAACAGTTAAGTGGAGATGGAGATATTTCTGGAGACCTCTCTGGTCATTAGCTTGCTGGCTAAATGTTGGACTTTCCTTACCAGCCACCACCATGTGGTATTTATTTTGCTCAGCTTTTTATATTGTTTTCTGTGTGGTTTAATTTGGGGTTGAAGATTGAAGGAGACCAAAACATGCAGTCTATGTGCAAGCTATAAAACCAAAACAATGAGCTCAAAGCAGCTAAATGTTGTTTAAAGAGTTGTTTCAGTGGGTTTGGAAACAACCCTATTATAGTTGAGTCAATGCTGATATTGGAAATATCAGTTAAGAAAAAAATGTTGATTCTGTTTCTATTAATTTCCTAAATATTTTCAAACATAGAGGCATGATGAAATTAAGCATTTATTCTAATAAATACCCTAATTAAAATAGTTCAAGACAGTAGTTTTTAGCAAATAATACAATACGACCAAGTTTTAATCAATATGCAACAAAGATCTTTAATGTTAGGAAAAAAAGCAGTACCAGGACCTGAAGAGATCTTCATCAAGGTACATTTTTTGAAATAACTGTGATATTGATTTGAGGTCATGTCACATAGCTCACAGTAGTGTGACAGGTGAGACAGATTCCTCTGGTGTCTTAACAGGTCAGTTGGAGGAGGACTGTGGCTGAAGTGTCAGAGGTTATGTCAGGGGTTAGTCATGTGGACTCCTCCCATCCCAGATGATGGCCACTGACCACTGGACCTCCACACTCTTCTCCTCTAACCCAACCACACATAACATCTGTGACAGTGAAGCTATTCTTGCAGGCATTTCTGTCACTGATGAGTAAAAAAGAAACGCCAGGCTTTGTGCTAACAGTCAATCATGGTTTAATTCACCTTAAGTGGAATTCAGAGTATGTTTCCTGTTTTTGACAAAGTGCCTGATAGTGTGAGTCATTCCTTTACTGGATACTTGGGGGTGTGTTTCATTTAGGAGAAAACAAGACTATCTCTGTCTTATTTTTTGACACTTGTTTTCTACTTTTTAGCATAATGACACATATACCATTTGAAACGATCGTTGGTACTTTTTAATGCTTAGATACTAGGTTAAAATATTTGTTGTTGTCTGAATCATATATTTTAGCGATATTGAACCATCATCCCAAAGTAATGGTTTAGTTTTCTTTCTTTCTTTTACTTTGGAATTTAACATTTCATAAAGTGTTTTAACAAGAATTGCTGCACATTTTCTAAACTCAACAATCTCCTGAAAGTAGAAGTAGTTTTCACCCAGGTAGATAAAGTCATTTTTGATGAAGCACTTTGCGTTCTTGTCTGAGTTGAGCGCTGTCACCGAAGTATGTTTAACATCTTCACTCTCCTCACTGCTCTCCATAAATCACAAATGTCAGCACTGTAGCAGTTCGGCACCTAATTAGTCACCTAATACGCTGGCAAAACACCCGGATATATCGATATGTCATTGAGTCGAGATCCTCAAGTCACAAGCTGAGGTGATGTTTTCTCTGGCAGTAGAACAAAGGCCAGTCAACCTTTGGCAGTTCTCCTTTGCCAGTAGAATACCTGGAAATCTCTCTCTGAGCACTGGAGTGACGTTTAGGAACACTTCAATCAGTCCAAGCTGTGGAAACAAAGCTCACATGAAATGTTTTTCACTTCTTGTTTTTTTCATGTCATCAAGAATAATTATTTTCTGTCGTCTAAAAATGAAATATCGGCTGAAATAAAAAAATTAAAAAAAAATCTGGCCATTACAAATTATTTAAAACATGTTTTATTAATGGTTTAATAGGTCTAGATCTTCATTCTTTATATTATAGTAATAGTAAATAATAAACAGCAGTTATTGCCTGTGTACATCTGGATACATTAATGGAAATCAGTATCTCAACAGCTGCTTGACCACCTGTAACACCACCATCTGTTTTTAATGACTGTGATATAAAAGTCTTATTAAAGGTGTATTTTCTTGCCAAACAACATCACTCTTCACTAACTGACTTCACGTTTGTTCCAGGTTCCACGTGGGAGAAATCCATAAGACAAATTGGCTTTGAGAGGTAAGATAATGATGAATTCAACACTTTAAAAACAAACCTATTAACTTAAGAAACATTTACACCCAATAATGATACTGGGTTACATTTCTTTACATATTTATTTTATTTATTTAATTTTAGCACTTATATAGCAAGCTTGCTATCCAGAATATAAATCCCTTCCCTTATCTGTCAGTAAAGCTGTTTCTGAATTATGTTTCTCCTGTTGGTCATGCAGCAGCATAAAAAAATAAAAGTGGATTATGTTTATCTAAGCACGAATCTTTCTCCCAGTTGGGAAATCCAGAGGCTATTCAGGAAGTTATAGGACTCAGCTCAGTTGCTGTATGCCATATGTTTTGGATATTTATATCCACATTAAAATCTCTACAAACATTTTGTTCAGTTGTGTAGTATATTTCCCTGAATGTTTCCAACAATGTTCAAGCCCAGAGAAAGCCATAATTTTATTCATGGTAATCCTTTTAATTTAATCACTATCACTTCCTGGAGGGAATCATAGAGTGAGGAAGGAAGGAAGTCGGCAAGTGTGACTAAACGTAACGTGAATAAAATCCTTTAAAATCAAACTTTTTAACTCACCTGTCAAAGATCAGACATGTGGTTCTATTCCACTCTATTTACAAGTAGAAGGTTGCACTGTCTGTGTCCTAAATATAGCAACCCCACAATAACATTAAAAACCACTTTTTGCATTTAGCCACGCTGGCTCGTCATATGACAAGGTTAATAAATGCTCTTAACCTGTCCCTGTGTGGATTCGTGATGAACGGTGAACCCAGTTATGTCTCACAATCAGTTGATAGGCCTATTTTTCAAAGCTTTTGCCGCTGGGCCTGTCTCCTCACACCCCCATGATCATGTTAGATGTGGTTTCCTAAGTACGGGAATGTCCAAACTCAGCAACATCCTTTTTCCAGTACTCAAGAGCCCTTGGTGGATAGTATACTGTAAGTGGCGGAAGTAGAGACATAAACATTTTATCCCGCTTGCATTTACCTGTTTGTGTTGAGGATCATATACTGTATATCCAATATTTTTTGCTGGATTTGCTGCGCAGGCCGATGCTTTCTTGCTTTTACTGCCTGTTTGGAGGAAAATGCAGCTCTCTAGTCAAATGTATAGGAGTGTGAACTCCTAGGAGGAGAGAACTCTCAGCTGTGGTGTGTCATTTCACCCAGAAAGATCCTTCAGTTTCTTCAAAGTTGACCTTTTGAAATCCCTTGAACATACCAAATATTTATATGGTTTAAAACAGATGTTGCAGTCTCTGTATTCAAGTTTTTCACTGAAGCCTCATGACTAATTACCCTGCAGCCTGAGGCTGTGAAGACAGGTCTTTTTCACTGCTAATGTTATTGTAATTCTCTCACATGATGGGCAGGGGAAAGTGGGAGTCATTACGGTGGCTGGCTCAGTCTTGTCTGGCTCTGATGGTTTCCATCTCTGTCATCCATGTGAGGATGCACAAAGCTTCACAACAATAAAGCACATGGAAACAGACGTCCTTGATTAGATTAAACTCGCCAACAGCAGCCAGAGGCTCAACTATTTATCTGAGTATGTGTTCTTCATCGTGTTGATTAGCACTCCATTTTTTATTCTTTAGCTTTGCAACCATTTGAGGCCAGAATGAGATTTGAAATTTCAAATTTGTATTTGAAATGTCCAGTTGCTTCATAACTCGGTTCAAACGTTTGGTCATCTTTTTTTCTGCAACCTGTGATGCAAAATCACCAGGTTTTTTGTTTTGTTTATTAGAAACAGTTTAATTACACTTGGAGTTCAGCACAAAATGTAAAGAAAATGCTTTGGTGGCCAAACACAGGATGCGGTGTGATTGTCGAAAAACTGAAACAGAAATTGGTTTGGATGATAAAAGTGAGTTTTAACGGTTTTGAAACCTGTAAGCTATTTCAAGGACAATTTTTATTCACTTTAATTGTACATGCAATCATGACACCTCGTAAAAACCTGTCCTCAGGCTGTAGAAATACATCTCAGTGGATCATTTGAAGCCTGACGTTATACTGTAGCTCTCATGGTAACAGACGGCCGCCACTGTTTCGCTTCCTGTTTGAACAACCCTTTGGGTATTTAGTTAGAGGTGAGCAGACTAATCAAATAACAAATGTTGTAAAAGCTTTGTTTGTTTACAGCGATAGAACCAGAACACTTCAAACAATGTCATATTTAAGATCAACGAAAAACACACACTGTGTTGACCAGAACAGGGATGAATATTATTTATTCATAAATTGTTATCATCTAAAACTGCTTGGTGTGAAGAGAATTCAGATAGTGTCATCATTATACCTTTAGTAACACATTAAATCTGAAACATCTAAGATAGTTTCAATCCTTTTCTCTTCATTCTTTACAGTTTAATAAGGAAAACCAGCCTTATTGTTCACAATACCATATTATGAACAAAGGATGTAATTTTCAAGGCAGTAAACATGTTTTTCACAGTTCAGTTCAGAGAAACTCCACACTCTCGTGGCCTTTTTGTTTGAATGGAATTTCACTCACTTGTTAACAGCAATACAGTTAAAACCAGCAAGCCACATTTCATTAAAGTGGGTGGTACTCCAAATAAAAGCTAAAGCATTCAACACAACACACATTAAAAGAACATTTGAGTCATGGAAAAAAAGTCCAGCTTCCCATGCATTCATGTGAACAGGTAGTGTTTTCTGGAAGATACATTTGCTGCAATAGTATCCCTTCAAATGTTCCTACTGAACACAGATTGTATGGAAATAATGCTCAGTGACAACTTATGCAAGCATATGTTTTTGTTTGTTTTTTTTGTTTTTTTTGACCATTTCTGGCTATTTGTAACAATCAGAAAGACATGAAAGACGGGGAGAGACAGATGGAGGGGACATTCGACAAATATCTCGGGCCAGATTCATAACGCACAACAGCACAGTTATTTGTGGGCCTTATCCAAGTGACCCAAATGAGCAACCACAAGTCCCTGGATTTGTAGAAAAACTGTTTCAAATTAGAAGTGATCATCTACACAGTGAAGTTTCTTGTACTCTGTCCCATTTTCCATCATTTGGTTTCAATCCCAGCCTACAAGATTGATCCACGTCACAACATTTGGGGGATATTGGGATTCATCTTTACTCTCAGGAAACAGGCATCTGCTTTCTGTCAGTGTGTGCCCTCTGTGTTTTCTGTTTGTCCACAGTGTGATTGGGGCAGATGCAGGTAATGGCATCCGAGTGTTCATCCCTGACATCGGCATGTTCGTGGCCGGCTTGGCCATCTGGCTGCTATGTCGCAGTCTGGTCCAGAAGAGGCCGCCTGAGGACATGGCCCAGTACAACGCCGACTTTGAAGCAGAGGAACAAGTGGGTTTCATTTGTGGTGACAAATATAATCTTTCTTTCTTGTACATGTACATGTAAATTGTATGTTTTTTATAGAAATGATCAAAGCCTGTTAAATTTGCATTTACACTTCAGCTAAGATTAGTAACATGACAGCTCAAAATGTCAAAATGGTTTTAAAAATGTTTGAAAATTAACCCTAAAAAATATTTTAATAACTATGTTTTATAAATATAAATAGCAAATGTCTCAACTTAGTTGGGGTAACTTTGTCTGAACACCTCAGATGGCCACAAAATTTATATATAAGTTGATTTCCAGACTACAGTTCATGTGTCTGACATCTATGTATGTTCAATGGCATTTTATGTAACTGTAACTGATCCGATTTAATTTTCAGCCCTACAAATAGGGATTTTACTTGCTGAAGTGGCCAGTCGAGCGGAACAGTTGTTTTCCTGCTCTGTGCCTAATGTCCACATTGAGCTTCATAGGCTGGGAACAGGAGTTTGAAAAGAGAGTTCTCTGTGAGTGTTGATGACTTGGAATAGTGCCCCTATTCCCTGGCAAGTCCTCCCTTTTATGACTCAGTGTTAATTAAATCCACATTTACTTTCACTTCGACTATGCTGCTCACGCTGGCACAGATGGCATTGTTGCCCTTTACTGAGAAACACCAGAAATCAATCTACGGAGCCTGCGTTGTGTTCAGGCTTTTATTTCCGTCAGTTAACCATCTGATTCAAAACAGGGTTCATAACACCTGCTACTTTCTTTGTCTAGTGCCTTATGTGTGTTATATAAATCACAGTGAATGGCTCACTGGTTATTATGTTTCTATTTTATTGAGACTGTAGGATAGGGGGTTTGTTAGTGCCAAGAAAAAACGGACTGGATCTGAAGGCAACATGTGGTTCTAGAGGAAAACATCTGCCAAGGGTTATTAAAATGTCTCAAGCAACCACCCAGACTTAAACATGCTGTGCTACATGTTAAACATGCTCAAATACACTCCCTGCTGGAGTCCACACAGGGATTGTTATGCAACTGCTACCTGTAGGAAACAGTTTTCAGCACCATGGAGAGCTCTGACCTCCATTCATCATTCAACTCTGAAATGTGTCATTGTAATCCATCTCAAAGGAAGAAGAGGAGAAGCTGAGCCTGGAAGACAACATCCTGCTAGAGGAGGACTTTGAAGCGGGATACGAGGCCGAGGAGGACGAGGAGCTGGATGAGGAAGAGGGGGAGGAGGAGGAGGAGGAGGAAGAAGAAGAGGAGACGAAGGAGAACACCAAAAGGAAAATCCTGCGGCTCGTGGCGGAGGTTGCATCCAAAGTGAAGGAGATTATCGGAAACTTGATCACCACTGCTGGGCAGGTGGTGGTCACCATCTTGTTGGGCTTGACAGGTGAGCAGCTTTTCATGCTGTGCAGTGAATCTCAATCTTATAGCGTTACAATCTGAATATTTATTTAGTGATTCATTCATTCATTCTTTAACATCCAGACTGCTATAGGTTTTAGTTTAGAATACATCAGTATTCTATGAAAATTCTTACAAGGTGTTCTTAAAACATAAGCTGCTCTGACTGCTTAAAACAAGACAATATTTTAAGCGTAAAATGTGTTCTTTCTATTACTGGTTGCATATGTCTATGCATTATAATATGGTTTTATTAGAGTGCTGTTTAAAGGCTCAAGCTGTAAAATTATCCACAAGCACATGTTTTTTCAGCTCTTTTACTGTGGGTTTTTTTTTTTTTTTGTGAAACCTCTTGGGATGGTCCAAGGGACCTGGGTGCAGAGGCCAAGATTGGGAACCACTGCTTTAAAATAATGGTTGTAGTCATGTGGTGTAGTAGTTAATTGGCAAAAACATCCAAAACCAGCTCAACAGATAACAAATGAACCTGAGTCAAAGAGTATTTGCAAGTAATTCTTAACTGTTTTTTGAACTTGCTTTCTGAGGTTCACCACATTCAAGAAAGAGAGCAAGAGTCCCAAATATTATGGAACAAATTTAGATTTCATAATTAACCTGACATCCACTGAAAAGCTCTTTTTGGGTCAAACCAAAGGCTATTAATATCTCATCCTGACCAGAAAAATAAACAACAGTCTTTGTATCCACTATGTTTGTGTTTGCAGGTATCATGCTGCCCTCTTTGACCTCTGCTGTTTACTTCTTCATCTTTCTGTTCCTGTGCACCTGGTGGTCCCTCTGCCGGACCTTCGACACACTCATCTTCAGCTGCATGTGTGTCCTGATGGCCATCTTTAGTGCTGGACACCTCATTGTCCTTTACCTCTACCAGTTCCAATTCTTCCAGGAGTCCATCCCACCGGACGACAGCTTAATCAGGTCAGACACATGCTGAGATAATATACAGCAAAACAGACACAGAATCCAAGTACTGAAACTGTCAAAATCCTGTAAGTTACAGAGTATGTTTAACAGCTTTAATTTTCTGCTCTTACGTTTTAGTGTGTGTTCAAGGTTCACATATTGGACATCATACTCTAAATCAAAAAGTGTTTAAATTTGCAATATCTTTGCTTATTAGGATGAAATAGATTTGGATTATTTTTTCAATTTAAAGTGTAAACTGTTAAACACTGATCTGCCTATAGCAGAAGATGAATCTAATCTTAAGAACAAAATACAAACTGTCAGTGAGCAATGGGTCAATCTAGAGAAAGTTTAACCTACAAGATCACCTGTCTCATTGATGAACTGTTGAAATTGTTCTTCTCTAGTTAAACAGCACACGTCCATACTAATGTCTGTCTGGCTTCTTAATAATGTGAAAATACATGTGATGACAGAGCTGCGCAGCCAGAGCTCCTTTGACTCAACAATATTTATTGCGCCCAGGGCATACTTGTTTAAAAGATAATAAATATTTACTATTGTTGCAAACAAGAAGGCAAAGGAAAAGACAAACACAGCTGGAGGGAAGATACTGTATATCAAAATCCTACTCACAGCACATCAATATCAGAAGCAGAGCTTTTAGGCTCTTCACTACAACCAGTGTTGATTTATTATGCATGAGAAAAGAGACAATCAGCTGTCTGTGGCTGCAGCGGTAAAACGTTGTGGTTAGAGTAAAGCCACACTGTTGCACGTCTTGCCAACATACGTTAGTTACACTTGTAATAAATACAGACTCTGTAGCAGAGAGTGCCTTAAGTCACTGAGCTCATTGTGTTTGACAACCTAGAATGCAAAGAATGCTGTTTATTTACTTATTTACTTTAAAAAATCAGAATTACCACCCTAGATGTTTGACCAAAAAAAATTATTTTGTGCTACAGCTGGAAAGGAGGGGCATTTAACCAGTTGAAATGCTACAGAGTCCTAATCATTCAAATTTCTTATTAATACTGATAAATGTAAATGTATATACCTTTATTTTAGTATTCAAGTCTCACTGAGATGACACAGCACCAAAATCAGTTTTAAAACTTTCATGAATAACCATCCTCTGAGTTTTATATTATTGTAATAGTAGACAATATTAAGAAATATTTCATCTCTATTTGGTCTGATTCTTCATAACGACACACATGATAAACATTAATGGGATACATGTACAGTATAAGGAAATTTAATAATGTAATATGTACAAAAATGTCACATCACATTATTAATACATTTACTTTTGGCTTTATTTTGACTTATAGTGGACTATTATAGTGACTTATTTGGAATATAGTGTCAAAGTGTCACATGCGAGCTGTTGTCTCACTGTAGCTGTTGTTTCACTGTAGCTGTTCTATCATTGTAGCTGTTGTCTCACTGTAGCTGTTCTCTCACTGTAGCTGTTGTTTCACTGTAGCTGTTCTATCATTGTAGCTGTTGTCTCACTGTAGCTGTTCTATCATTGTAGTTGTTGTCTCAGCGTAGCTGTTGTTTCACTGTAGCTGTTCTCTCACTGTAGCTGTTGTCTCACTGTAGCTGTTCTCTCACTGTAGCTGTTGTCTCACTGTAGCTGTTCTATCATTGTAGTTGTTGTCTCACTGTAGCTGTTCTCTCACTGTAGCTGTTGTCTCACTGTAGCTGTTGTCTCACTGTAGCTGTTCTATCATTGTAGTTGTTGTCTCACTGTAGCTGTTCTATCATTGTAGTTGTTGTCTCAGCATAGCTGTTGTTTCACTGTTGCTGTTCTATCATTGTAGTTGTTGTCTCAGCATAGCTGTTGTTTCACTGTAGCTGTTCTATCATTGTAGTTGTTGTCTCAGCATAGCTGTTGTTTCACTGTAGCTGTTCTCTCACTGTAGTTGTTCTCTCACTGTAGTTGTTCTCTCACTGTAGTTGTTCTCTCACTGTAGCTGTTCTCTCACTGTAGTTGTTCTCTCACTGTAGCTGTTCTCTCACTGTAGCTGTTGTCTCACTGTAGCTGCAGTCTCCATGCCCCTGGTGTTGGAGGGCTTTATTGATCTCATGGTTTCTCATTTGAAAGCTGTGCTGTCAGGACTGAGGCTATTTACAGCGTGTATAACTGAAACTGCCTTGGACAAACCTTTGTCCACATCTCTCTCCTGGTTCAGATGGCAGATAAGGTGAAATTACAGTTCTGCCTTGAGGTGCTTCTTGTTAGAAAACTCATTACAATTAATGGACCCTTCTCACACCATTTGCTCAGTCAATAGTCTATTTTTTCTAGACTATTTAAACTGTGAATGCTATAGTTACTTTACAGTACCAGAAGTCCCATATAAGTCAGTGTTCTTTCCAAACTCGGATTCAAGATGTCCCAGATGGTCCTAAGTTAAATCTCACCAAATTATTGAAGTTTAAAGAAAATATTTTACAGAAAAATTGTATAATTTTTGCATTTTTTTCTCATTAAATATTGTATATGTTAACTTCTTTGGGCCTCTAAAAATACTTAGTACAATACTGTATACTTTCAGACTCTAGAAATCCTTAATATTAATAAATATTTGTTATGTCACCTCCTAAAGTCTCTAAAAACCTTTAAAATGGGACAATAAAAGGAAAAATCACTGCTCCCATCACAATACTGAGGCCATAACCTATGATAAGGGGTCACAAGTAGGACATTAATAAATATTAATGATATTTAATATTAACAAAAAAGCTAAATTATCACCCAATATGACTCTTAATTTCAATACTAATTTGTAAATTTGCTTAATTTAGTTTCTAGCAGTAAATATGGGAAAGTGGGTTTAATCTTCTCATTTTGGAAAGAAACTTTATTTGTATATTTTAAGTTCTAAATATGGAAAGTTTACAGTGGGACAGATTCTTCTTTGATAGCTGTTTAAATGAATAGGCCAACTATTTCATCATTTGCCATCTCCGCGTCATACATGTTGACTTTCCACAGCACTGAGGTATTTCTGTCTGTAGTTGCATGAAAACTGAGGCCTAATATGATGATAAAAGTAACGCATTCTCCTCTGATCCAGCCTGTTTTCTCTGTGCACACCCTCAGGCTCTCAGAGGGAAACTCCTACTGCCATAACTATATGCAGACCCCATTGGATAATAAGCCACCTTAGTGCCTACCCTAATTGTGCTTGTTGACAGTGACTTGGCCTTGCTGTCGGCCGAGTGTTGAGTGAGACTGCTGAGAGGTCTGGCTTCCACTCCACTTCCTGCCTCCCCTCCTTACAATGGAAGTCCCCAGTCATGTGACCAGTGGGCCTTCCCCAACTGCAACAAGAAACCATTCAGGAAGTGTGACAGGTTCAGAGGGGGGATTCACTCCTCCACATGGCATAGAAAGAAAAGACTCAACAGGCATCTAAATCTCTAAATCTGTGTGGCTGTCACTGGAATATGTCAGTGCAGTTCCTGTGGAGTGGATGACCTTTATTATGCTTGGAGGAAAAGGAGTGAATCATGCAGCATCCTTTGTGCTACAAACAGACTTTTAGCCTCTAGCCTTTGCATTTCTCAGATTCCAAGGTTTGGGTGTAGAGGGAGATTTCCTTTGTAGAATTGCCTTTTAGCAGAAAGTCAGGGGCTTACAGTGCGCAGTAGTGATCGAACGGTGGAGCTGCGGAATCAAGTTCCCGTCCATACGCCAGCCTGCTTAATCCCGCTTCATGAGCAGGGTTCAGCTGTCATGAGGTTTCATCCCCGATCAAGATGTTTTAGCTTCAGCTTTAGGGAGCTGTCATGTCATCCATCTTTATATGCACACAATGGGTACAACTTAATCGCTGACGCCACATGTGCCTTCTGACCTCACGCTTCTTTTACCCTCACTCGTGACTAGACCCCAGCATTCTTGAACTCTTTCATATGGGACAGACACTCAAGCCAGACTAAGACTGCAGGAGTTTAGGCCGATTTAACCCCAATTCACCCCTCCCAACAATCAAGAAATCTGCTCCGGGACCTTGGTTTGTTCAGAGGCCCAGATTATCTGATAATGTGAGTGGTATATAGATCTAGTCTTAAACCTCCTGAACTGCTCTCAGACTCATCGGGGCACCCCGATTGATATCAAACATGTTTGATATTTTGGATTTAAAATCAGGATGATTATGTCAGAACTTTAAACAGAATCTGAATCTCACCTCCAGTTCCCGCTGACAAATAGGCAACTCGTGTTGACCACATCTCTGAACCATTTTCTCTTCCAGACTTGTTTAGCCTTCTGTTTTTTCCTTCACTGTAAAGCATTACTACCACGTCAGTCTTCATTTTGTTTACATCTGCTTCCTCATGCAATCAGGTGAGAGAGATAACGTGAGGTGGTGCGTTGCTTCCTGTAGCACGACAATCCTAATAAATTTCCTGTAGTGTGTGATGCACCGTTATTTTCAAGTATTGTAGTTTGAGCATGTTTGAGAAAGGAGAGAGGAAAATCTGTGAAGTTTCTCCTTATATGTGTGATGCAACCCGATTTCAAAATCTGAGCCCGGCTTCACTCTCAACTCAGATTATTTAGAAAAACTGTTTGACCCTTGTCTGATAGTATTAAGCACTTGTTTCCAACGTATTATAATTTCTTATATCTTAGAATGTTACAGACAATCCAAATCCCCCAAACTGTCAATTTATTGTAACATTTGACCAAGAAAAGTAGCAAATTTTAACATTTGAGAACCTGAAACGATCAAAATATATTTTATAATATATTTTGTTATGAAAAATGACTCAAACAATTATCAAGATTATAAAAGATTATCAAAATAGTTTTCCTGGAATAAATGTAAATAATAATGACTGAATGCTTATATTGACCTCCATGTTATCAAAATTTCAAGCTGTGTTTGTGGTCAGTGTTATATTTATCTCTATATAACGTGATCTCCTGATACTACTCGAATCCTGGCCTGTTCCTTAACTCATACACTTGTCTGTCTGTTTCTGCAGAGTATTTGGCTTCTCCCCCATTGTTCAGAGCAACTGCTCCTACACATGGAAGCTTATTGTGCACCCGGAGCGTAAGTGGTACTACTTCGTAAATCCCATCATGCTGCTTATTCTCTACTACACCCTCGCCACGCTCATCCGCTTGTGGCTGCAGGAACCCATCGACCAGCTGACGGTAAGGACAGAAATGAGATATGACAGTAGACGTTTTAAAAAATGTCAGTAATTTGACTGTATAGATTAATTTTGTGAGGTGAATTTGACTAAAAAGTTTGATTTGTATACCCTGAGAAACAGAACTACAAAATGTAATCGGTTTCATAAAGGTGAAGGGTGTTAAAGAGAAAATGTATCAAAACCTGATGATTGTGATGTACAATGCATTTAAAAAAAAATATATTTGTTGTGTTATGATGTATTTTTCATGTTCCCATAAATAATTGGCCAGTTAGAACAGAAAGAAAATGTATCAGCTATGTTCTGGGTTCCTTTAAAATCAACAAGGGCAGTAGAAGGCAGCAGCTTATAGTAGTATGCAATGCATCTGACATTCAGACATTATCATTCAGTTTCAACAATAGCTCTCGGCCCTGCTGTCTGGACATTGTGTACAGGGATTCTGGGAGATGCAGCAATTAAGTGATTAGACAACAAAATACAAGAACAGAAGTGGTTAATGTAACCAAGAGTAAATTACAACTCTAAAGCACTGTTACAATGAATAATGACAGAGCATCTGAGAGTGGATTTTTCTTTAATTATAACCCTGAAGTTAAACAGAAAAGTGAAATACAGTAAATGGGTGTTGATTATCACCTCCGGATAAAACAACCTCCTTATTCTCAGTGTTTTCTCAGTGACTTAACTCATTATTTATGCTGCCAAACTTGAATGAGCTCCTGCCTCAAGAAAGCTAGATTTGCATTTCATGTAAAACTGTGTGGATGCTGGATTAGTTTAGTTGAATTGGGCATACAACACCTCCAATATGGCTCCTGAGTAAATTCCAGACAGTGAACTGAAATAGAAAACAGATTGAATTAAATGGGCAGCCAGGTGGCCTCGCGATCAGGAAGGTTCCAGGACGATCGATCGCTGGCTGGATCTGTCCACTGTAGCTCAGGTGTTATCTGAGACACTGATGGTCTAATTTTGACAACACATGACTGTAACAAAGCAGTGTTTCAGTGTTCTATAGGGATAAAAATATATCATTGTTACATAATAATGCAAATTTGATAAATTAGGAAGTGATGATAAGGGATACAAATGTTTACAAAGTCTGCTTGGACCTGTGTGCTTAAGTCAGACTCGTATGAGAAAGAAATAGAAGCCTATCCTTTAATTTAGTAATGTGATCAAAATTATGTGGAATTTTTGATTTTGATTGATTTTTTTTTACAGTTAAAACTGGGGTTAAATATACAATTATTGACTCGATGAGCGTTTTTTTAAAGTCTGAATGACCAGGACTTCAGTGGGATTTGATTTTGATTGAACATGAAGTGTCAGTTCACCCAAATGACAAAACACACCATCAACAGTTGTGACAGGAACAGTTGGAAAGATACAAAGTAGTTACAAACTATTGACCAACTGATAAAACAAGTTTCAATGTTGTGTGGACCACTAAAGAAATTTCATCCACCTCCATTGTGTTGTTGTGGCAGCAAATATCTTCAGGACAGAAATATCAAAATCTGAGTTTAAAAAACCCCCAAAACTGTCTGCATGACTAAATACCACATTGGGAGGTTTTGTCTTTTGGGTAAACTGATTCTTTGAAAGACTGCAGTATCGCATCATGGGAACACTCAATTGAATGTTATGGAATGTGGGAAGAGGTGGTCTTTAATGTCATAAAGACCTCCACCCCTGACCTCAGCCCGTCTCATCAGAGTTGGATGCTCAGCTCCTCCGTCCTGTAATGGAGTTATAGATTAGTGTTTTTATAGAGGGGTCAATACCACCTTGTAAACCTGCGGGGCTGTATGAATAATTGATCTCACCACGAAGAAGTGTGTGTTTTTGCCTACTCTTAAACTTTAGATGGTGCTAATAATAAAACATAATTATGAGATAAATCAGCAGCTGACAGGTTTGTTCGATGGCGAAGATGCCAGATTATGATGGGCGTTACAAGAAAAATCCGGATGCACTGTCGCTATTTCTGAGTTAAATTAATGCTTGACGTGTAGTTCGTTATCTTTGTTCTTATTCAGCAGTAGTTCACCAACAGTAAAAACTGTGGAAACAGAATAATTCAATCCAATTTTAGTAAAAAATATGAAAGGAATGAGGCAGGAGGACTTTATATGTGACTGCAGACTAAATCACACAATGTAATGTCACTGTAATCATTTACTTTTAGAGAAAACATTTGATTGTACAGTCTGGCTTTAATGTTGGTTTTATTAATAAATTATTGCGTTTTTGCAATTGACATTTATTTCTAAGAAAAATATATTTAACAACATGACACGCTTTAGAAAAAAAAGTAGAACCAAGAACCAATAATGAAAACTGTAATTGTTCTTCAGGCTTTGATGTGATTGCTAAACTTGCAGAGTATAATAGTCAAATTTTGATTTTTACTGAGAAATTAGGTGTCTAATACAGAAAATCACAGACTTACCTGGTGCCTTTATCTATTATTTAGCCCTAATACTGTACAATTTAATCTGTGTAAATATTTTTTGGATCAAGTATTATTTTCGAGTTTTACATCATTATTCTGTCATGTTTCAAGATACTGGTAAGAAATGCTGATAATTTAAGGTAAAACTACATCATTTCCTCTTTTCATTTCAAGGTCATCCAGCTCCTCCTCAGATATTGTACTCCCACACTGTAAAACAGTGTTCAGTAGAAGCTGATTAAAACTGATTCTTGAGAGTACCACCCTGACATTAAAGCCCAGAGGTGAAGATGTATACCATCCAAACTATCTATCTATGTTTTCTCAGGACGAGAAGGATGACGATATGTGTGAGGAGGAAGATCTGGTCGGAAACAGAACAAATAACTCAGCCAACAGGAAGAGGCAGCTGTGGTGGGAATCTCGCCAAGGCACAGATGAGAAAAACGTATGTCAGGGTTAAAACACACATTACTAACAAAAGTATTCATAATTGGACAGGTCTGAGGGAATCAACCTTCGGTTAGCATACCATTGTAAAAAGCCTGAATACATGCTTAAGAAATTGTGTTCTCTGGGAAAAAATATGTGAAAAATGTGAAAAATCAAAACAGTCTCAACAGTATAATGAAGATCTGTTTACAATATATTTCCTCATCTTTTGAAGTTCTGATAACTAGTGTTGGCCTGTATCTATTTAACTCAGTTTAGCTTTTCAACAATAATAAAGTGGAATGGAAAAATCCTGCAATTTCTTTTGTGAAATAATAGTATAAATTAACAGGAAACCAACTCTTTGTTAAAGTATAAACTCAAGCTGTAGTTGTTGATTGTTTTCACAAGCTTACATCTTGTTTTACCCGAGCTTTCATCTTCATAATAGACTCATCCCTGGAAAGGTTTCAGCTGAAAATGCACACACACACACACGCACGCACGCACGCACGCACGCACACACACACACACACAGACACACACACACACACACAAACAAACACGCATTCTGACCTTGTTCCCATATCAAGGTTTGTAGTCTGTCTCCGCCGGCCACCTCCTGAGGTTTAAAAGCTTTTAGGGTGTGCAGACACGGATGAGTGATGGGCTCGATTTACAGAGTAGTGCTGTTTGGCTTTGTTCCTGGTTATCAGCGACTATAAAGAACAAGGTGGCCTTTGACTTCAGCAGCTCATCGATAACGCACCTTGCCTTGTATGCTCTTTTCTCCTCCTAGCTACTCTCCACACAGGATGGCATCAGTACAACTGAGGTGGGGGCTGCTCTGGATTAAATCTGTGCATTTCACCATTCCCTTTACCCCATAGTCTTGCTGCAAGAAAATGAATCACTGCAAAGTGCTTTTCACACTGCACCCTCATGAATTATCCTTAACCTATGTTTAAAAAGTTTGTGTTTAAATCTTTTCTAACTTTTCCCACTGTCAGCCCAGATATACAGTACTGTATATGTTACACAACACCCAAACAGTTGTCAAGCTGTAATCATAAATCCACATGCTCTCAAGTGCTATCTTTGTGACGATCTTCCACAATCCAAAAAGTTGTTTGTTCTGTATTGTGGGAAATATACTTACCTATAAATCTTGTGCACACAATAAAGCTGAAGGAAACAAATTTCCTTAGATATATAAAATATAGGACTTGAAGGGATAGTTCACCCAAAAATAAAACTTCAGTCATTATATACTCATCCCCATGCCGATGGAATGTCAGGTAGAGTTTCTTCAATTTCTAGAGCTTGACAGCCAAACAGCGTTGCAGCATTCTCCTAAACATCTCAAGTAGCTGGGGACTTGTTTTAAAATGTATAAAAACAACCGAAAAAAATTTGGCTCCATAATACTTGCCAAGTCTCCGGAAGCCCTGCGATCCCAAATTGATATGAAAAGACGCTGTTTACACCCTTGTATAAGCTGAGAGCTTCACTGTAGCTGCTAATCTGAAAGCGTTATTGCAAACCCACACATTGAATTCAACTTTAAAAAAGGTGTAAATAACTTTTAAAAATTGATTTGAGATCTTGGTTTCGGGAGACTTTGACTATGCCAGGCGAGCTGTAGGGAGCCATTTTATGTGTTTCTTTTTTTTTCTTCGGTTGTTTTTTTTAAAAGTTTTAAAATAAGCTCCAGAAAGGTTTTGTGGATGAAGAAACTTCACCCGACCTTCCATCGGCATGGAGGGGAGAAGACAATGACAGACTTTTCATTTTTGGGTGAACTGTTCCTTTAAATTGACAAATTGTGGATTTGAATGAAATGGCCATTTTGCCATGTTAAAAAGTCAGTATACAGTCAGAATTTTATGAATTAAAATTTAGTCTGAAGCAGCCACTTTGTATAACAACTTTTAATTCTGTAGCTTCTTTTTCCCATGTTTCAAAAAAGCACCGACAGGTAGAGCAAATATCAAAGTAACTCATTATGGATTTTTATTTCATAAAATGCTTGTTAGCCCTGACTTATTATCAAGCAGGTTGTGCTGGGTTGAATTAAAGAATGTGCAGTGTGAAAAGGACAAAAACTCCCTGGACTGCCCTACAAAGCCAAAGTGTGTGAACAAAGTAGCTAACAAGCTAACTGAATCAAACATCTTTTTTTTCTGGTGAAAAAGAACAATATCCAGCTGTTAAATCATTTAATAACACAAACACAGCTACTCCTGTTTGCCTTTGTGGGGCAGAAGGCTGTATAATCCTGTGATCATGTGACAAATCTGTTCCTCAGTTACAGAAATGTATTTGTAATTTATTGTGATGATCCACAGGCTGTGCCCACCTCGAACGGGACATCCTTTGACTTGGTCACAACTGAGAATGGACCAGTCTGTCTGGACTTGTACTCCACCCCCCAGTATAAAATGGATCAGCCTAGTGACTGTACAGGTGAGCTGTGGCACTCTGCGGCACTTCTCTTTAGCATTCCTTGAAATCATCAAACTGAATGGCATAAAAATGGAGTGAGACTACTGCAGAAAGAATACTTAACTAAATTACTAAAATAATAAAATCACAGATGGTGTAAAGTAGAAGTTAATGAAGCAGGCTGCCATATGGAAACCTTGTGACATTATGGTTATTTTCATAAAAGACAGCCTGTGAATACAGCTGTTTAATGTCTTCTGTGAGTCTGAAGGAATGTTGGAAAGTTTAAAAACAATTACTCACTTGAGAAATTTTGTTTTGGGCTTGGACACTACCAATTTTGAGCTGTGCTAGAGGCGTTCAGTCTGTCGGACGACCGCTTTGTTCCAGATTGAAATATCTCAACAACTCTTGGATGATTTGCCATGAAGCACTCATGGTGTGCAGAGGATCAATCCCACTGACTTTTCCTCTTGTGCCACCATGAGGTTGACATTTTAGTTTTTTAGTGACACACTGTTAGATAGGTTGCCATGTTTGATACACCCATCCATGCCTGTACTTGTGTTTGGTGCTAATTAGCAAATGTTAGCATGCTAACACTCTAAAGTATGATGGAGAAAATGGTGAACATTATATCTCCTAAACATCAGCATGTTAGCGTTGTCATTGTGAGCATGTTAGCATACCCACAGTAGCATTTAACTCAATGCTTCGCTGTGCCAAAGTACAGCCTCACAGGCCACTAGCATAGTTGTAGACACTTAGTCGTTGTAAACAAAAAGCCTGTGTTTCAGCTTGGAGTTTGAAGAATGCGGGTAACAAATTATACTGTTGAGTTGTATTATGGGACATATGAGAGCTGGCCCCATCCTATGGAATAAAGGTCAGGATATCCTGCACAGATTCTTTTTTTCTTTTTTCTTTTTTTTGGGACATTTATGGAAGCTGAACACTTTGACCTGGAGTACCTTACTCAACTCAGTGATGCCACCGAGAACCGTAACTCTTACTAACAGTGATTTGTGTTTCTGTGTCCAACCAGAGAAGAAGGATGAGTGTGTGTATGAGGTGTGTTTGCCGCCAGAGGATTCAGCATTGGAGGGAGGAGAGGAGAAGTCTGAGGAAGGAGAGAATGGGATAAAGAAAAGAGGAGTTAGTGCGATGGTCAAAATCTTCCACTTCATCATGAAACAGAGCTACATCTGTGCTCTCATAGCAATGATGGTGAGTAAAGCAGCCCACAGATGGTGTTACAGAGTTACAGAGGCTGATGTATCTGACATTGAATGTAGTTAATCATCAAAAGTAATTTTCAACAACAAATATATTTAAATATCAAACGCACAAGTAAAAGTTAATTATACATTTGATTGCCAATAGATTAACTTAAAAATGTACTACTTACTCTGATGCAGCATTCAATCTGCAAAGTAGTAACTTAAGTTTTCAAATAATGTAGTGGAATAAAAAGTACAATATTTGGTCCAAAGTGTAGTGAAGTGGAAGTATAAAGTAGCAGAAAATGGAAATACTCAAGTACCTCAAAATTGCCATTAAGTACAGTACTTCAGTAAATGTACTTAGTTACATTCCATCACTGTTCACTAATGACACAGAGGTCATTATTGTGGTGTATTTCTGGAGTTTTCAGAGTTAAAGCAACTTAAGAGGAGTTTTATAGTCAACTGATTTTTATTATCTTATTATTATTGCCGTGCAGAGAGGATTACATTTTGAAAAATATAGTGGTCATGCTTAATTTAACAAATAGCCTCAATCTCCTAATAACTTCCTTTGGAACTAACTTATTTTAGTCAGAGTTTAGTTAGTTGTGCCTACCAGCAGTTGATTTTCAGAAGAATTTCGTTGAAACAACTGCTGAATTTATTTTAGACAGTCTCTAAAAAGTCAGTTTCAGAAGCAGTTTTAGCTAAAAAATAATCAAATATCAAAAAGTATTTTAGGTCATAGTTGTCTGTACATCCATGGCTAACTCTGACTAAATAAGCTCGTTCTAGATGGACCGCGCCTCGCCTAGAAAGCTGACGAGAGCAGGCAGCAGCAGCAGGGGGCGGTAACAAAAAGCTGCAGTTCTCGGACAGTTTCCAGCAGCCTTCAGTCTGTACAGGAAGTCACAGAAACACACGTCCTGTTTGATCTCATTCTGATTTACTGAAATGTTACATAAGAACCATTTATTAGTCTGTTTGCATGTCCAATTGTTTTAATTATGACAGGGTAACCTATTAAAATGCTATACAGGCGATCTGTGATTTCTGTTCATGGTTCAACCTCCATTTCACACAAATGTTCATGTAAGTCAGCATCGTATCAGTTTGCTGCTGTATATAAATCAGCTGAGCAGACCTGTTCCTGTCAAACTGCATAAATAAACTGAAAACATTAATAGCCAAACACAGAGGAAAGAAATACGAGACAATAGCTTTTGATCAGGGCTTCACATCTGTAAAGAATGCTATGAATCCTCACATCCTTCCCAGAAGTTTGTGTGTTGCTAAATTCTTAAATAACCAGTCCAATGTTAATATAGGCTACAATAGACTATAACTATGATATATTGTATGGAGTTTATAATATGAATGTATTTAGCCTCTCTGACTGCTAAACTCACCATCAGTGACACAGCATCCATTCTATTAACAGAATAAACCTTCAAACTCAGACAATTAAAATCAAAATCTCTCCAATCCATCAAAAATCAAGTTTCTATAAAATGTCATATTGTTAAGTCAACTTCGAAACCAATCAGCTCTTTGATCAGGCCACTGCCAGGCGTTTCCCATCATGCCCTGGGTCTTGCAGTCGGTGGAGAGGAACTGCTGTGCCTACTCTAAAAACTGCAGTTGCCTTGAATTCGTGAGATTATCGTTGCCTACGTGTGCATGACGTCAGAGCAAGTCGGGATCAAGTTGGAGACAAATCTAACCGGCATGCATTGTGCGGTGATTGCCGGTGATTGATTCTGCACAGGACTGGTTCATCTTGAACGAGTCTACTGGCAACCATATACATCAGTTTCACCCACAGAACGATGGGAACTGTAGTGCAAAAACTCATTAAACTCATACATCCTGAAAGAATATAGGAAAACAATTCGACTGAATAAATCCATGAAATTCAGCTTGGTTTTAGACGGCACATTCTTCTCTGTCCATTCATAAACAGATATTTAAAGTGCATTGCAAACATGTAGAGATACAGGCAAGAAACCCAAACAATTGTATGAAACTTTCTTGCATTCATTAAGAATTTTCTGTGATTTGTTCTCTTCAGGCGTGGAGTATCACATACGTCAGCTGGCTGACGTTTGTCTTCCTCATCTGGTCTTGCATGCTGTGGATGGTGAGGGACCGGAGGCGTTATGCCATGCTGTCTTCTCCCTTCATGGTCGCCTACGGCAACCTGCTGATAGTTCTGCAGTACATCTGGAGCTTTGAGAAAATGAACCCAATCTCAGGGCTCTTTGTCAAGAAGAACAACCCTTTCCACTCACTTTCATCCAAGGTGAAAATGAACAGCCAAAGAATTTTCTTGATTTTGACATTGCCATGTATTTTCTGTCTATTATAAATCCATGCAATCGTCAAAACTGACCTTTAGATTGAGTTAAAACCTGTGATCTCAAAACACATATGTAATTTAATATATGCAAGGATTTCTAATGCAGCAGATGAATTCTGTATGCAGCTGATGGAATATATTTTGTAGATTCTAAAACTAAACACTGTTATACTGTGGAGGGTGGTCTAGTGTTTTGTCATGTTTTGGAATTGCTCAACGACTTTCATGTTGGCAGCTTCTGGGAATTGACCTAATTGTGTCCAGAATGAGATTTTATATGTCAATAGACCACCACAGACTCGCAGCCTTAATGTGTCCTTGTCGCACCCAGGCTACTGTTTTGTTAAACCGTGCCTGTGTTCATCCCTCCAGAGAGTGGAGATGCAATTATATTTCATGCCTGAGTCAAACTGTATTTCATAGAGTCAAAGTTTATTTGAAGTACCAGATGAATGCAACACATGTTTGAAAGTTTAGACAACCCAATTTAAGTTTAGAAACTCAATTCTGATTTATGTTTATCTCTTCGTGTTGTTTTGGCCACCCATATTATGCTCTCAGCAAGTTAAAGTAAATGCAACTGATTTGTTGGTTCACCTTTTCTTTTTCTTGCTGGTGGTTTGTGCGCCGTAACATTTTATTTATTGTGTGTAGGTCCTGTGTCTGCTGAGCTTCTGGCTGCTGCTGAGACAAACTCTCACAGAGAGACGGGAAAAACAAAAGGACGACAGTGCTGGTCTCTCAGACGTTTATGTGGAGGATCAGAAGAAGAAGGGTAAGCCCTGTACTCTTATTTTATTTCAATTATAGTAGGAATACTGTATAATATAGTCCAGTTGTTTTCAAAGTGGGGTCCTGGAGGGGGTTCCAGGGGATCCCCAGCTAAAGAGGGGATAATTTATTTTCAGCATAATTATTCCATAGGTAACACAATGACAGAATGTACGATTATTTTGGTCATGGGTTTCATACACTTTCTGTAATAAAACATCTAAAAACAAAATTCTTATCAGATGGGGGATTATGGTCTAATTTGTGTCAGTTTACGGGTCCTTGGTGTGAAAAAGTTTGAGAACCTCTGATAAATGTAGGCTACAGTAAGGAACTTTGGAAATTACCTTTAGCTGCCAGTACCACCCATAACTAGAACATGTATATATTAATTCTAGCAGCCACAATAAAATATGCTAACAAACTATCATTTGGAGGTATCTGAAAATAGGAGAATGGCCAGTGGCTTTTTCATTAACATTTGGAGAATGTGGATAGAAAGATTGTGGCTTCTTGCCTTTGTTTGGAAGCCTACAGCTTCAAGGACAAACCACATGAATCAACATTTCTGCCAGTGTTAGTCAGCTAGCTAATTTTTTTTACCTGCAGTCCTTTGGAAAGATGTTTTAAACCAGTAAGATGATGATTAAAATATAGACAGGCCATGCAGAGCAACAGGAAGCAATATCCAATATTTGGTATATGTAGCCATGCAAGCAGCACAAACACACAACCAGACACAGCCAAGCAACACCGATTCTAACCACTTTATGACACATGCAGACGTGCAGAGCAATAAGCCATGCCTCACTATAGAAGATCATACCATATTGTTAATGGAATACTAGTGAATATGCCATTCATACCCAAGCCATGCAAAGCTAACCATCTGGATGTGTGGACACATTATACTCATTGGTTTATTTTCACAATGGGAGAAGAACACTGAGGCTGTTCTGCAGGCCATCCAGATTTCTATCCTCCCTGTTCAAACGTCTGTCTTATCACTCCACTGATAAATTCCAAGATAAGACTTTAATGAATTTCTTTCAAACAAAATACAGTTATTCATTCATACTCTGCCAAGCCGTCAAAGCGCTTTCACCTTCCCATATGTCTCACAAACTTGTCAAGTTTCCAAGGTGCACTATTTTGAGGAAGTCTCAGAAACTTGTGTCCACTATTCACCATCTCTGTTTCCCTTTAAAAACTTCGGTGACATATGAACATATAATATGGTGTATAACACAATATAATGCAGTTTTATATGAAGATTATAAAAGTGATTGTTAATGTATTTGACAACAGCTACAGTGCAACGCCTCCTTTGGACACCGATTAGTGGAGGCAGGTCTCTAAACAAATAATGAATGACAACATAACAAAACAAAGTTGTAAAAAATGTCTTCATTGGAGAAGTTAGAATTGTTGACAAATACTGTGTATTGATACACACTTTAAACGTCCTTGTATGAGCATACAACTACATTGTAGTGACTTCTACACTATTAAATGTGTAAATACTGCTTTTAAATGTCAAATAGGGTTGGTTAAAGTAGTGTTACCAAACTTTAAAAAAGTATTTTAAATGACTTTTTAAATGACTTAAGTCCCATCCTGTGTTAGTTTGTGTTTGTTTATCTTTCTTTGAGTTTTTAGGAAAGTTCTTTGTAAAAGCCTTCAGTTTTAACTGTAACGCTTCTGGACAGGTTTATTATTATGTGTATATATGTGTGTATATGTATTATGTGTCTTAGTGCAGAGTTTTCTGATTCACTGCTATGTTTTATAGAGGAAGAGGACTCTGAGGAGGGAGGGGAGCAGGACATCATGCAGGTCCTGGGCAACATGGTCATGGCTCTGCTGGTTAAATACTGGATCTACATCTGTGGTGGCATGTTCTTCTTCGTCAGCTTCGAGGGAACCATCGTCATGTACAAGATCATCTACATGATGATGTTCCTCTCATGTGTGGCTCTCTATCAGGTATCAAAACACACACAGAGGTCAACATACTGCAACTGAAGAAAGCACTTGCAAATAGACAGAACACTAGCAAATTAAGAAAATATCTTTATCAATTTGACAACAAGTGCGCTGCAAACACTCACAACACAATCAAATCAAGTAATGCACTGCAAGTTGCACAGACACCAACGGATATTGACGTTTCTAGAGGACACTAGGAAGTGATGGACATGCAGGACACCTGTGTTTTACTAAAATGTAAGTTTTTTTTCTCTTTATTTTAACATCGTGATGGCATGAGTCAGATATTAGCCGGTGGCTGTTAACCTAGCCTTCACATTTTACTTATTATTAGTCTGCCAATTCAATTAATACCATGAAAAACACACCGAGCCATCACAATATTAATATTATGAGAAAAACTTATATTTTAGTTTATTTTCCACCACCACTGATGAGTAGCCAACTTCAATAACTTTTAGAGTCACATATGATCGCAAAACAAGCATTTCTCACGTGTCCATCACTTTTTAGTGTCCCATAGAAACGTCAATATCCGTTGTCATCTGTGCTACTTGCAGTGTGTTTCTCTATTTGGTTGTGTTGTGAGGGTTTGCAGTACACGTGTTGTCAAATTGATGAAGATGTTTTCTTAATTTGTTGGTGTTTTGTCTATTTGCATGTGTTTCTTTAAGTTGCAGTGCGTTGAGCTCTCTCAGCCACCAACGTTATCACTTAAAATGAGGCTGTGTACTAAGTGGTACTGTGTGTAATGGGTGTATTCCAAAATAAGTGTATGAGTCGGACGCTGTAAAGTTTCCAAATTCAATTTCCAAAAGACAGAAGGTGATGACAATTTTAGCATGTCATAAAGTGTGTCTACAGCAGGCTCATAGTCCACAGTGTATTCTCAAATGGTTTATAACCTCCTTCTACAATAAAACAGAGCCTGAACAATAAAATAGTCGCCCTGAATCCAGATGTCCTCTATGCACCATGTTTAATTTAATTCATAGCCCATTAAAACACAATAAACACACAGTATTCTTATCTAGGTGCACTTTGAGTGGTGGCGAAGGATCCTGAAGTACTTCTGGATGTCGGTGGTGATATACACCATGTTGGTCCTCACCCTGGTCTACACCTGCCAGTTTGAAAGCTCGATGCCCTTCTGGTCCAACATAACAGGCATGGACAAAGAGAGGTGAGCTCATGTCTGAGAGCCAGAATGGCAACAGGGACAGTTGGCTTTTAAGCATTTCCATATCTTAGTCATCAAATCATCTATTTTTCTCTTTAACTCCTAGACCTTAGCCCTGTTTTTTGGACATGGAACTAGCTTAATTTGACTATGCTGATTTGACACAGGCCTGGATTTTTCAGTTTCCGAAGCTGGCTTAAAAGTTAACTACAGCTGTAGTCATAGCAACAAGTCCTTAAACCCAAACCTGCAGAAGTCTTAATTGCAGTTAACTGGTTCATGAAGAGTTGAAAATGAACTTACTGTATGTAGTATGTACTGTATGTCCACCCATGGTTTGTATAATGCAGCTGTATGTCACCCATGAAAAAGCGCAGCTGCATATGTTGTTAAAATTTCAGGGAGTTTGAATAGTTACTGAGTTTACTGAAGCCTCTCCTGTGTTCAGTGTGACTCTAGGTTTTTAAACACTTGTTTAAAAGACGACATCCAATATGACATATGCAAAGATATAAGAAAAACGTATACTTAAATACTTGTTGTATCTTAAATTTTAATTAAGTTTTAGTGTAAGTTGTTTTGTGCACTCAATATCAGGTAATAATATGAATGATATCATATCAGCTTGTAAACAATGTATTGTTGATGGTAATCGCTGTTTTAGTGATGTGTGATAGTATATTACAATAATGATAATACACAAACCTTAATTGTAAACCATCCAGCAATGACAGAACAGCATTTAATCCTCTTTTTAACCTGTATTTATTCAGAAAATCTTTTATTGATTTTGAATGATCATTTTCGTCATGTCATCAATCTTCTCTTTACTGAAACGGTTGTAGACATTCACACCTTCACAGCTTCCCCACTCACAGATACCTCAGCAGAGTAAAAACTCAAGTCCCATGTTTGTCTGTTTCCTCTCATTTTTCAATCTATGCAGCTTAAATGACCTTGGCTTGGAGAAGTTTAGTCTCGCCATGCTGTTCACCAGGATTTTCATTCCCACCTCCTTCCTGCTGGTGTGTATTCTCCACCTGCACTACTTCCACGACCGCTTCCTCAAGCTCACCGACCTCCAGGCTGTGGTGGCCAAAGAGGAGAGCACTATCTACAGGTGAGACACGTCCTGGATCTACTTTGGTTCACTTTTACAACTGAATTACAAACAAACTGCGTACTGTGAATAAAAGTAAGACGGCCCCACAGGGAGGTCGTTCATATACTGTCTAATTTGAGTCATTATTTTTTGCTGTGCAAGATTTTATCTACAATCTTTGGTATTAAAATCCTGACAAATGAGCATTTAAACCTGTGGGAAAACAGTGCACCTTCAGTGGTGACCTTGTGCTGCACAGGTGGGTGTATCTAAAAGGTCCGGTCAATAAACTCATCAAATTTTAACAGTCCTTTCTTTTTTTTTCCTTTTTGGTTTGCACTTAGGATTGTTCTCTCAATGTCAACTGTAATGTTACTATACTATATCCTTTTTCTAAATAAAATACATCACATTGATGAAATAATAATATTCTTTCATAGGATCATTAACAACAAAGATCTGACCATGAACATCAGTCCAAACCACAGTCATCCATTAGTTATGTTTCTAACTCAAGACACTCATGCTGCTGGCTAACAGGTGTCAATTTAAGTCCCTACATCTATAAAACATGTCTTTTCCCTTTATTCTGGCGATTTTTGAAAAAACCTATAGGACTGTTAAACACGGGAAGAAGAAATGGGATCGGAACTTGAGAAATAGGTTAAAAATTGTTTTTATTGTGCATCAGACAGAATATTCCTGATCCAGGCCGTTAGAGGAGTCTTTGATCATCCTGTAAAAACCTTTAAATCTGCATTAAGTGTTGTCAAACAACCTTCTGGGTTTTTCAAAGGTTGAAAAATGAAATCTCTAATTTGAATCAAGTTTGTCATCTTTTACAACATGTGCATCTTTAAGAAAAACAGCTGCTTCCCTCTGTGACTGGAATGTAATAATACATGAGAGGCACAAGCTGGGGCTTCACCAACACATGATTTCACTGAAAGCTGATCAACAATAATAGATTAGAACCATTTACCACATGCTATTAAACTACTACATAAGTACATATTCTTGTGGTTCCACTACCTTCTAAGGCCCATACTAAGCAAAGCATATTAAGATTATACTCATGTACAAGAACTTCCTTACTTACTATTAATAAGCAGTAATCAGTAGGTTATTGAGGGGAAAACACTTAGTTAATGGCCTAGTAGTTGTAGAATATTATCAGGCTGAATAAGGCATTAATAAATGCTTGATAATGACAAATAAAGACTAATACTAATATGCATGCCAGTAAGCAACTAATTAATGGTTATTATGTGTTCCCTAATCCAAAGTGTTACCCTCAATTATTGCCTAAGAAGGCCCATTGCCCAATGTATACATGTTAGCCCGACGACCTTAGTTGAGTTCATTCCTTTTCATCTTGGATAGTCACACTAACAAACCCCGTTAAACGCTCATTATAACTGCTGTCCTCATCACATATCTGTCATTGTGTGTGTGTTGAACGTTATATATCCATTTTGACAGTCTGTGCTGTGGCGTGTTTAACTTTATCGCAGTGTTGTTGTGGGTTTTCTTTCAATTGACTCTGCCACTTGCGTAGCTTGTCTCCGCTCTGCTTCTCTCTGTGACCTGCTTCCATCTCTCCTCTGCTACCCTTTTCACACAGCCACGCTAAAGTCAGTGGGCGTGTCTATCTGATCATGAATAGGTGGGTACCTGCTCGCTTTCTGTGGCATCCACCACCATCCCGTTTCACCTCTGAGTCTCAACTTCCTCCTCCTGTTGAAATACGTCCTTTCTTGTCCCTGTTACTCTGTTTGTGCCAATATTGATAACCTGATGATCTTCTGAAATATCTTACTCCTGGAGTTTAGGTATTCTTTATAACATGAATGGTGTTTGTTTTCAGGTATTTTATTGTTTTGCCTGTAGCCTTCTCCTTTTGGGTTCTCTCTTATATTTCTGGATCTTTAAACCCCTCTAAACCCAGCCCAGCTCTTTCCTTAATAAAATCCTTCTATCCATTTCTCTCTAATCATTTCACAAACTGTCAAACAAGCATGTTTGAATCTCAAAAGGACTGTTCTTCCCTTCCAGTATCTTGAAAACACCCCGTTTTCTGCACTGAACCTCAGAAAATTACCCCCTTCCTTAAAAAGCTCGCCAACCCCAAACCACAGGAGCCTTTTGGACAGTTTTCATGCATTTTAATAATAAAAAAGTGGATATTTATTTATTTCTAAGTTATTTCAAGTGTCAGTTTGAGCCTGCCTTTGTCGGTTTCTCACCTCACTGTTCATCTTGACTTCTGTGTAACTTTATTGTTCTGAGCAGCATCAAGCAAAAAATTCCCACTCAACAGAGCAAGTAAGTGTGACGACTGGATAACCAAATGCTTGCCTTGATATGCGGCCGGTTCATGCAAGTCAAACCCTACCTTTGACCTCGCCCCATTGCCTGAGACGAATTTAAAGGGTTAATGCCTCCCTTCAGCTGCTGCCATTTATCTGCTGCAAGAAGAAAATCCCTCAGACACACAAAAAAGCCAAACCTAAACAAAACAGCACAGATTGTTTTAAAGATTGCAGATGGAATGTGCACTGCTGTCAGTTACAATGCCTGATGAAACGCTGCTCTGCTGTTCAGTTAGCGGACGCAGAGCTGATGATTCCCATCCAAACATTTGCATCGGAGCGTTTTGAACATTTCCTGGACCGTGTGTAAGAGTGTGTTGTATTTATATACTCATGAGGACAGAATACCTTCAAAAAGATCGGAATGTGAGGAAAAGAAAGGAGAATTTTTCCCTGCCCTGATTTTTTTTTCTTTTCAGATTTATTGTGAAGATTAGATTCAGATTGCTTCCTAATAAAGAGAATGTTAATGTTACTTGTAAAAATTAGATTAGGGATTAAGACGACAACCATGAACCGCAACGTCCCTGTTTGATGTTCGTCTGGGGACCATTGTTCCATATCGCTTCTCCACTGTCTCTAACATAAACATAGAAAGCCTAAAAATGTATTAAAATACTTTAAAAAATGATGGCAGGGCCAGATGTTTATAGATGCTTAAATCAATAAAGCCCATGAAAGTTTAGGAAATAATCCTGAAGTTAGAGAACACAAGTTCATTGTTTCGCTAGTCCTAATTTCATTTAATTTATTACTGGACTCATTCCAACATGGGCCACTGCGGTTGATGTATGAGAGTTTCAAGGGGATGAAAAAAAATGAAGGCAGGCAGTTGGAGAAAAAGGCAACCAAATTACTGCATCAGCAAAACGTAACCAACAAAGAAAAAAGTGGTTGGAGTGGTTAAAACACTTTCTGCCAATATATTTCAGTCAGAGACGTTTGGGGCAAGGAATTGGACAAACAACAGCTGTACTACTTCCCTCTTACAAAAAACATACATGAACATTTAGATCTTAGTAAAGTCAAAAGACCAAAAGCTTAGCACAAAAGGTAGAGTTTAGGGTGGTGAATGGAGCTGTAACAGCAAACAGTGTTGGCATAAAGATGTCAGTAAAGTAGTCGGTGAGAAGATTCAGGTTAAAAAGGTTACTGCGTACAAATGTATTCATATGATTGGATGTAACTGGTCAGCTGGTAGCCAAGAACCTCATGAATGACAGTGAAGCATGACTTAAGCATGACTTTTTTAATGAGGTTAAGCAATATTTATTGCTAAAAAATGTGTTTCATTAAGCGATATGGAATGCAAATGTGTTCCTTCCTAGCTGAGATTGAAATTGAGCAAACACAGATGAAAAGTCCTAAAAGTGTTCAGAAAAACTTACATTTAAACATCTCCCAGTAACTCCCAGTGCTTGTGAAGATTGTGCGATAAGATCGAAGGCTCCAGAACAGCTACTAAATCTTTGTGATGAGATTTTGGTCAACTGTAACTTTGGTCAACTTGCCCCTAAAAATAACATCAAGCAGGTAAAAAACAGTCATAGAATAAGAAAAAGTCATTGAAGGTCCTCATGAGTATAGAAATACAAATGTGTGTGAGTCTGCATGCATGTGTCTTTGTGTATACTAACTTCTCACATGTCTTCAGACTGGTGCACCAGGATGGCAGCCTGGCAGACCTCACCATGCTCAGCGCCAGCTCGGTGGAGGCGATGCTGCCCAGAGAGGAGCAGGAGAAGCAGGAGGAGCAGGGGGAGTGGGGGACAGAGCAGAAGGAGAAGGAGCAGGCCCTGGTGGTGGAGATGCCTGACACTGACATGACTGGCGAGAAGCCCAGGAGCTTCTCCGACCAGCGGCAGTCCAGCACAGACGAGAGCCACTTCTGCAGTGCGGGGACAGAGCCAGAGCCGAGCACCGAGCAGAGCTCAGGTACCGGACACGCAATCAATCATAGTATGGCTGCATACAATTTTGATTTTCATTGTCAAGTCATGTAGAACGTCATAGAGTTATTAGGTCTATAAAATCACAACATGTCAGAGGGGACTGTTCAAAACCCAAAGAAAATTCACTTTATGATATTCAAACCTCACATTTGATGAGAACCAGCAAATATTTGGCATTTCGGCTTGATCAATGGCTCGAATGATCCACCAATTATCAAAATAGTTGTTGATTAATTGTCTGCCAGTCATCTACCAGATTCATCAATCAATTCAACACAAAATGATTTCAGTGGCAGTGATTTTGTGTGGTCAAACCTCCCTCTCAAGCTCGCAGAGGTCTGAAATAATTCAAGCACAAAAACGTGTGGAGAACTGGAGATACAAAGAACTGGCACTGAAACACTAAAGTGAGAGATGCTGTTCCCACAGGCGGGTATTTTCTAACTTACAGTCAGCGAAATAACCACCATGTCAGTATCCCAGTTTCTATTTGGAGGTTTTTGACAGTGATGGAGGTCTGGCAAGACACGTATGAGACTCCTCAGTAACTGTAACTACTCTGTCAATCAGTCAGGCCATCTATCATTCTAGGAAGGAGAGGACTTGCAGACAAGACTTCTGTTTGATTCTGATGTTAATGTAATTTTTTTATTAAGAGCAAATAGTGGGATTCAAAGCTACAATAGTCAACATCATAAAAACAGAAACTTTATGGACCTATCTTCCTCCCCTTCAGTTGATATTGAGTCATGCTCAACAGAAGTTTGGGGTTCAGCATCTTGCTCAGGGACACCTCGACATGTAGATCGAACCACCAACCTTCCGATCGCTGGACGACCGCTCTACCACTTAAGCCACAGCTGCCAATGTGTCATCAAGGCACCCTGATGGTTTACTTGGCATGTATACCATGTAGTCATGCCAACATGTGGCTCTGAATGGGTTGCATATTATTACTCTCTCTCCCAAGTTTTTCGAAATTGTGTTTAAAGTGCCTGAGAAAAAACAAATTTCCATATTTTTCCAAACTCTCATGTGGGCTTTTGTGTGTGATGCTCAGGCTGTTGTTTCCCTTGAAAGTGTATTAAAGCATCCCACACGGCTGGCAATGTTATCCCTTCTCACTGTGCTTGCAGCTGTCATATAATGGCTGCTAAGTACTTTCAGTCTTGAGTGTAGAAAGAGACCTCTTTCAGCCTGTAGCTCTTCAGTTTGCTAAGAAGACATATGTTGCATACAATCTTTAAAGGCCAGAGCTCTCTTAGAGAAACTCAGTCTGCTGCCTGAGTATCTGCACTCCATCCAGCCACTCATTAATCATCTCAAGCAAAGTTGTAAAAATCTGTTGTATTGCAGATTTTTGGGTTCAGATTTACCTCCAGTTTCCTGGTCTGACACAGTGTGTAGCTCAAGTGCTTACTTTCACCCTTTACATCATCCTTTCATGGCCAACTAAGAGTGCACCATTAGCATATTTACACAGACACTGGTATTGGTCTTAAATGAAAATGTTTATATACACAGAAAATAAAATAGGTGATAAAACACAACCCTGCAGGCCCTCTTAGTTTCTAATGAGCTGCAAGCCATATGAGCTATATGCTCTCTCAGGGTTTGTTATCCAAACAATGAGGCCTCTATTAAAATTTCTGATAATATGGCTTTTGTAAACACCTACACCCACCACCAAATTGTGGCTGGAGGTTTTATGTCCTTTGTGTCTTTATACTCAAGTAATTAAAGTAACAGTTTGGAATTTGCTTGTTAATGCAGATTTAAGGCATGTTTCCATACATCTTGACATACTACGTTTGGGAAAAGTTTTTCAGCTGGGACAATGGCGCCAGTTACACTTGGTATTAAAATGGTATACATAATGAAATCTCTTTTCCTAACTAAAATGCAGACACATCACTTCCATTTGAATCCAACAGATGATGAATATTTAATTTCTTCCCTGATTTGTTTCGTTTTCTGGTCAGATTTAATTTCCATGTACACACTTACTATGAGGTGATTTGTAGGGCTGCAACTTCCATTTTCTACAATAGAAAATAAAGAAAAATCACACATTAGAAGCTGAATTCACTGAATTTATGCCAGTTTTGGTTCAAAAATTAATTCTTTTCTTTTCAGGAACTAATCGAATAATCGACTAATTCTTTGAGCTCTAATGAGTTATGTTTACATTTATAGTTATTGTGACAACTCTGACAATCTCTAGATGGCGCTTCAGTGTATTTAAATATCCAAAAAATATCAATTGAAATACAAACTAGCTGTCCAGATCATGACTTAAGGGTTCTATGTACAATATTTACTGCCACTAAATGTCACACTAGAGCACCAACATCTCAGACCAAAACAAATGGGCACGTCAGCAACTCCCTGACCAGAAACAGCCATAATATTGCTCTCCTCAAAGCCACCAGAAACAAAAAAACTGTAATTTTATGTTGCAGATGAAACACAAATGTTACCCTTATTTTACCAATGCATGTGGAAATATTCTGTCTCTACACATTGTTTTTTGCTGCTTTACATTGTAATCAGCTTCGATCTGCCAAGTCCATGTAATGTAATTATTAGTTTGCTAGCTAATAAAAATATCCATTGAAAAACATTTATCTGAAATCACACTTTGTTTGTCCCTCAGTATTGACCTTAATTAAAGTAACATTGCATTTGTTCAGTGTCTGGTCCGAAGTTATTTATTTATTTATTTATTTTTACATAAAATTGATTCCATTTTATGAAAACCAAGTAGTTTGAATGTTGTGATATTATACTGTGCCTTGAACACTAGTACACCTTGTAACATTTAAATCTCTGCTTTTTAACAGGATATAATGGTTAAAAAAATTGTCGAGGGCTGTCCCTGCCTGCTCTACTCGAACCTTTCTTGCACACTTATACCAAACAAAACAAAAAGAGAATTGTCCAGGTAAATCTCCAGTTATGGTAAAAACACCATGTGACTAGATTTGTGCTCTAAACTGGTGCAGCTTCCTCACATCTCCAGACTCAACATAAAAATTCCAGTATGCTACTTGTGTTCTGGCCTCCTGTCCCTTTCCCCCCCCCCCCCCCCAGAATCATCCTGCTAACACTAGATGCCTAAAACATCAAGTAAAATATGCTTTAGGTAGCTAAGGTTTGATGGTTTCAAGGGAATGTGAATGCCTTCAGCTGAACACTGTTAGAGGACATTCTCTGTTATTGCGGGGAGGGCCAACAGTTCAACTCACAGTCACTAACATGCCTGCGCTACCAGACCACCTACCAAAACAAAGAACAGAAGTTCAGATTACAACACACACAGAGGGAGTGTGACTTCATTCTCTGCTCAGGATGCCATCACTCCACTATATCTTTACAAATAGCTGTTGGCTGCTATATTAATGTTGAAAATCTCATATATAGGAACTAGAAAGGATTAGGATGGCAAAACAGGCCTAACTAGTGCATTTGTTGGGGTCTGTACTCATTTCATGTACTTATTCCTGAAGTGTAAAGAAGGAATCATATCATGTTCAAATTGAGTTTGTGTATCAAAATGGAAAAAGTGTGAAAAGAAGGATAATAGTGTTTCAACAGAGGACATACTGCTGTAATTAAGAGGTGAAACCAGGAAACACTTTCCGTTTGCGCCTCTTCAGTCGTGTTGTTTTCCCATTTAAGTGCATCTGGATTTTATCTCTTCTTCTTCAGATCTGAAGAATAAATGGCACCTGGTGGTCGACCGCCTGACTGTGCTCTTTCTCAAGTTCCTGGAGTATTTCCACAAACTGCAGCTGTTCATCTGGTGGCTGCTGGAGATCCACATCATCAAGATCGTGTCCTGCTACATTGTCCTGGTCTCCGTTAAAGAGGTATGAAAGGCTGAGGTACAATAAGAGACCGACTTGTAAATAAATAGGTAGTCATGTCTGCTTACTGAATTGTATCTGAGCTGGACTGATTGATTTGAGCAATCGGCTTCTTTCGTTTGCGTGCTGCTTTTAACTTGGCACATGCTAGATGTGTGACTGATGTTTAAACAGTAAATTAAAGGTATTTTTTATGATTCTAAGATATTCACAATCCATTTTATTTTGTTCTGAGAATAAACTAAAATAAAAAGTTGCTGGAGCCATTGAAAAGAGCTTTTTCTTCTCCATTGGGGAGGTTTTGATAGAAACCCTGACTCTGCAGAGTGGATTTTATCCGAGAAATCAAGCTCTTGAGTGTTTTCACATTTTTGTACATATATTGCACCACGTATACCCCTGGCACAATGTAAACCAGACATGGCTTTCAAAGTTTGCAGGTTGTATTAGGTTTGGTCAGACTTAATATGTCAAATGAATGTCTGCAATATTCTGAGGCCATGTATTTATTAGTACATAAATGACTGTCATATCACTGTTTTCCCCATCTTAGAATTTTCCATACAACTCTGAGGTGAAGAGTTGTTATATTAATAAATCACATAATTAAATCACTATTGTCTACAGATATATTTGGCATTGGTTCATCATTGCCATGGTTCTTCACCTCAAGTTTTATGTGTGCTTTTATTTTTTTGATTTTCCATACATTATGCATTGCTTTCCCCCCCCTGTTTTCTTATTTAATATAAGGGTGGGCGATCTAGCCAAAAATAATTTCACAGTCCATGTAATTGTAATCACCGTCCACGATTTCAATTGCATTCTTTTTTCTCAATTTTGAAATGCCTTGTAGACTATAGCCAGACTCGAAAACAGTCTATGAATTTCCCCATTTGCACCATTAAAACACAATATAGAATAAAAAATAGTTATTTTTTGACCCAAGCTCCTCATCCACCATGTTGCTAGCTATTGTGTTGTATTATTTACAATACATCACCCAAAGAAGAGCCACATTTGTCCAATCATTCGTCCAAGTTTGGAAACATAGTACAACCTCTATGATTCAACTGAAAAACAGATTATAGATGCCCTTCCAGATCGATCACGATCTAAAATCATCAGATCGTCCACCCCTAATATAAAGTGCCATGTAAACATGTACAGTGATATGAAAAACACTGATACTAGTAGCTGTAGTAGGAGGAGGAGGAGGAAAAGGAGAATGTTAGTGAAAAAAAGATTTATATGAGGTTATCTTTGTCCTCATTGCTTCTATTGTCTTCTCTGCAGGTGTCTTTGTTCAACTATGTCTTCCTGGCATCCTGGGCCTTTGCACTGCCCTACAGCCAGTATCGGCCCCTGGCCTCCAGTGTTTGCACTGTGTGGACGTGTGTCATCATCGTGTGCAAAATGTTGTACCAGCTGAAGTCTATAAACCCCCCGTCGTACTCCAAGAACTGCTCTATGGTGAATATAATCAGAACATGCTGTTTGACCCGAGTTGTGTACACTACATACTGCTTCATACAGATTTAGATGATATTATAAATATCACGGCTGGAGGGCATGACAAAGTGAATAATTTTAGAGCAAGTTTACATTTTGTCAGAGCCACCAACACACATTTTCTGTCCACAGCCAGAAAGTTACTCAACTGACCAGGTGACTGAGATGAAGGATTCTCTGCTGTATAAGGAACCTGTGGAACCAGCACACTGGGTGGGCCTGAGGAAGTCTACTGACCTGCTGGACTACCTCAGGGTGAGGAGTGGAAACATTCATCCACTCAAATGATGTAACTGAAAGGAGTAGTTTGAAATTTTGGGAAATAAACCTGTTCGTTAAATATGAAGCTGAAGCCTGCAGCCAGTTAACTATGTACAAAGTAGTACATTTTAAAAACATGAATTCTCTCTGTGCAGAACAACCTCTTGATGCTCGCTCTGTTAGCATTTGAGGTGACCATCTACCGCCATCAGAAATACTACAGACTGAGGAACAAACTGTCGCCTCCTGCTGCCAGGATTATCTTCCATGATATCACACGCCAGCATCTGGACATTGACATCATCAGTTTCATCAAATACTTCATCAACTACTTCTTCTACAAGTTTGGACTTGAGGTCAAGACAAGTGAAAAAAAGCTTTAAAAAAAATACATGTTTTATCGGAAAACTGAAAGCTCCCTCACTTCATGTGTATACTCTTCGTGTTTCCCTCAGACATGTCTGCTGTTGGGGGTCAATGTAATCGGGCAGCGTATGGACTTCTATGCCATGCTTCATGCTTTCGCCTTGATAGCAGTTATGTATAAACGCAGGAGGAAAGCCATCGCTGAGATCTGGCCCAAGTACTGCTGCTTCCTGGCCTGCATGCTGACTTTACAGTACTTTGTCTGCATCGGGATCCCACCTGCAGCCTGTAAAGGTCTGTGTAATAGGCTCGGCCAGATTGTACTTATAATACATACTACATAAATAACTAGACAGTCACAAGAAAGTAATTGACAGCCAGTTATTGCTCTGATTTGACTATTTTCATTATGGATCAAGCATTAATTCAGTCAATTAAGTAATAATTTATTTTATAAATGTCAAAACAGTGAAAGTCCAAGGTGATATCTTTCAATTTCTCGTTTTGTCAAAATATGAATCTCTAAATTAGCTATGTGTTACTTGTACATTATGTTATAGACTGAAAATTTACTTGAATTGTTCCACAGAATTAGAAAAGTCCTTCATACATTAAAGCTATTCATCCTCTGTCTTTGTGATGTGTACTTTTTCTGGTTTAGTTTGTTACCATGTCAAGGCTCTTGTTGCCATCCTGTCCCTTTGATAAAGTGCTCCACAAATAAGCCTGGCATGTTCATGTTGTTAATACAAATACCAAATGATAATGGTGCATGTTGTAATTTCAGATTATCCCTGGAGGTTTCCCAACTCTACTACAGACTCCAATGTGGTCAAGTGGCTCTATGTTCCAGATTTCAAAACCAAACCTAATTCATCGTTCCTCATCTGTATGTGTATCTACGTAGCTCTAGAAATGAGTTTGAACCACTTTTTTTTTTTTTTAATTAGTAGATACGTAGTCGTTATGATACTGTTATAGTTATTTCTCCTCTCCTCTTTTATAGATGACTTCATGTTGCTGCTGTGTGCCTCTCTCCAGAGGCAGGTCTTTGATGATGAGAACAAGGCGGCAGTCCGCCTCATGGCTGGAGACAACGTGGAGATCTGCAGAGACCTGGACGCAGCCTCTTTTAGTGTCCATAACCCCGTCCCCGACTTCATCCACTGCAGGTACAGTGGCTTACACTGATATCATGCATCAGGAAGTGGCCCAAGTACTATGTATTCCCATTAGGGCCACATGGATACAGTATGTGGCAATGGATCCTATACAGTATATGTATTTTAACACTTAATTCAAAAGTGAAATGTATTCAAAACAAGCAAGTTTGGGTTGTATCATATTCATCCAAAAAATCTGATTAGAGCAGCATTTTCGATTTAAGCACAAAGACTTGTAGTATCTGTTGCATTTTACACCAAATGTTAGTGCACAGACGCAGGTTTTTTTAGTGTTGTAAACCTGTTAAACAGGCAACAGTAGAAAGCAGCAGATCATACAGTATACCTCATCAGACTGCATCCAGAAGATGTTAAGACTTATGTTTTTAAAAAAAGTCTCAATCAATAACATTCTGAATCAGACACATTGTTTTTTTCCGGAGCTGACTGACTCTGCCTAACTCCTGGCTAGGGGTTTCGTAATATACGGTAGTTACGATTAAGTTGCATTAAAAAATGAAATATTGATATTTTGTTAATAATACGCATATGATAATGTTGTGTAAATAATCCAGCGCAGATGTTAGGCCTTGTGGATCTTTAATTTAACAGTTCATCTTGTTGTCTTTTCACTATTCATAATGTGTAATTGTTCTTTTTGTAGGCTTCTGTGCAATTATGGTTACCGACTCTCTCTCCACCTCACTTCACTTGTATTGTGAGTGGAAGGAGGTGCCAAAAAGAGACAAAGCAGACAATGAATAAAGTTAAAGATGAAGTTGACTGATTTTTCTATAGATGTCGCAATAATATCGATATTGTGAATTCTTTTGGCCACAATAATTATTTTGTGAAAATCTGATATTGTGACAGCCCTACTCCCATCTAATCTAAAAACTGACAAAGAGGTGGGGCATGGGTGGAGCTGAGGCAGGCTGAATGAAACCTGGTTGCGGACAGCTAGCTAGACATCTAGCTGCTAGCTGAGTTCAAAAACAGAGCTAAAAGCGAGAGAATACTGTATTATACACCGATCAGAATTAATAACATTGACCATCTCACTACAGTGCACTATTCTGCTGTGAAACCCTGGATCCTGACATTCATGTGGAAGCCAATTGACACAAACCATCTGCCCAAACACCCTTGCAGATCAAGCACACCCCCCATGGCACCAGCACACCCCGATGACAT